>CM049371.1:35339126-35695462 GCA_026937815.1 Etheostoma perlongum
ATTTATTTTGGACATCGTGCTTTGCCTCTTCCTCGTCTTGTGGCAGTGATGACGGTGGCGTATATATGTCTTCTTCGTTGGTGTGCTCGGTAAGACCGTTTTGTGCTTGAGCGCCGCCAAGTTGTGTTTTAGTGTAACTTCAGAAGCACAAGACACGTGAGCAAAAGGGCCGATTTCATTGGTCGGATAGTTTTTGACGCGGCGCGTCAAACCAAAAAAACGAACCCGAGGCGTTTTTTTAAAAATGACGCTTTTACGCGTGGCGTTTTTCGAGTCGGTGTGCACACTCTCATTGACGCCCTTTGTTAAGTCACGACGCGTTAAACGTCGGCGAATATCGCGCGCGAAATTCGTCCCGGTGTGAACAGGCCTTAAGGAAGGTTTTGTAGTTTGAAATGTTGAAAATAGAAATACCGTACACTATTTATTGGGAGCCTACCAGTGTGCAGATCTCTTCTTTGCTGCTGTGACGTTAGTTATACAACTTGACTCTTAGATAACTAACTTGGTGGACTACCATGATATAGGATGGTGGCACACATTTGTTGTTTGTTTGGTCGGAAATTAACACATGGCATCTGTGTAAAAGCGTGTCTTTGTGATAAGATTTGTCAGTGAATTACTTGTTGTCCAAGACTTTCAAACTTACATTGGATATGACAATCCGTTTATTTAAGCGAACAAAAAATTAATCCAACAAAATAACTGCTCTTCTTTTAATCGTTATCCACGTAAAGCTGTGACCTTGCTGTGCGTAACACAGCTGAACCAATTAGGCCACATTTAAATCAACTTTTACACCCTCAGAATCACTCGCTGGTCTACCAATGAAATGGCTCCAACATACAGTGGGTACGGAAAGTATTCAGACCCCTTTAAATTTTTCACTCTTTGTTTCATTGCAGCCTTTTTCCAAAAATCAAAAAAGTTCATTTTATTTCTCAGTAATGTACACTCAGCAACCCATCTTGACAGAAAAAAACAGAAATTTAGAAATTTTTTGCATATTTATTAAAAAAAAAACTGAAATATCACATGGTCATATGTATTCAGACCCTTTGCCGTGACCCTCATATGTAACTCAGGTGCTGTCTATTTCTTCTGATCATCCTTGAGATGGTTCTACACCTTCATTGGAGTCCAGCTGTGTTTGATTATACTGATTGGACTTGATTAGGAAAGCCACACACCTGTCTATATAAGACCTTACAGCTCACAGTGCATGTCAGAGCAAATGACAATCATGAGGTCAAAGGAACTGCCTGAAGAGCTCAGAGACAGAATTGTGGCAAGGCACAGATCTGGTCAAGGTTACAAAAAAATTTCTGCTGCACTTAAGGTTCCTAAGAGCACAGTGGCCTCCATAATCCTCAAATGGAAGACGTTTGGGGACGACCAGAACCCTTCCTAGAGCTGGCCGTCCGGCCAAACTGAGCTATCGGGGAGAAGAGCCTTGGTGAGAGAGGCAAAGAAGAACCCAATGGTCACTGTGGCTAAGCTCCAGAGATGCAGTCGGGAGATGGGAGAAAGTTGTAGTAAGTCAACCATCACTGCAGCAATCCACCAGTCGGGGCTTTATGGCAGAGTGGCCCGAAGGAAGCCTCTCCTCAGTGCAAGACACATGAAAGCCCGCATGGAGTTTGCTAAAAAACACCTGAAGGACTCCAAGATGGTGATAAATAAAATCCTCTGGTCTGATGAGACCAAGATAGAACTTTTTGGCCTTAATTCTAAGCGGTATGTGTGGAGAAAACCAGGCACTGCTCATCACCTGTCCAATACAGTCTCAACAGTGAAGCATGGTGGTGGCAGCATCATGCTGTGGGGGTGTTTTTCAGCTGCAGGGACAGGACGACTGGTTGCAATCGAGGGAAAGATGAATGCGGCCAAGTACAGGGATATCCTGGGCGAAAACCTTTTCCAGAGTGCTCTGGACCTCAGACTGGGCCGAAGGTTTACCTTCCAACAAGACAATGACCCTAAGCACACCGCTAAAATAACGAAGGAGTGGCTTCACAACAACTCTGTGGCTGTTCTTGAATGGCCCAGCCAGAGCCCTGACTTAAACCCAATTGAGCATCTCTGGAGAGACCTGAAAATGACTGTCCACCAACGTTTACCATCCAACCTGACAGAACTGGAGAGGATCTGCAAGGAGGAATGGCAGAGGATACCCAAATCCAGATGTGAGAAACTTGTTGCATCTTTCCCAAAACGACTCATGGCTGTATTAGATCAAAAGGGTGCTTCTACTAAATACTGAACAAAGGGTCTGAATACTTATGACCATGTGATATTTCAGTTTTTGTTTTTTAATAAATATGCAAAAATTTCTAAATTTCTGTTTTTTTCTGTCAAGATGGGTTGCTGAGTGTACATTACTGAGAAATAAAATGAACTTTTTTGATTTTTGGAAAAAGGCTGCAATGAAACAAAGAGTGAAAATTTAAAGGGGTCTGAATACTTTCCGTACCCACTGTAGGACATACCAGTACTCCATGATGCACTGGTAATCAGATGACAAAAAGGCCTCACCTTTTTCAGCGTTCTTCAGTTATAAACTAAGGTCTGTTTAGTTTGTTTTTTACTGAAACAGTTATTAAAAGTATTTAAATTAATATTAACCTAAACTTATTAGTGCACTTTTCAAAGTTGTGTCATCTGTTGTGTATTCTACCCGTCCAAGTTTGGAATGGGTAAGAGATTTTTATTTTGTATTTTATTTCACCTTTTATTTTTACAGGCAAGTCATTAAGAACAAGTTCTTATTTACAATGGCGGTGACAAGTGGAATGATCAAGTTCCGTCCACTGGAAACTGCAGAATGGGGCAATATTTAAAACCAAACACCAAAATATTTGGATACATAAATGAAGCACTCAGATGGAGAAGAGCTGCTTCTTCTTCTGTGTATTTTAGTTTTCTGGTTTCCCCTTTCTCACAGCGCAGATTGGGCTATAACCTTTAGAAATCTGTGTATCTACTTTCAGACGTATGTGTGTGGTCCTGAGTTTTTTCGTATGATTGCCTGGGCTTTGGAACACTAACTCATTGAATGTGTTTTATATTATCGGAGGCCAGCTGCTTTGAATCCGCTTTGTCTAAGAGATGGATTGTAGGCTGTCAGTCATGTGTACAGGGTGGAATTCCCTGCCAAAGACTCCACTGTCTCTGCCATAGAAAGATAGGACAACACACACACATGCACACAACACACAGACACTCCGATACACTGCTCTGCATAATACCCTTTGCCAGCCTCCCTGTGTTGTGAAATGGCTTTGCTCCAGCCGAGGTCACATTTCCTAGCCAGTCTTCTCTCTCTTACACACACACACACACACACACACACACAGCACTTAGCAGGCGCTAAGCCAGGCTCCCTGCCTGCAATGTAACCCTCCTTGATCCTCCATCAGACACACATACATACACTCAGACCCACTCTGCTGAGTGGCAGAGTGCAAGCCATCCACCTTGTGCCTTCTGACAGGGAGCAGCAGTCTGTCAAAAAACATCAAACCCAAACTGGCTCAAAGGTCCAATCCCCTCACAAATCCTGTTCTGTCCAGCCCGATGGACGGGGTGGGTGGGGGGGATGGACTGAGTGCCATTGGGCTGATTTAAATGGCCTCCCTTGCTGGATCCATCCCAAAGTAACACTCATGCTTCTTCCTCTGTGTCAGTGCACTGTTAGTCTGTATTTTATTGGTGGATATCAACAAGAAATTGCATTACCATAAAGGCCACTTCATGGATCTTAATAAAAACAGGAGTAAGTGAAAGGGATTACTAGTATTTACAGTGACAGGTGCTGCTCGGTATAAGCAGCAAAACTAAAAACTTCCTCTGGCTTCTGGTGGTTGTTTAGTTGGTCAAGTCCAGTAGCTGTGTTTCCCTCATACCTCCACACCACACTTTATTCCCTGCCAAGTGAGTTTTGGTTGGTTCTCTTTAGTTTACCAAGAAAATATTTTGGTTTTGGAGTCGCTGTCCACCTTACTGCCTATTGCATGCTCTGCTGTCCTGGTGGGATCCCAGAGTGACTTAGTTTCCTATGTTGTTTTCCTTCATGGTTTCTTTGCAGGTACTGAGGGTCTCAGGTCAGGTGTATAGCAGGTAGACCAGCTACATTAGGTAGGCTTCTTTTGGCTTTGTTTCATGCTTTTGCATACATTATTTACCTAATGTATTATTTGCCCCATATACGTGTGTGCTTTGTGATTGATGATGAGTTAGGCTTATGTAGGATCTTTCTATGAAAAGTTTCTAAGTAAAGCAGGCCTTTTTTCAAGTTGGACTTGAATGGAGCACCATAACAAGTTTGGACCTCCACAGTTTTCAGTTTTGTAAAGTTTCCTCCGAGGTTCAGTTAGGTGGAGGTATGACAGCTCCCTGTGTGTGTTTGCTCCTCAGTAAGGAGTAAATTATTCTGTCAGGCTGTGCGTGCCGCTGGCCGAGATTAGACTTTTGTCATCTCCCGCAGATTCACAGCAGTGGGGTGTGTGTGTTTCCGTACTGCATATCAGAGTACACACACTTGTACATTTTGTTTTCTTTATCGGGCTGCAAGTCACCTTGGAACAAGACTTGAGAATCTACAGCCATGGGGCGACCTCACACCCGGCAGAGTGTGCAACATGTTTGGGGCTGAGTCCTTGGCAGCGGCCCAGGTTCGAATATGACCCACAGTCCTTTGCTGCAATCATCCATCCCTCTCCCCCTTTCCTTTCATTCTCCAGCTGCTCTAAAATAAAAGGTAATAAAAGCCCAAAAAATAATCTGCAGCAATGCTAGCAGCTCTGTTAGACTGTATTGCACAGTGCTTTGAGATACATGCTAACATGCTTACAAGGTATAATGTTTACCAGGTTGTTAGTTTAGCATTGTTAGTATGAAACACTAAGTACAACAGACACTGATAGGAATGTTCTTTATGACTAAAGACGTGTATTTGATCATGTGTAATATGTGTTACTGAGTATATATTTCACTGGATAGGTGAAAACTTTGACCTGCTGATGGAAAGTCACAGAATGACCAGAGTGGTTAGTATTCATCCTCTGGGCACCATGAATGTCTGGACCAAATTTCATCCATCCAATATTTGTTAAAGTGCTCATATTATGCTTTTTTGTCCATGTTATATTTTTACAAAGAAAAAAGCACAAAGTCCCCGTGTAAACCTATTATGATATAAGCTCTAAATACAATTATGAACCTGAAAATGAGCATAATATGAGCACTTTAAGATATTTAACTCAAAACTGAGCGCCTGTGTAGCTCACCTGGTAGAGCCAGAGCCCATATATAGAGGTTTACTTCTCAATGCAGCGGTCGCTGGTTCGACTCCGACTTGCGGCCCTTTGCTGCATATCATTCCCTCCCCTCTCTCCTTTCATGTCTAAAGCTGTACCATAGGACTAAAGGCCTAAATTCCCCAAAAAATATTATTTACTTATTAAATATTTACCTAAAAACTAAAAATTTGAATGATAGCTCTAGAGGAAAAGGACATTATGTGGCAATCCATCCATTAGTTGTTGAGATATTTCAATCTGGACCAAAAGGGTGGACCGACTGAAAGATCCCCATCCCTAGAGCCACACCGCTAGCATGGCTAAAAAGCAACATTAACTGTCTGATATGATATCTCTCCATATGTTCATTTTCTGTTTTTGTTAATGAATTTACTAGATTATCATTAAAATTATGTATAAAAGCCCATACAGCAGTTTCCACACACACACACATAGCTCAGTAAATGTCAGACACTTCAGGATTCATCATAAATGTTAGAAGCCAGAGCTTTTTACTGCCCTGAACAAGTCAATGTCCATGAAGCTCTGCTCAGCTCTTCCTGGAAACAGAAAATATTTCTGTCCGTCTCCCCCACCCTTTCCCTATCGGAGTTGTGATTAAGGCAATTATGCTGCCCTTTTCACAACACTCAGCAACCCCAGCACTACAACAGCTGGGAAAAAAAAATACGTAGAGTGATAGCCAGCAAGAGAAATTCAGAGAAATAAAGACAAACGACCGATGAAAAGCTTTCTCGTTTAAAAGGTGTCAAAAGTCAATGGGTCTATTCAGCATTCAGACCGGCTGGAGCCAGAGCATGTACATAACAGCGTTATGGACGAGCTTTTATTGCATACATACATACAGCACTGTAGCGCTGGACTTATGTGACCCAGGTTTAGCTGGGGTAGCCAAAAATGAACTGGACAAATCTTTTTTTTTACTGAACTGAGGTTAGGCATAGATTAAAAAAGTAAAGAGAGAAGCAAAGCTGTTGTGCTCCTCTCGGCCTGCAATAAGCAGTCCATCCACATTAGTTCTGATCACTGGATGCCTCCAGGCTCTCTCTCTCTCTCTCTCTCTCTCTCTCTCTCTCTCTCTCTCCTTCCACCAATCTCTCTCTCTCCTTCCCTCTCTTTGTTTACCACATAGAAGTTGATTTATGTCGGATACACTTGGCAGAGTTGGGTGGTGTGGGCGAGATACAGCAGCTGAAGGGTAGAGAGAGGGGAGCCGAGTAAGGCCAAGTCAGACTGATGTATCAGGGTAGGAAGAGAATGATGAGCAGAAAGGAGAAACAAGAGACTAATGGTTGGATGAGAATAGTAAGCAAGGAGGGAGAGATTACAGGCTGGAGGAGGAGGGAGGTTGTGGGAGAGGTGTTGGACTGGTCTCAGGTGTCTCACTCTCATTTATATCTTTTATAAAGCTTCGTCATGTCAGAACAGCCTCACGCTGCACATTAACTTTACTTGTACAGTTTAGTCTTATTGCTGAAAATCATAGTCAGGATAGGTTAGGGAAGCAAATTGGGGTTACAGTATGTTAACATACACCACTGGCAACTCAGTCCGTTGCATTGAGCAGAATGAATGAATGAAAATGTGCAGAGCTTTATTCACAGAAGGGTTTTTCCACAGATAGTTTTGTTTCAAAGGGGCAGAAAAACACAAAATACAAATCCTACAGTGTGCATTATTAGTTTTTTTAAGTATGTACAAAGATTTAATTAAAAAATATCTACATATTCTGCAAATATGCCTGGCCAATCTCGAGAGAATCACCCAAGCAGGTCTTGGGGTTAAAATAAATAATGCCCATTATGTCACACCTGAGAGGAGTATAAATTGCAGATAATTATGGAACAATTTTTTGTGCTGCATGCTAACATTCTGATGTCCTGCACGTATATTTACTATGTGCACCATCTTAATTAAGCATGTTAGCAGTGTTTGGCATGCTTGGTATGTGATTCATTTAGAGGGAATTTGCTCATAGTACATACAAATGTAGACGTAATGATGAGGTTAGATACAACGTTCAGGTTATTACAGTTCATCCTGAGTGGATTATGAATGTGTGCACCAGATTTCACGGTTGGCCTTCCAACAGTCACTTAAAACTACCAGTGTGAATCTCATTGTTGGTATTTGGTACCAACAATGAGATGTTGGTATTGGTTGGTATTTTAATAGATTGGGGAATAACTTTAAACCTGCTGGTGGATTTGGAGGAAATGTTAAAGGATCACCCTGCTCATTAGGATTAATTCTCTGGGCACCACAAATGTCTGTATAAAGGCCATGACGCACTAAATTGATGATTGGTTGGTCAGTGTGGCGAGGTCAGTGACTCGAGTCTGATCGGTGTGTTTCGTGCCGTCGTCCGTCAGAGGGGCCGTCGGCCTTCATTTTGGACGACCTGACATGCTAGTCAAAAGGCGGGCAGTCAGACTCAAATGACCAATCTGATTGGTGGAGTGCTAGCCCTGAAATGAAGACAGATTCAGTAACTGCACTGCCTATTTCTCGCTTAAAATTATTTCCGTTTTGGTGAACTATTTCAGTAAAATATGAGATTGTATTCTGAACAAGCCGCCATGACAGTCTGGCTTTGAATTTCCGGAGAAGCTAGGCCCATGTGACATGTTCGTCCAATCAGCTGCTAGTTTTCATTTTTGGGCGACAATACAGATTAGCGCCGCCTGCTGTCATGGAGACGTAGTACGTTTCATCACTCTGGTGTGTTCCAAGGCTCTTTTCTGACCAACTTGGGGAGACTGATCAGTCCGACTGCCTTTTCTGCCGGGGGCTGGCGTCTGCTTGGTGTGTCAGGGGCTTAAAATGTTACTGCAATCCATTTGGTAGTTTTTGTGATGTTACACTTAAATGTCAACCTCATGGTGACACCAGAAGAAATTCATCCTGTAAGGGCAATAATTGTCTAACAGTAATATGGACATACACTGGGTCACAGTCCTTTTTGAGATAAGCCTTTTATAATATTAAAAATAGTCTTTTCTCTTCCTCTGTTCCTGCAGCCGGTCAGTTGAGCCAGTCGGCTCATTTCTCCCTCCAGCTGCCCTACACTGTGCTGGGCCTCGGACGCAGCGCCAACTTCTTAGACCACCTTTTCATCGGCATCCCCCGGCAGCCTGGAGAGACGGTGAGAATATATTACCCAGACACTTCACAGCACTCCTGTAGGAGCAGCCCCAGGCTGTATCGTCTCACAGATGTTTTGAGGGAGATGCATTTATTTAGTTTTAGAGGTGTGTCTGAGACCTCTAACAGACAGAGAAAGTGAAGTAGGTGTGCTGAACAACCCTTCAACCCCCAGGACACAAACTGCATCAAATTCATAAAAGAAGTATACTAGAACACGTAGAATACCACTTACATACCCAATCAAGTCATTTCTGAGCACCCTAACCAGTCCTTGATATAAAAGTGTATGGCATGCTCGGCTGAGACATTTAACGTCAAGGTGATAAGTCAAGACCAGCAGAACTCGCCTTGGGATCATGATGTTATGAACTAGAAAATCTTTTAATTCAAATGTAATTCATGGTAAGCCATATTCAAGCACTTTAACGTGAGTTTAAAAGCAGAGAGCAAAATAGTTATTTTTTCTCTCACCGCTCAGGCTTTATTTCACAATGGGCATTTTGTCTGAGGATGATGAGACTTGTTTGAAGATTCAGAAGAGGGATTTCCTTCTCTGTATTTTCTTATCAAATAAGAAACACTGAAAAGAAATAGCATTGTTTTCCTAAAGGTTTAATTCTTGGTAGAGGTTGTTTATTTTCTTATTCAAGCACCAGTTGATGCTGATGATGAACAAAAGATGTGATAATAACTGGTGTTATAATCAATTGTCAAATGATTATGTCTTCATAATGTTTGCAAATAAGGGAAATACAGGAGTATGGGAGAAACCTGTAACCTTTATTTATCCCGTCCAACGACGACCTGATCACATTCACGCAGTTCCACATTCCTACCTGGAAGGTATGACCACAGTCTGATCTGCTGATTGATAAGTCTGTATTACGCTGTACACAACAAAATATATCCCGCTCCACGAGGATATGTTTTTAAGAGGCATATTTTGCAGCCTTCATCATTAGTAGTAGTCAAATTTTGTTCGAATATATATGATGGGATACTGAGTCACTAGAGGCGATGGCAGTGAGAAAAAGCTTTTTCCTTTTCATTAAAGAGTAGACCACTGTTGAATAGAGAGTTTCTTTATGGCAGATTCCACATCCCTCTTATAATGTATCAGATAAGTGATGAAATCACCCAGGGGATTGCTAAAGGTGCACAACCTCCCCGCTTGAATAAAATATCAACACCCCCGTCTTTACTTTGAGATTCACACACACACGTAGAACAAGCCTGAGCGTAGAGGATATACTGTATGATTGACTCTGGATGTGTGTGCCTCCTGTCATACTACAAGCCAACATTATATTAATAAAGTAAATAATTGATTAGGTTCATTCATCATCTATCTCTGTTCTCTCTCACTCTCTCTCTCTGTGTTCTCTCTCTTTCATGTTGCACTTGTCACACTAAATACAAGGCACCAGGGCCCCTCTTTCCCTCCTGCGTGGGACCAAGATCTTCATCAAGCAGTTGATTAGAATTGAGATGGGTTGGTCCGCGGCTCAGAAGCTGTGGTGCATCGAGAACACTCATCTCACCCGCATCTCGCACACTCCTCTTCCTATGCAAAGAAATGTGATCTTTTTTTTTTTTTGCTCCTCCACGCCCATTCCTTCCACAAAGTGAATTAATGAATGCATACAGACCCGGTCCATTGTGCCGAGTAGATTTTCTTTTCACCCAGAGGGGCTAGGGAGTGAAGTAACTCCATCAAATCTACCTGTTATGACGAGGTGGAGCTTTGGAAAGAGCAAAGAGGAGAAATCCTGCCCGCCACACCACCCTGCTCAGCCGGCACATCTGGATCTTTTGTTTTGTCGACTCTCTTTATCTACTGTATCTCTTATTCTTGTTTTCTTTCTCTCTCACTCTTTATAACTGTCCTGCTTCCGTTCTCTCGCTTTCTCCTCTGCAGGGGCCTTTTTAATGTCCTCCTCCATAATGAAAGTTTCTGCCTGTTGTCTCACAGAAGGAGAGGTTTTGTAAAAATCCTCTTGGATATCTTCCGTCCAATCATTCTGAGTCTCTCTCCTCCTGTTCACTTAAGTTTTGCCCAGGGGATTCCCTTTGCTGCTCAAAGTGGTTTACTTCACTAATCAGTCCCCTACTTGTGTCTCTCTCTCTCTCTCTCTCTCTCTCTCTCTCTCTCTCTCCCCCTCTGTTTCCCTCTCCCTCCATCTTTGTGTCTGTCTCCCTCACTCTCGCATAGTGTGCCAGTTTCCCTGGCTTTGAACCAGAGCGTCTCTTTCTCTCTGAAGACTTGGGAACACTTTTCTCCTCCAAACAGCCAGATCGGATCTGCTCCCAGGCAGCAGTAGTAGAGGCTGACGACTCGTCTCTAGCTCTGCTCCCCCGCCAGTTTACACACAGACGGCAGCGCTTTCCAAGAGCTAAGCGACAGCGGTTGGCGGCGGGAATTTGCTCGTTATGTACAAAAGCAATGCCGTCGTTGCTCGCTTATTCAGAATAGCTGCGATATGTGAGAGCCACAATTAAAGAGCAGCGGCACTTCCTGATTCTGCCAAATACAGAACTGGAAATTCCTACAAGCGTGATTACAACTTTTTAAATCCTCAATATGATGTTCTCTATATCACTAAACTTTTAACCCCTAATGAGCATGAACAGGGGCTAAATCAAGACTCAAAACAACATTTTACTGAGTAGAAGGTGAAAAAGAAAGCCAGAAATCAAAGCTCTGTTGTATGCAGAGGTTAAATACGGTCCTGTGTCTGTCTGATGTCACATGTCATCATTGGGTGTTAAGCCTTAAGGCGGCAACTACTACTAAAAAGGAAACTTGAACGTAGGCAAAGTCAAACACAGTGCTACAGGCAAATATTTTTACTGATGATGGTTAACTCTTCCGTCCAGTTAAACACCCAAGTGCCCAAATCCTCTCAGAACGTTTAAAGGACACACAGCTACAGCATAACTAGCAGGAGACTAAGGGAGCTGTCAATCAAGCCCAGTGTACGCCGACCCGGTCAATAGAAGAGGTCTAATCAAGCAACATATCGATGCTGTCGAGCAGAAACCTTCATCTCCATATTTCATATTTAAGTTACAGGATGAAAAGATGATGTATATTTCATCGAGGCAGAGACTCAGATTACGACTTGTTTTGCAGATGGCTCTCACACACACAGCCACAGAAAACGTAATCCCACATGCAAATATACTGTTCACACCCAGATGCACACCGGCTAGGAAAACTGTGTCGTTCCCACAGTCAGAGACATTTATTTCAAGTAGCAGGTTGTCTGTGGCTTAAACACACAGCTTAAAATAGACACTCCACCGTAGCTAAGGAAAATCATAGGACCCTATTATATCTGCCCCAGAGGACTTAACATACATATACTGAGTAAATCTGCATGTGTAGGCTTATATTGTTACCGTAATGTATAACCATGGACATGCATACCCTGTTCCATTATTTTCTGTATCTTTTTAGGAAATAAGGAAGAAGGAGTGGACGGCCATCATTCCCAACTCTCAGCTCATCGTCATCCCCTTCCCACACAATAAACCCCGCAGGTACACAAACTCTTACACTCGTAGAGATAGCATATGTAGTGCACAGATAGGTCACACTGTCAATGCCTGATTTCCTTGTGCACAGCAGTGTAATTCGCTGGGAACCCCGTTGACTCTTGTTGCTAAGGATACTGTTCAACTCTTTAAGCGCCTCATCTTGATTCATTTTCACAACATATTCAAGTTAATGTTACCGCAACTCCATACAGATAGTGTTCCTGTGGTGTGTCTTCACAAAACAGTCTCTTTATACACAGAGACACACACCTCGCAGCATGTGTTCTCATGTTATGATGACGTTGAGCACATGTAACTCAAACCCCAGGAGGAGCTCCAGATGGCTACACACACACACACACACACACACACTCTCACCATCCTCTATATATCCACATAACACTTGTGCACAGACACACACCAAGAGTCAAATGAGATCTAACTAAAAAAAAAAACAGGTGCCTTGGTATTCTTCTCACATACAGTCTACACTAACAGATTGTGAGATGATGAATTTAATTTAATATATCAAAGTGGTGGGATTGCTGGAAACACATACAAGTTCTTGGAAACCAGCAGAGCTTCATTTGGTTCAGCTGCGTAAAGAAAGTGAAAGAGAGATTTATTTATTTAAACTTAATGAGAACACAATTTCAGCTAATTTGTGCTATGTGGTAATTGCATTGTTTTTTTTCTGTCAGATGAAACATAAAAAACAGCATATGGCAAGTCTTCTTTTTATTTCACTTTCCTCCCTTTCTCTCAAGTTGGAGTGCTAAGTTGTACTTGACTCCTAGCAACAGCGTGTTGCTGACGGCCATCGCATTGATTGGAGTGTGTGTCTTCATCCTCGTCATTATTGGCATCCTCCACTGGCAAGAGAAGGTCAGAACACACACACACACACACAAACAATGGTGTAGTAAATGTTGACCACTGGTGATTTACTGCTTTAGAGCGTGCGTGTGTGTGTGTGTGTGTGTGTGTGTGTGTGTGTGTGTGTGTGTGTGTGTGTGTGTGTGTGTGTGTGTGTGTGTGTGTGTGTGTGTGTGTGTGTGTGTGTGTGTGTGTGTGTGTGTGTGTGTGTGTGTGTGTGTGTGTGTGTGTGAGAGCAGATTGGTCACAACCAGCAGCAGATGGGTCCCTGTCCTGTAGTCCTCTAGACTCCCACTGAGACACACATGCACACACTCTATTTCTTTCTCTTTCCCTAACTCTATGTATCTCTCTCTCTCTCTCCCTGGGCCACAACCTGGAAGGGCGTTCAGCTGTAATTGCCTGCTTCTGTCCTTTCAGCATGGCAGATCTGCTGTTCATTATTGCCATAAATACACCCTCCAGGGAGTCGATGCATGTTTTTTTCACGTGTGTTTTGAGCTTCCTCCTGATCCAGCTGTTGTTTCAGTCACACACACACATAGACAGTATGGTCACAGATACCCAGACATAGCACGGTTGAGGACACACAGACACAAATAGTATTTAACAATGATTCTTGCAAATATACTTTTGGGGGGGTTCTTAGTATTGCTCCCCTTTTCATCTCACACTGGGGTGATGCTGTCTACTGGGCTGAGCGGTGCAGTAAGCTGCTGGCATCTTCCCCAAGCCATCTGCTGTGTGTGTGTGTGTGTGTGTGTGTGAGTGCGCGCATGTGTGTGCGCGAATGCCCGCATTTGTGTCTACACGCAGGGTGGCATGTGTGCATGGCTACACACAGATGCACTTATAATAGTGCATATATAAAGTGCTTATAATAATTGCCCTCTTTTTTGGATACGTGGGCGCGAGCATCGGCTTTATCTGAACCAACACTGCATTTTTAAAACACAACACAGATGGTGCCTACACACACCTAGCCGGCTCAGGTGGATAGGTGGACATATGTTTGTGTGTGGGGGGGCGGGGCTTGAGGGCATGTGAGGGCTGAGAAACAACACAGTAAGAGGAAGAAAGAGGAAAATGCTTATTTGAAAAAAGTTCCTACAGCGGCCAGTATACAATATTCTTCACATGAAATCAAATCTGGCATGTCCATACAGGCTGAATGATGGGTTTGAACTCACAAAGAACCAATGTATTTGGCTTTGACAACAGAATGTTATGTTGTGTGCAGATGTTTCACACTGAAATGGGAATTCATAGTTGGCTTTTGGATTTTTATCAAAGAATGGGAATTTTCTAACACAATTCCTCAGCTCTTGTAGCCATTCAGCCAGGGGAGAATCCTGCCCACCCAAGTCATGGAAGTTTGCCAACTGCGAGTCACCTCTCCCTGTCTGTGCAGAAAAATGAATGATTCTGTTACTTGGGCTCCCGAAAAGACTCCTCCCTCTCTTGTAACTCCATTTTACATTATTCTATTTGATTAAATTTGGACTGTTAGTAGCTCAGTCCGTTTGGAGTTGGGTTGGGATCTATAGGGTCGCAGGTTCAAGTCCCTGTGCGGACCAAAGTAGTTTGTGTGGGTTGGGAGACGCCAGTTCACCTCCTGGGCACTGCCAAGATGTTCTTGAGCAAGGACCCCCCCCCCCCCGACATCTTTTAATTTGCACATGAATAGGTTCTGAGCATGTGTGTTTGTGTATTTCAGGCCTGTGGGTACTGATTACTAAAGGTGCTTTTCCATTGCGTGGTATCTACTCTACTCGCCTCGACTCTACCCGCATTTTTTGGTTTTCCATTACGAAAAAAAGTCCCTGGGACCTGCTACCAGGTACTTTTTTTTGTACTACCTCAGTCGAGGTTCCAAGCGAGCTGATGCGATACTAAAAGGTGACGTGGAAACCTGCAGGCTGCTGGTTGGTCGGATCGCTGCGTTGTTAGCAGACAAGAGTGAGGAGTGTGTGTCCGGAACAAACGGGACATTTAAAAAAAAAAATCTAGCCGACAGATTATCTACTCTCTGCACTATTCTCACTTTAACTGTTCAATATTAAGGGCTATATATTAGGGGATTTATGTTGTTTCCAATATTGCACACTGTTACTTTAAAAAAACAAGACAATATATCAAAGAAAAGTTTTTATTTAACTCTTCAAGTAGCGCATCAAACCCTCCCGTCCATCTCGGTCTTCTTCCCCTGCACCCTGTGACAGTGTCCCCCCGGCTCTGCTGTCCCAGATGCATCCCAGTCGTTGTCATAAGCCATGACTCTCATAAAGATTATACGAAGCCCAGCAGGTCAGAACCAGAGATTTCACCCGTCGGACATCGCCCACCAGACGGTCTGCGGCGGCGGTTTTGCAAAGCGTTAATGCTCTGAAACACAAACAGCAGACATATTTTGGTGTGTAATCATGGTTGCTAAAGTTCATGTACTTTATATAGCGTATAGTAAATACTGACCGGGGTCCCTAACACATGCAAATCAATCAATCAATCAATCAAGTTTATTTGTATAGCCCTTTACAATAGCCGAAAGGTACCCAAAGTGCTTTACAACAAAGCCATAAAACAATACAAAACACATGTCGAACAAACAGATACAATTAAAAGTGCTGTAGTGGTACAGCGCTGCAGGACATAAAAAGCCTTCCAGAAATGTATAAAAAGGAGCAGACAGAAGGACACCTAAGAGACAGTATTGTCCTAGTCAGAATTAAATGCTAATTTAAAAAAGTGGGTCTTAAGCTTGGTTTTAAAAAGGCTGAGGTCAGTAGTGGTGCGGATGTCAGGGGGTAGTTTGTTCCACAGTCTGGGAGCAGCGACGGCAAAAGAACGATCGCCCCACTGTTTAAGTCTTGACCTAGGGACCTCTAACAGAAGCTGACCCGAGGAGCGCAAGGCTCTGCCACAATTGCGAAAAGTTAAAATCTCAGACAAGTAAGAGGGGGCCAAGCCATAAATGGCGTTGAAAACAAACAGCAGGAGTTTAAAATCAATTCTAAAACGGACTGGAAGCCAGTGGAGTGACGACAACACAGGGGTAATGTGTTCACGTCTGGACGTGTTTGTTAAAAATCGGGCAGCAGCGTTCTGCACAAGTTGGAGACGAGAAATTGATGACTGACTGAGGCCAACGTAAAGGGCATTGCAGTAGTCCAGTCTTGAACTGATGAAAGCATGGATTGCCTTCTCGAGATCCTGCCGACTGAGAAAGGACTTGACTTTGGCCAAAAGACGGAGCTGAAAAAAGCTTGAACTGACAACAGAGCTAATCTGTTTGTCAAATTTAAGCCCATTATCAAATGTTACCCCAAGATTTTTAACATGAGATTTAAAAAGGGGGCCAGAGTGCCAGAGTTTGTGGTGAGAGCATTTGACATAGATGGAGAACCAAACAAAATGCATTCAGTTTTGCTGTCGTTTAAGTGCAAAAGTTCTGTGACAGCCACTGCTTTATATCTGTGATGCAGTCCAGTAGCTTAGTAAGTGCAGTGTTTTCGTTTGGTTTCATGGGCAAATATATCTGCAAGTCATCGGCATAAAAGTGAAAAAGACAGGTTGTGCTTTTTTATAATTGCTCCTAGAGGTAGCATATACATTGAAAACAGAATAGGGCCGAGAATAGATCCCTGTGGCACCCCACAGGGCAACGACGCTTTGAGGAGCAGTGGTCACCAATCGCGACAGAGAAACTCCTGTTTGCCAGGTATGACCTAAACCACTGGAGAGCGGTGCCACAGATGCCGACGTGCTCTAGGCGAGATACAAGGACTGTATGGTCAACTGTATCAAAGGCTGCTGTGAGGTCGAGCAGTACCAGCACAGCAGGATTCCCAGCATCCACAGACAAGGCAATATCGTTGTGCACCTTTAACAGTGCTGACTCGGTGCTATGCCGAGATCTAAAACCAGACTGAAATTTATCAAGAATAGAATTGATCTCCAAAAATGTCTGTAATTGAATAAAAACAACTTTTTCTAAAACCTTAGAAAGAAAAGGCAAGTGAGAGACAGGTCTAAAATTGGAGAGCACAGAGGGGTCAAGATTTGGTTTTTTTAAGAGGGGCCTAACCATAGCGTGTTTGAAGGCAGCTGGAACAGACCCTGAGCCAAGACAAGTGTTTATAAACACAAGCAGACTTGACCCAACGGAGCTCAGAACCTCCTTCAAAAACTTGGCTGGAATAATATCTAAGGGGCAGTTCGTGGGTTTCATGCCACTAACCACCTTAGTAAAAGAAAACAAAGAAATGGTCTCAAACCGCTCAAATACAACAGTCTGTGCCGGAGGAGCACAGACATCATCAAAAGATAAATTCATATTACAGATATTCTGCCTGACAGATGCCACTTTATCAGTGAAAAAAGACACAAACTCCTCGCAAATGTTAGCTAACGTTACCAGGAAACTTAACTTACCCTTTCATGTCGGCGAACAACAGTCATGTCGACGTCTGAACTCCGTCGGAATTCCCAAACTCCTGTTTTTTTTAGCTGTGATTTTTGTTGCTTCCTTTAGCTTCTTTTGAAACAAAACATTGGCGAGTAGCCGACGGGCTGTTGTGAATCACGTTGAAAATTACGTCATCACGCGTAGCTATGGTAACTCAATCTGCAATGGAAAACCGACCGAAAATGCGTCGAACCGAGTAAAGGCGAGTCAAACCGTGTCGAGCCGAGTTGTTACCATCAATGGAAAAACGCCATAACAAAACTGAGAGTGTAAACTGTACTTAAAATAAAAAGTAAATAAATGATATCCTCACTGGAAGTGTCATAAAGACATAAATGCTAAGATAAACAGAGAACCAGCAATAACACTTTATGTAAGTACATACATAAGGGATTTGGAAATATTTAATAACTTGTAAAACACAGTTTTATGAACCTAATTGAGAACTCCTCATCCATGCCTCTTGGGGGGTGGGGGTAGGGGGATCTGGCGTGCTTCTCCCTCTTTTTTTCTGAGCCGGGCTTAATCACTTTTATGGCTATAAAAAAACTGAATTTGTTAAATCATTCCTGCTGTGTTCTGTGATCTTCTCCAAATGTGATGTTGTACCTATGAATATTTTACCACATGAGCACTATATCATAATAATATTAATAGCGCTTGTAGTTTTGCATTTAATGGAATGCTGATTCCAATTTCTAACTATGAATCAGAACATTTCCATTTGTCAAACAGTGTTGGTCTAAAACTGCGCTGCAGGACTTTTGTCTTCATCTGTGGTGGACAAACGCAGCTCCAGTGTCCCTATGCTGCAGCACCGTGTTCAGACTGACAGCTTCTCAAAACTCTTTACATTTTGATTTCCTTTGAAAGACTCGGCTGGCCTTGCTAACTAAAAGATTTTGACCGACAGGTTAATGAGGTGTAACCTTCTGCACCATCCAGGGAATTAACATTGAGGGTGAATTCTGTACCCCGGTCGCTAACGTCCTCCCTCCTATCTCATCTTCTCTCACCTCTTCATCCGCTAAGGTCAGGGCGAGCCCGCTGATTGACATTTGGCATTTCTGTGTGTTTGCACTGCTGCCTCTGGTATTTGCTCTTCTAATAACAAAGTCAGGTTGAGGGCAGAAGCGCGGGGGCAAAGACATGCTGTCTTTCCTAACAAGCTAAAAGGGCTTTTACACAACTCCCGTGAACTTCTGTGCAATGCGATATTGGCTGGGGTAATAATGGAAATGAAACATAAATATCCATATGAATATATATAATTTGGAAAGTAAGGTCCCATACATGCTGCTTTTAGGATGCTTTTTATATAGACCTTAGTGGTCCCTAATACTTTATCTGAAGTCTCTTTTATATAGACCTTAGTGGTCCCCTAATACTGTATCTGAAGTCTCTTTTATATAGACCTTAGTGGTCCCCTAATACTGTATCTGAAGTCTCTTTTATATAGACCTTAGTGGTCCCCTAATACTGTATCTGAAGTCTCTTTTATATAGACCTTAGTGGTCCCTTAATACTTTATCTGAAGTCTCTTTTATATAGACCTTAGTGGTCCCCTAATACTGTATCTGAAGTCTCTTTTATATAGACCTTAGTGGTCCCCTAATACTGTATCTGAAGTCTCTTTTATATAGACCTTAGTGATCCCTTAATACTTTATCTGAAGTCTCTTTTATATAGACCTTAGTGGTCCCCTAATACTGTATCTGAAGTCTCTTTTATATAGACCTTAGTGGTCCCCAAATACTGTATCTGAAGTCTCTTTTATATAGACCTTAGTGGTCCCCTAATACTGTATCTGAAGTCTCTTTTATATAGACCTTAGTGGTCCCTAATACTGTATCTGAAGTCTCTTTTATATAGACCTTAGTGGTCCCTAATACTGTATCTGAAGTCTCTTTTATATAGACCTTAGTGGTCCCCTAATACTGTATCTGAAGTCTCTTTTATATAGACCTTAGTGGTCCCCAAATACTGTATCTGAAGTCTCTTTTATATAGACCTTAGTGATCCCTTAATACTTTATCTGAAGTCTCTTTTATATAGACCTTAGTGGTCCCTAATACTGTATCTGAAGTCTCTTTTATATAGACCTTAGTGGTCCCCTAATACTGTATCTGAAGTCTCTTTTATATAGACCTTAGTGGCCCCCTAATACTGTATCTGAAGTCTCTTTTATATAGACCTTAGTGGTCCCCTAATACTGTATCTGAAGTCTCTTTTATATAGACCTTAGTGGTCCCCTAATACTGTATCTGAATTCTCTTTTATATAGACCTTAGTGGTCCCCTAATACTGTATCTGAAGTCTCTTTTATATAGACCTTAGTGGTCCCTAATACTGTATCTGAAGTCTCCTTTATATAGACCTTAGTGGCCCCCTAATACTGTATCTGAAGTCTCCTTTATATAGACCTTAGTGGCCCCCTAATACTGTATCTGAAGTCTCCTTTATATAGACCTTAGTGGCCCCCTAATACTGTGAGCTTTCCTTAGTATGAGCCATTTCTGAGTTTGCAGCTATTGAGGAGGATAGAGGGGGGGCAAGGCTGAGGGTGCGGGGGTGTGGCCTTGACCAACTGCCACTTTGCTTGTTTGAAAGCCATGATGTCTCTCTCTCATGGGGGGGGGGCAAATTCCCTGGTTGGTTAAAGCAGAGAAAGGTGAGGTAATCTTGCTCCTTATGACCTCATAAGGTGAAGATTCCAAATCAGCCCATCTGAGTTTTCATTTTCAAAGGCAGAACAGCATACCCAGGGCTTGGTTTACACCTATCACTATTTCTAGCCCCTGGGGGGCCATAAGCAGGCTGGGGGAACGCATATTAATGATAAAAAAAACCTCATAAAGTGACATTTTCATGCCATGGGGGAAAAAAAGATAGGCGGAAAAAAACATGTTATGAAGTTTACTGTAATCAATCTCCTCAGCTAAGAATTATCATCTTGATGCAGGACATGTAGGTCAGACTTAATTAGTTGACATTAGAGCCCAGTGAGACTACAGCATACCTCACAGTAGCTTTCCACCTGCTTTCAGACACAGATGCATCACTGTGTCATTAAAACTCTCCGATGGACACAAATTAATGCTCTGCTGCTTAATGATGACTCAGGCCTCACGATGACAATTTGGTGGTATCCCCTGGATAGTCAATTAAACCAGGCTTCAACAGCAGCACAGCCCCTTGGCTCGGCTAGCCAAAGGAAAGAACATCACATCAATCCATCTGCTTCTTCCAAATACGTTGCCCAAAAAAGAAGGGGGGAAAAGCACGGCATCAATCAATACGAGGCGCTGGTATCTTGGAAGATAGATGAAGGCTTTATTACAAATCAAAACTGACGGGATAGAAAAGACAGTAAATGTGTTGCTGCCCATCTTTTGGGTGCAGCAAATGAGTCAACATCAGGCTGTCCTTTAACAGGGGACAGTCTTCCCCAGAGACTGGGTTGTGTCTTTCTGTACAACAACATGAGCTGCTCTACTGCAACATTTAGACAAAGTGTTGAGGGAATGGAAAAAGAGGATTGTTCCATTCAGATACTTTAAAATTGATGCCCATTTTCTTCCATCCTCAGTTCATCACTGATCTCACATAACAGATTTATATGCATTATTGACTGCTCTGTCACCAGTCCAGATGATATGGGATTTTCTTTTGTGCTCAACTACTGTCAGATGGTGGCCTCTAAAAAGTGTGATGACCATCAAACCTCTTTACAGTGTACTGTGATGTCCGGTCTTTTCTGAGCCATTATGAACAAATGGAATCAAATGTTACACTTAAAGTCATATTCCATGCACAGTCTATTGTTTGAAAATGACACACAACCCCCCCCCCTCAAGGGTTGAAAGTGAAATGATTTAAATATTGTTCTTTATACACTTGTGAAGTACTGGTACATTAATTGAGAATTTGATTTGAATGCTACTTTTTAATCTGAGCAAAGGAATGTACCTTTTTCTCCACTACATTCATTTGACAGCTGTAGTTACAAGTCAGAGTCAGAATGGACATTATTGTCATTGTAAGTGCATACCAAATTAAAAGTGCTCCTGTATGTTGCACACATAAAAACACACATTAAACTAAGAACATAGAGCAGAGAATGTGAAGCTGCTAAAAGGATTGAAGATAGAGTAAATAGTAAATTAGTTTAGTACATACATAAGAACACTATATAAGGATATAAATTAGCTCCCCCTCGCTCAGCTACAACATTAAGGAAACAATGAGTAGGAACATCACTTATGACCACTAGAAGTGTGTGGCGGTGTCTGTATCCTGCCCTCTGCTTCTCATTCCAAACAAGAGTGAATATGGAGTTGGCTTTCCCCCGCTGGTGAGCACCCTAATCCTCGTTGAGTCGGGGCCAAATTTGAATGCTGCATATAGGAAACCGCAACCGAAAAATACTACTAATTCTGCATTTAAAGGATATGTTTTCACTTTTTTCAGTTGTCCTATAAACAATCTTTACATGCCCATATGTAGAGAGAGTTATGAGTTGCTGCAAATGCCCCTCCTGTCCGTTCTGGCTGTGAAACCATCCCCACCTATCATAATTCCAAAGTAAGACATGGAGGACAGAATTCTCAGTCCTCATTCTGTGGAAAAGTGCCAAGTTCAGCCAAAGCTAATATGAGTTAGTCAAATCAAGAGTGGCTCTTACTAGAAAATTCCTTCTTTGTGTTGCTGTCCCTCTACCTCTCAGCAAGAGAACATGTCCTGGGGAAAAAGAGAAACTTTGTACTAAAAAGACTAAAAAAATCCACTTAGCCTGACTAACTCAGACTGCAGAAGCATCATCTTAGCTTTAGCGTTCTGTCTTCCATCCCTAACATTGGGGATACACACAATAACTATTTCAATGTACAAATGGGTATCTGAGTAGTATATTTAAACAGACTTGAAAGAAATGGTAACATATCCTTTAAAGGGCTGCTTACACATTAACGCATCCGTAATAATCCATTTGTGTATATAAACATAAAAGTGGCCATTCTGAGAAATTTTACTTTTCATACTTGAAGTCCATTATTCTTCTATACTTTTACTCAAGTGAAATTTTCCAAAACAGAACTTTTCCTTTTACTGGAGCATTTCCTTAGTAAAGGCTCTGGGTACTGACTATACAAAGAGTAGCCTACGGACTCTTTACCCTGCATTTCATTTATCGCATTTTATCTTGTACGACTATTTGTGTTTTGATGACGTTTTGCATTACACTGTGTGTCAGCTTGTCCTCAGCTTAGCTCTCACTCCGCGTATTACACTGTGTGTCTCCATGCCCACATGATGTTAATAGACTGGTGTCTATACAGTAGATTCACACATACTGTCCCTCTAAAAACCCTTATTCTTAGAAGGCGGCCTGTCTGTCTATGTGTGTGTCTGTCTGTCTGTCTGTCTGTCTGTCTGTCTGTCTGTGTGTGTGTGTGTGTGTGTGTGTGTGTGTGTGTGTGTGTGTGTGTGTGTGTGTGTGTGTGTGTGTGTGTGTGAGATAATTGAGATGACTTTATTTTCTACTTGTGACACTGTAATTAAATATTGAAAGGTTAAATTCCAAACCAGAAGTCTAACTGAACACGGTTCGGTTGCTCTTTTGTGTTAATTAGACCACAGAGTTCACTTTATCGCATAATAATTCCCAAAAGGCTTCTTTTTTTTCATTTTTAACCAATTAGTAGTTTTTGTTACAAAAGCATAAGGGACTGAATACACCACTAATCTACCAGCGGGTCGATTTAATTAAGTGGCCATGTTTAAATGAGGCCTAACCCAGCTGACTTCAACCATGTCCAGTTTGGTCCTGATTGGTGGAGGAAAGCCGTGATCCGGTGATCACCGAGTGACATATTGCAGCTTGTGTTTCTCAGCTTGAGGTTTTGGAGTAATGCAGTGTACTCACATGCATACAGATTTAGACACAAGTGGTCCATTTGGCCGCTGATGTGGTTTTAGTCTGGTCTCGTCAAAAACGGTAATTAGTAATTAGTTGCGATGCAGCGATTGTGATATTCTGGGCCAAAAGATGTTCAAATAACAATTTGGTCAATACTGATGATTTAGTTGTTGTTTATTTTGTGTTTGTTGTTTTTTATTCCCCCCTCCCCCCTTTGTTCCAGTGAAACAAAGAAATCTTCATTATAAAAAAATTATTCAGCATTTCATTACACTATCTTTGAATGAGCACACATTTAAACTACCTTTAAAGTGTTCATATTCTGCTCATTTTCAGGTTCATAATTGTATTTTGAGGTTGTACCAGAATAGGTTTACATGGTTTCATTTTCAAAAAACATATTTTTGTTGTACTGCACATTGCTGCAGCTCCTCTTTTCACCCTGTGTGTTGAGCTCTCTGTTTTAGCTACAGAGTGAGACATCTCACTTCTGTTCCATCTTTGTTGGGAGTCGCACATGCTCAGTACCTAGGTAAGGACTACTAGCCAGTCAGAAGCAGAGTATGAGGGCCCTGACAGTACCTAGGTAAGGACTACTAGCCAGTCAGAAGCAGAGTATGAGGGCCCTGACAGTACCTAGGTAAGGACTACTAGCCAGTCAGAAGCAGAGTATGAGGGTCCTGACAGTACCTAGGTAAGGACTACTAGCCAGTCAGAAGCAGAGTATGAGGGCCCTGACAGTACCTAGGTAAGGACTACTAGCCAGTCAGAAGCAGAGTATGAGGGCCCTGACAGTACCTAGGTAATGACTACTAGCCAGTCAGAAGCAGAGTATGAGGGCCCTGACAGTACCTAGGTAAGGACTACTAGCCAGTCAGAAGCAGAGTATGAGGGCCCTGACAGTACCTAGGTAAGGACTACTAGCCAGTCAGAAGCAGAGTATGAGGGTGGGCCCTGACAGTACCTAGGTAAGGACTACTAGCCAGTCAGAAGCAGAGTATGAGGGCCTGACAGTACCTAGGTAAGGACTACTAGCCAGTCAGAAGCAGAGTATGAGGGTCCTGACAGTACCTAGGTAAGGACTACTAGCCAGTCAGAAGCAGAGTATGAGGGCCCTGACAGTACCTAGGTAAGGACTACTAGCCAGTCAGAAGCAGAGTATGAGGGCCCTGACAGTACCTAGGTAAGGACTACTAGCCAGTCAGAAGCAGAGTATGAGGGGCCCTGACAGTACCTAGGTAAGGACTACTAGCCAGTCAGAAGCAGAGTATGAGGGCCCTGACAGTACCTAGGTAAGGACTACTAGCCAGTCAGAAGCAGAGTATGAGGGCCCTGACAGTACCTAGGTAAGGACTACTAGCCAGTCAGAAGCAGAGTATGAGGGCCCTGACAGTACCTAGGTAAGGACTACTAGCCAGTCAGAAGCAGAGTATGAGGGTCCTGACAGTACCTAGGTAAGGACTACTAGCCAGTCAGAAGCAGAGTATGAGGGCCCTGACAGTACCTAGGTAAGGACTACTAGCCAGTCAGAAGCAGAGTATGAGGGCCCTGACAGTACCTAGGTAAGGACTACTAGCCAGTCAGAAGCAGAGTATGAGGTTGGGCTTTTTCACTTTGTAAACATATAACATGTACAACAAAGATATATAACACAATAAAGGAAAGGCAAAAAGCATAATATGAGTACTTTATATAACCTTTTCTTTCTAAATGAAAAAGGGGTTAGGTTTTTTTAAATAACTGTTTTAAAAGTCTTTTTAACCTTTTAAACATTTAGCCAGCACATAATGAATGCAGCGGATGAACTGACTGCCGTGGGTGAATGTTATCTTGGCCGATAGGCCAGCAACGGTCAACATAACGATTATTGGCTGATGCCAAAGTTCAGCCGAAAACACATCGGTGCATCCTTATTAATTATTATGTAGTGGTATTAATGACATGTTCTATGTATTCATCAATGCAGAACATGTTAAGGGATAACATTACTGATTGTGTGATACATGAAGTTATACCACAAATCCTTGACTGCGTGTGTGTGTGTGTGTGTGTGTGTGTGTGTGTGTGTGTGTGTGTGTGTGTTGTGTGTGTGTGTGCAGAAAGCGGACGATCGCGAGAAGAGACAGGAAGCCCACCGTTTCCATTTCGATGCCATGTGAAGGAAGAATGCTGCATGATGGGAGAATCCCTCTCCTGTCCTCCGCCTAAGCCTCACCCCCCCTTCCCCCTTCACACCCACATTTTCACTCAGTCTCATTTCAAAGGCCAATAAATGGATCCTCATTTGCCCCAAAACGTTTCTTTTTGATATTTTCTTCAGTTTCTCAGACAGATGTGAAATATTTATGTTCCATTTCATTTATTCATTCCTTTGTTAGAAGTACAGGAGCTGCAACAAGGCCATGGAGACACAGAAATCCTAATGGAGAGCACCGTGACTTAAAAGCAGGGAATTCTTTGGACCTGCTGTAGTCAGCAGCATGATCGTAACTGGTGTCATTGGAGTATTATTTGGACCATACGGATTATACAGATTTCTGTTGATCCTCCCAAGCTGTTTATTGACTGGAAGGGAAGCACCTTTGGTACCGAGTGTTAAAATGTGTAATGTTACTTGAAAACCATGTGTGCGTGTTACTGTCTGTTGTCTTTGTCTGCTTGTTTTACTGTTGTTTTCATTTTACTGGGATATGGTAAATCAATTCTTCAGATTTTATTATCTGTGATATTAAACTGAATTGTATTCTGTGATATTAATCTGCAAGGACAGCAAAGTGAACATACTGGACACATGCAACATCCTGAGTCTGTGAAACATGTTTCTGCTCCCAGTCTCACCCAAAATGAGTTGCCTTTGGGTCGGCCGAGTGCAAATTCATCTTTTCCCAGTTGATCATATCACAGTGCGTCGTGTGAGTGCCAAACAAGGTTTTCTCTGTTGCATCCTGCAAATTTCTAATTTCTAAAGTCTCTATGACTTTTAAGTTTTGACATTTTGGACAGCTGAATTAGGCACAGTTTACTCCAGCTTGTTTCCAGATGTAGTTGTTGTAATTTTGGTTGTCTTTTTAAAGTTAATCAGGCCAAGCACTTTAGTGTGTTCACATATTTATTTCACAAGAATGAGCTCATGCCTTTCCAAGTGGTTTGCACTTTTAACTAATGATCAGCTGCAGGTGTATGTAATTTATTTTGTTTTGCCGATTTGATTTGTAAATGAATGTTCAGGCTACTAAATGTGTTTACTTACTGAGGTTGAGAATAAAGGTTTCTCCTGCTTAAATCAAATCGGTGTTGCTTAATTAGTTCATTATTTGACTTTATGCCTTTTTCATGTTGCACTCTCCTAGCTACTCTTGAAATAATTAGAGACACATTAAGTCCCAAATCCATAATTTACCACTCATAAGAAAGCTTCCACTGAAACTCTTCTCTGGGAACATGTCTTGTTTATTTTGTTGCTGGTAAGCTAGAGGGAAGTTTACACTGAAAATAATTGTCTTTATATGCTCTCATTATCTAAAAGTGTAGTGAGCTGAAGCAGCAGTGAAATTAAACTGCTTTTAATTTTCCAGAGAATCCCTGGAGGGCCCTTTGAGCATCCCCCTGGACCCGGCACCCCACTTCAGGAGCCACCCTGCTAAATAATGCATGGAGAAGAGAGAGTAAGCCTTATGCTGCATGGCAAATGAGAGTAAGATTGTCTCAAGCTTGGAGGAGGGGGGGGGCAGATACAGTGTTGATAGTCTGTAGCTGTGTGTCTGTGTGTGTGTGTGTCTGTGTGTGTTGCTTGGGAGGGAACCAGGAGAGAGAGCGAGGAGCTGGTGCAATCTACACGTTGGGTTAAGCTATACAGAGAGAGAGAGAGAGAGAGAGAGAGAGAGACAGAACTAAACAGAAACGGAAACACGTTTATATAGCCTAACAAAATAAAAGCATAGAAATAAAAACAATTTATCTTTATATTTGAGGTTATTATTTTGTCATTAAACTCCAGCTATAACTAAAACTTCAAAACCACACAGTGTTGTAATGAGATTGTTTATTTGTGATAAAAACTGTGTCCACATACTGTGTATTAATTACATTATTCATTACATTAGAGTTCAACACCTTGGTTTACAGGACATGTGCATATACATGTGACATGTTCATATTTCAGCGTGCCAGTCAGCTTCTTATGGCAAGATTTTAAGAATTTACAGGAAAAAAAAAATACTTTGTGAATTTGAAACTTAAACCTTTAGTGCGTAACTTTTTGATATTAATAAACGTCCGATACATTCAATTCATTACCAAATGAGTTGCTATAGAGCTAATTAAGACTCTCTGGATGTCTCAGTGACTATGTTCAGGAGATTGTGGCGTCCGGTGACTTTCCCACGCAGAACCTCGAGTGAAGATAATGACCTCTTCTGGAGAGTCCATCATGTTCTTTAATCCTCCGTGTCCTCCTTGGCTACTAGTAACTGTGTGAAGTTGTCGTGGGGGTGGTGCGCCATCACGGAAGGCTTGTATCATATTAGTTTTGTTGTCATTACTTAGAATTCCTCATGGGGGAGACAGAAACTACACACTATAGCTTTAATATAATTGAGATTTCGGAACATTAGCAGTGATCTGGAAGGGTTTTTTATTTGGACGAGCCATTGGCCTTCATCACAAAACTGGGTTAAGTATCTATTTATCCCATGAAGTACTTTTTTAATAAAGCAGAACGTTTAAGCTTTTCTCTTCATGCATTATGCAAATCTTTTGATTTGCAAATTGTCCATTCTCCCCAGCAAGATATTATTATCAAATCATATTAAGATAATGCATCCCAAAGATGACAAACACCATGTGTGTCCATGATCGTGTGTATTATTTCTGCATTCTTTCTGTGTTTGGGTCTGTGTGTGTTTTCAAGTTCGTCAGTGTGGCTTTACTTTGAAAGACAAGGCCGGAAATGCGATTTCTGCGTTGTGTCTACCTTGACGATGCTCACGACAAGCCACTCATTGATGTAAGCAGCGCCCACGGTTTAAATGAGCCTCGTTCAGAAGCTTTGCTTAGTTCAGACCCGGAGGAGAGCAGACAGAGTCGGACTCTCTTCCTCCACCTCTTCTTCCTCCTCCTCTGTACTCTTCCTCTCTCTCTCTCTCTCTCTCTCTCTCTCTGTCTCTCTCCATCATCAATTTGCGTCTTTTGGATACCCATCTCTCCTAGAGCGCATCAGCCCGCCTGGATCAGTCCATCCTCCAGCTGTCATCTCTGGAAGCCGTGTTCCCGGTGATGATGCCTGGCTAAAGGGCTCGCAGCAGTGCTCCTCTTCCAGCCAGACGCCGCGTGGCTGCCGACTGAACGAGAGCCCGGTGCTGCCTGTCTTCTCGGAGCGGGGCTCTGCGTAATGGATTATCGGTTGTCAGACAAAAGTTGGGTTTTGTGAAGAGCCCCGTGGACCCCTTAAAATGGACAGGAAAGGAAGGCGTTTTTAGAAAGGTGCTTTTGGGTTGGAATCACACCGTGAGAGGAGATGCACAGAGGTGAGTTGGAATCCGTGGTGCGCGTCCAGGTCCAGGGCGTCGGGCACAAGGTTCATTTTATGATTGGATCAAATGTATGCATCTCTTTGCTTATTCTCTTTTTTTATAGCAAAATTGGTCTTTTATTTGCAGGAGATAGGAATTTCATCGCGTTCAAAACAACAAGGATGGCATGAAATTATTTTTTTTACTATTTATAAGCTTCAGAAGTGAACATAAAATCTCCTCGTGATTTTGTATGCGTTTCGTTAAAAGTGAGACCGCAAAGGCTATTTAACACCCCCCCCCCCCCGTCTCAGTCTCGTTTAGGCTATTTGTCTTCAGTATCAACTTGCCCTCTGTTTAAATCTTCTGTTTTATTGCCACATCAGTGATCGACATCGCCATTACCCACTGCCTGCTCCATTCAGGTCCCAGCATCTGGTCTGCTTCCGTTTTCTAAGACAGGTTCTTCTGAGTGTGGTTGAACCGGCCACAGCCAGGTCAATGTGGATATCAAATCAAATAGCCTAACAACAAATGGTTTCTCATTAACCATCTGTTGGTGTTCAGCATTTGATCATATAAAAATGATCCATTATTCTGTAATGCTCCTATATAGGCTATGCTGGACCATAAGCGTAATTAAAAACGGACCAGGACCAGAGAGGTTTAACCACTTTAGGCACCATACCAGCCTATTTCAGTGTGATCTGATTGTGTTTCATGATTATAATGGACACTCATTATCAGACTTATCATCAAAAGTAATTGAATAAAAGTCCACAGGGCGCTTTAGGGTTTTTCCGGTGTAACAAGGTGTCAGTGGCTCATGTCAGAGCCAGGCTGCTTTCAGCCGGTTCCACCTGTCCTCCTCCTCCTCTCCGGGGTGGAGGAAGCTCTCCGAGTTCACAGCCAGCCAGACGCTGACGTCCACTCCGGTGTCGTGTGCGCGTGCTGCTCCAGCCACTGTCTCGCGCCATCAACACCTGAGGCACGCGCCGGCGCACGGCTGCAACACCTCTTGATGCGTTCAGTGGAGCGTCCGTGGCGCAGGTTACTGCAGTGTAGCAGTACACTGGATATGACTACTATTAGTTTGTTAGACCATAGCCAGCCTGCTGTTGTACTGCAGAGTTAACTATTAATAGGCTGATCCGTATAGGAGGCTCATTTACATATTACATAATTTTCATTGTCTAATAAGTGGCCACAGGTGGACACAGGATGTTGTCACTTTCTTTACTATGACTTTACTTACTAAAACTAATGGCATCTTTAAATGGATTTGGATTATAAAGCTTGCCTTATTAAATCTGGTATCTTACTAATTTAGGCTAGACTACTCAGGTCTGTTGTCTGGACTGTTTTGTATCCTTAACTTTGATATCACTTTGTGTAAATTCTCACAGAGCCTACAACATGTTTGGCATCTCACTCATTAAAGACAACAAGACATCCTGTCTTCTGTCATTATGGCCATAGCCTGCTTTCCCCAGCAGGACATTAGATAAATCTACTACAGCAACATATCAAGAAAAAGAAATAATGAGATAGCTTCATAAAAAGAATGGTAGTTTGCCTGTATATAATAAATTAAACTAAACTGAAAGGTACACAATACTATTATATTTCTTTAAAATGAGTCCTGTATATCCACTTCTGGTAGCTGTTTTTAACTATATTATTGTATTTTACGTCATATAGACCTAATTAAGGCCATAGTTGCTTATCTGAACAGGATACAGCAAAATCCCACATTATCAGCTCTATAATATTAGTTCCAATCCCTCTTCCTGTGTTACAGACGGCTGCGGTGGCCTCTGTTACTAGAGAAAAAAAGCAGATTACAGCCTCAACTTGGCTTCTGAGTATGAAGTGTTGTAAAGATGAAATGACATGACCTAGAATCACGCTGTTAACCCGTGGTAATTTCCCTTTAGGTCTTTAAAATGACCAGAGTCCAGATACACTTTATTTTAGTGGGATGGGATGAATGCATTTAAATGTGCTGAATATTTCTTTAAGTAATTTAGCAGCACATGAATGTTCTAACCGACAGTATGTTTGACACTTAGGCTGGAGGATAACAGACACGATGCATGCTTTGTAAGCTACGTGGCGTATTTATTGACATTGTACACTGTTTCTGTTATTTATTTATTTTTCAGATTATCATTTGTCATCCATTTGTACACACATTCACACAATGTTATCTTGGTGTTGAAGTGACAATGGCTGCTATTTAGCTTGTGATTAATTTATAATCTTGCAAAACATGTTACAAATGCCTACATAAATTATTCAACTTTTGCCTAATAAGTTAATTTAAATATTGATAAGCTTGATACACATTTCTGCCACTGCAGCTCAACGCAGCTCTTTGGTTTATAACTATAACAAGTAAAACAGCGAGGATGATAAAACAGGATAAAAGAGCCAAGATGTGAGGCCATGTTGAGGCCAGCAGCAGATTACAGTAATGACTGGCTAATAACGTAAAAAATAAATAAAATGTGAGTGCTTCAGTGAGAGCCTGCAGCATCTCTCTGCTATTTGGTTCTTGAGTTTGGGAGGTCTGTTCTCTGGATTCTCCCTCTGCTAGTTCATACCCCCACAAACGATACTTCATTGCAAGAATGCAAGAAAATGGAGATAGAAGTAATGAGGAACCTGGAGCCTGGGGGGGGTGTGCGTGCGTACGTGTGTGCGTGTGTCTGTGTCTGTGTGTGTGTGTGTGTGTGTGTGTGTGTGTGTGTGTGTGTGTGTGTGTGTGTGTGTGTGTGTGTGTGTGTGTGTGCGTGCGCATTTCCAAACCATCCAAACATTCCATTCAAACATGCATGCTCATTGATGCATGTGTTCACTGCTTATGTTAACCATGCATTCTTCTTCATTAGACCCACCCCCCATCTCCCTCTTTCTCTCTCTCTCTCTCTCTCTCCCTCTCCCTCTCCCATCCTCTCTACGCTCGCTGTCTAATTCGATGTGAGCGGGCCAACCTATTATCAACTCCGAGGGGATCAGGTCTACAGTGGCTTATCACAGCAAGGCAGTGTCAGAAGCTGTAACATGTTGGCCTTCAGTGCAGATACCATTGTAATAAAAGATATTTCACCTATTGTCTGTTGCAGTGCTCTGCCCAAATGACTGTATCCTCATCAGTGCTGTAAGCCTTGGAGCCTGTAATCCTGTTCGACGCTGCAGATTAGTAGGTTAGAGTTAGAGTGGTTTGAATGAGTTGATGGTTTAATGAACTACTTGCTACTGCTGCGATTACTGTTATCTGTGGTGGCCAATTCCCACTGCACAGCTACTGCTCTACTACCTACTGCTATATCTACTACTACTAAAATATATTTTACCATTGCTGCTACTGAAGTCAACAAGCTACCCTAAACCACACTTTAACCCTACGCAGTATATCAGCATCCTTCAGCAATTTATCAGTTATCCAAGAAATTAATGATCATAAATGATCCTCACGTCTTATCTAAAGTTGCTGTATATCCATTGTTACATTAATAACATTGCTCTATTTCATACATGTAGGAGGAGGCCAAGCCATCTATCCCAATGAGCTTACAGTTAGAAATGTTCACTTCAGCAACTGCAACTCTACATCTTCCAAGCTCAGTGTCCCTCGGTCTTGGAGCTCCATCGTTTACAACAGGGCTCATCACTAAATGCCTCTGCAATCATTTACTTCTGCAGTTATTTTTCCAGCTTTGTCCTTTCATGAATCCTTGGTATTGACAATGATATGCTTGTAAGCTATGTAATAATATGTCATCTGTGACTAACGTGTTTAATGTGTTACATCTCCGCTTTGCAGCGTGGATACTCTTCTTTCTAATAGAAGAGGGTTTCGCTCTGGCACAGAGAACTAAAGGTAAGCTTAAGCTCCATTTCCCCTCTGTTCCATTAATGTTTCACCCAGTCTGAAATAAGACGCATCATCGCTACTCGTATCATAGAACATAATGGTTTGTTTCTTCATTCTGTCCTTTCCTTCCTCTTTATTCCCTGCCTGCTTTTTCTCTTTCTCACTCGAACAATCCTTCCACTCTCCCTTCCTACCAAACGTTCAATTCCTCTCATTGATCCCCTGAGTCAATAACCCATCTGTTGGTCTGTCATCTGCCTTTCTGCTTCAAGATTCCCCAAGCGAGCATGGCGCCCAGAGCCCTAACCAGAACGAGTGTGGCACGTGGGTCCGCAACATCAATGGTGGGGTGTTCACATCGCCAAACTACCCCAACACCTACCCACCCAACAAGGAGTGTGTTTACATCCTGGAAGGTAAAGCAGGACCCTCTTCCATCTGAACATCTTCTGCTCGGTAGCTGTTCATCAGAACAACTGAAACAGTTTCCCGCCTTTCAGCAAATTGCCTCCTTCAATGAATGTCATTAGTCTGACTGACATTGTTTTATATATAACCTCGCCCCTATCTGATTTTCTGTTCTTTTGCTGGCAGGCAATCAGCTTGACATTTTACGAATGAGCCATCCTGAGTTTGTTTCACCCCACAGATATAACCCTTTGAAAATGATGTAAAGTGACGCATTGTGGGTAGCCCTGACTTTTGGCCGAATCAGAGTAGTGCTGTGTTCATGTCTATTAGCAGGGTGGGACAGAAGACTCTGCTATTTAATGGAAATATAAATAAGATGAACACCTGCTACACAGCTGAGCTTCGGTGGCATATCACTGAATTGCAAGAGCCCTTGTCAACGCTTTAGTGTATACCAGAAATATCCCATCCATCAGTAATTAGGTGGCCTGCTGCACGAGAGACAAACTGGAATGGAATTCTCAACAGCTACAGTTGTGTTCAAAATAATAGCAGTCCAACATCACTAACCTCATAAATCATATTTTTTGGTAGAAGTGATATTTCTACATGGCAAATAATTTACTAGTAAGTGTTGTAGAGTCATAGAAACCAACATAGCCAACAGTGATGACATGTCACTGTGTGAAATTAAATCTGTGATTTAAAAGGGTCATGTTCAAAATAATAGCAGTGTTGTGTTCAATTAGTGAGGTGATTGATTCTGTAAAGAAAAAGGTGTCAATTATGGCCCATATTTCATTTATATACATACATATTTAAGGAAGGAAGGAAGCAAATGTTGTGCATGCTGATTATAGTGCATTTCACACAGAAAGTCAAAATGAGTTGTTCCAGACGTTGCTCTGAGGAACAACGGACTTTTTTTAAAGTTAAAATGCCAAAGCCAAAAGGATTTCAAATGCCTAGAAATGGCATCCAAAGCCTGAAGGGCGTGGGGAAAAACCACTACCATTGGAATGGATGGAAGAATAGCTATAATGGCAAAGGCTGAACCAATGATCAGCTCCAGGGAAATCAAAGAAGACTTAAAGTTACCTGTGAGTACTGTTACAATCAGAAGAAGGCTATGTGAAGCAAAGCTATCAGCTAAAAGCCCCCCCGGCAAAGTCCCATTGCTGAAAAAAAGAACTTGTACTGAATAGGTTGAAATCTGCCAAAGGACACATTGACTGGCCAAAGGAGAAATGGAGCAACATTCTGGGGACTGATGAGAGCAAAACTTTTCTTTTTGGGTCTAGGGGCCACAGACAGTTTGTCCTCCGACCCCCCATGCACTAAATTCAAGCCCCAGTACACTGTGAAGACAGTAAGCATGGTGCTTATGGCATGTTTCTCATACTGTGGTGTTGGGCCTATTTATCACATACCAGGGATCATGGATCAGTTCCAATACATCAGAATACTTGAAGAGGTCATGTTGCCTTATGCTGAAGAGGAAATGCCTTTGAAATGGGTCTTTCAACAAGACAAGGACCCAAAACACACCAGCAAGGAGCTCTTGAGGTGAACCAGATGGATGTTATGGAGTGGCCAAAGGACCTCATTAGAACACTGCATCAAAAATGCTGTTTCTGAGGCCAAAAAGTAATCCCTGGGGACTGATTGTAGTTCAATTCCTGGGCTGGAATACCTGTTCACAGGGGACTCCATGCAACACAGTTTGTAAAGAAATAACGGTTATGCAACTAAATATTAGTGCAGTGATTCAAAGTAAAGCAATCCCTAGACACATTTTTCAGTTCATACAGTAAATGTTTGAGTTTGTAAAGAAAAATGCAAATACTGCTATGTTTTTGAACAACCTAATATTCCTTTTTCTTCACTTTCTATAAAGGTAGAACACAAACATTCAGTTTTGATCATGTTTTGAATTTGGAATTGAATGTGCAGTGTTTCCAATGCATTGATATTATGATATTAAAAGCTATTCTAAGGATTTTGAGCAGTATTCACTTCTAAAACACACTTCTATTATTCTGAACACAACTGTATAGGAGATAAGGTCTGGGATATTGTTTGATGTGTTTTCATGCTAAATTGATGAAAAAAATTGTTTGTGGAGTTAAAGTACATCTTTCATGGTTGTGAGTGTGGTACTTTGCTTGCTGTGGCAGGGGAGAGATTTTACACATGGTCCAAGGGCTCCCCCTGTGGACAAATCAAGCCCACATCTATTGTTGAAGAATAAACAGTGACTCCATCCCAAGCAGCCTACGGGTGTGTGCAGTAGTACATCGCAGTGGGTCTGCAAAGGGACAGATGATCATTTGCTATTATTTGGTCTTGAATGGCTTTAGTCATATTAATATTCGAGGTCCAGTGATGAGCCCTTTATTCTGCTTCTCCCACAGAGAGAGATTCTCACGTTTGGCACAAGTAGTAATCAGATAGCTTTGTAATAATTATAATCTGTGGTTAGTGAGAATCATTCATTATGTCATGTCCCTCAGTTCATCCGCTCAGTAGATGGAGTGATTATAGTTTCTGCTCTTTCTGTATCAAGCTGTGTCATTTGTGTGTGTGTGTGTGTGTGTGTGTGTGTGTGTGTGTGTGTGTGTGTTAGATAGAAAGTGGTATCAAGAATGAGACCACCTGGGAATGAACACACAGATAGCAGGAAGTGCAGGCACACAAGCTGCTCGCTCGAGCAGAAAGGGAAAACACTCCGGATCAAATTCAAAGACAAAAACAGAGACACAAATACACTGCACCATCCACATGTATGTACCGCGCCTGACATTGGCTTCTCCGTGCCAGAGATGATTCAGTGGCCCACCTCCGACCCTCAGCATCTTTATTTAGTATGAGTCATGCCCTTGTGGTGTGGTGTGTGTGTGTGTGTGTGTGTGTGTGTGTGTGTGTGTGTGTGTGTGTGTGTGTGTGTGTGTGTGTGTGTGTGTGTGTGTGTGGTTGGGTGGGAGTGGGGGTGTTAGGGTATATAGACATATTGTTGATTAGCATGACAGATGAACTTGTGAACTACACTTCATGCTGTGGTTGCAATGTTCTTTATTCACTGACTCAGAGCTAGGAATGCTGACATGTCAGACTGTGTTTGTATCTGCTTTTGTATGTGTGTGTATATATGTGCTGTGGGATGCATGCTTGCATATGGTGATATGTTCACAGATGCAGAAATGTGCTTATAATGCTGTCAACCACAATTGGAAAGCACAAACCAAAGCATAAACAACGTCTGGGTGATCTAATTAGGTTAAACATCTATGTTAATCTGTGTAATCATTTCCTGTGCTGTTTAGAATCTTGCTTGGAAGTTAAGGCCGAGCAGGTACTTCAATGGGTTTATTGAGTATATCCAACATGCAGTGTAAATGTGAAGTACGTGGACATGGGGCGATCATCCATTGTGCTCACAGTGGATATTAGTTACAGCTTCAATGGCAAGACTCATTTTAAAATTCACAAGTGATGCAGCCTGCAGAGGACATAACACTCCATCCATTATATTAATACTTTTGAGCTCAGTGCTGTTCTTCAGCAGTCGCTGCTCCCTATTGTGCACCAGGTGCCAAATGTTGCACAATAATTTAAGACTTTCTATAAATGTCCTGTCATGTCTGATTAAATAATAATTTAATCACAGTAAAATCAGCTATGTCTTCATGACGAAAAGCCATCACTTTAGCAGATAAGAAATACCCCAAACTAACTTCTAAAAAGTTCAGTCAGCTAAGGGGTCAGAAGTAAGTGCTCAACTTCATAATCCCAATTAACTCATTTTTGACTTGGCTTTTGTGCTTTAGAAGACCATCCAGATTTTTCTTTGTCTTGCAAAAGAAAGATTTAATTTTATTGCTGTCATGGATTTACGCCTTTTGTTTCCTTTATCTCCCCACTCCCTTGTTCACCAAAGCTCTTTCTAGACAAAGGATTCAGCTGGCTTTTGATAAGAATTACTACATCGAGCCATCGTTCGAGTGCCGCTTTCGATCACATCGAAATCCGGGATGGGCCATTTGGGTTCTCGCCGCTCATCGACCGCTTCTGTGGGGGAAAGAACCCAGGCCTGGTTACATCGACGGGGCGTTTCATGTGGATCAAGTTCACCAGCGACGAGGAGCTGGAAGGCCTTGGCTTCCGCATTAAGTACACCTTCATTGCAGGTAGAGACACGCAAACTGTATATTTGCAGGGAATGTAAACACCCTCCGATTCTCTAAGATATTTCTGTATACATCAAAGGTTTTGGGTAATATGTGCAGAAACCTGGATCTGGTTAGTTTGCTTTTTCAAAGTCCCCCAAAACATAGAGGAGAATTGGATCTCTGTGTGACAGAAGAAATTAATATTTAAACAATAAAGTCCCCAACATCATAGCTTTCCTTCCTTCACTTCCTTCACACGAGCCTCTTTAATCTAAACCCAATATGCCTAGAAATCAGTGTCTCCCATCGGGCGACAGATATTAGCTTCAGCAGACCCCTTTCTGTTTTATCTGGCCTGCCTTAATGGGATCTTATCTTGTGTTCTCTGCTTACCCATTTCTACTGTGTGGATTGAGAGTAATGTGCCTCCCGAATCTTATCATTTCAGACCCTGATTTTCATCTGCACGTGGGCGGACTGCTAAACCCCATCCCAGGTAAGCTCTTCAGTATTTAGCAGATTTCTTTTCCCGATGCTTTTTGAAGAGCTCCTTTGTGCTCAGAAGCGGAGGCGATCTCTGCCTCAGACGTGAATGCTGAACGAGCAAATGTACCTTGACAAGGACACAATTGTACATAAAGTGAAAGGATGTAAATTCACATTCACAATTTGAAACACACCAAGGAACGCACACCTCTTTCATTTGGCTCTTTCCTCTCTGTCTTATGCCTTTGTTTCTCTGTTGTCTCATTGTCCTTTGTCCTAATCCACTGTACTCTCTTTAAATCCACCTTAAATTCCATACTTCTTTTAATATCCTTCATCTTTGTCTCTGTCTGTTATGCTCCTATTCTCATCCTACCCCTTTTCCTCTTTATCTTCTACTTTCTTCTCCCTCTGTCTTTTTTCTTTTTTTGCTTCTCTCATGTACGTACCTCCATGTGATGCCTGCCTTTCTCACCTCCCCCATCTTTTACCTTTCTCTGTCTGTCTTTCTTTCTCTTTCTTCTTCTCTCCCCCGTATTTCCTCTGTCTCTGTACAGACTGTCAGTTTGAAATCGGTGGATGGGATGGGATTATTCGCTCCCAGTCAGGTGGAGGAGGAAGAGAGCGTGAAGCCTACTGATGCTCTGGACTGTATCTGGACCATCAGGGCTCCTCCCCAGTCCAAGGTCAGTATGATAGTACAAAGGACTGAGGAATAATGGCATGCATGGCTTCTATCCTATCCTTCCACCCATGTTTGGTTCTTTCTGATATCACCATTGTATTGAAATAAATTTAAGGAGGATCGGGGGTTGGTCGGCACTCAGGAAATGATCACACTGGACTCAGGTTAGAATGATACAATATATGGCGTTTATTGTCAATCTCAACCCACAATCCCTCACACTTGGTTACACATAATAAAACAGAAAACGAGGCTTACCGTCGCCAATAGGTGGAGAGCCAACACCCCGGTAGATCCCCTGTGCAACCAGCCGGGCGTTCCGTACGTAACCCACAGCAGACTCTACCAGAGCGCAGGGACCCCCTGCTCTTTATAGTTTTACCAATGGCAGACTGCGTGTAAGCCTGACGGGCCAGATCAGGCTCACAGGCCCCCACCTTTCCCACACTAGAGCCTTGGCGTACAGTAAGTCTCACTCAAAAACAAAACAATATTTGATTAGATTACACACGTGTTTTATCTCTTGTTATAAGTAAGCTCCTTCAGATTCACACCCACACGTTCCTTATTTTGGGAATTGATCAGAGCAACACCAAACTGTGACGGTTTTACTATCACAACCATTTAAATAGCTACGATCAAGGGTCTGGTCTATGCTTCAAACTATTCATTTTCAAATATCTGAAATAAATCTAAATATAAAATATGAAATCATCCTGAGATCTCTCAATGCCACTAGCTAGAAACTGAAAGACTGAACAACAGCAGAGGAAAGTTTACATCGAATCATTAACATCTCTCGGTTATGTTCTACAATTTCACTATCTATACACACTGAAATATTTTGTTGTGCATCCTTCTGAGTGCATTTGATAAGCTGAATATGTGTCTCAGGTCAAAGCACTAATGTTTTCTAATTATTTTAATTGTATTGCATTGTTAATCGGTGTAAATGGTTCCAAGCTGCATGGAGTTGTTATTTTCCAACTCTAAACTGGACTACATTACACGTGCTACACAATCTCATCTCACTGGTGACACAGTCTATCCCCAAATAGAGAAGAAATCATACATCTGATGAGAAATAATGTAGAAATGAATCATGGCATGAAGTATTGCAGTGTAAACAGCGCTGGATTGAGGTGATGCCCTGAATATAAAAAAGAAAAGCTCAGAATTTCAAAATATGTATGGAGTCAACTCTAAAATCCCCCTGCGTACTATCATTGGGTTTAGTGTGTTTCCTCTTTCTGTTAGAGCTTCAGATCATCTTAAAATGATCATTATTCATTTTCTTTTTTTGTACTCACTCTGATAGCAAATGTGACGTCAGTGCATGTTTCAGTAGAGAATTCCTGTATCAACATCACAAGGGATTTTGTTTGTCAGTGATTTTCCTGATTTAAATATTTTGCATGAATGTGGCATATAGTATATAGTGTTTTCCATTAAGTCATTAAGATCTAATCCTCCAGTGGACATGTCTGTATGGGGACTGTAATTGAATACATAATAGGTATGAGCAGTGTAGGGGGAATACAGGCAAATTTTGTTTATTAAATACAGCCCTGGAGATTCATATGTACATTTTTAAGCTAAGAGTGAGTATTTATGGGTGGATATCCAAAGCCCCATTGATATTACAGCCATATAACCTGCCTAGCCTTTATATAATAATAATAATAATAATAATAATAAACAGTGTAAATGTACTTATTTACAGCTGCTCTGTTTCTTCCTTATGACTAAATGAGTCATCAGCATGTTCCTGTGCTACTCCCTCACCACAATATACTGACACACACACACAACTAAGTGTATGACAGCAAATGTACACAGTCACAAATTACATAATATACTGTCACATAAAGTACTGTAAGCAATTACCCATATGCACTGTGCACTCATAGTAATATTTTAAGCATACACATGTGCAGCGTCATGCATGACATGTTCTACTTAACTTCTCTCTCACACATACACACACAGATTAGTTTCCGTGGTCATGTCACTGGTCCTACATGTGCAGTGTGAGGCAGCAGTGAAAATAATCTGAATTTAGCAGCAGCACTGAGATGCCTCACCAGATATTAACTCAATGAAGCAGAAGGACCAGAGCAGTGGAGCCCACTCAGCAGCAGTATAAGAGCAGCTAACTGCTGCATGGTTACAGGTACTTGTGTGCTATATGGGCTGAAGTTTCATCTTAGTTGTTGTCCCCCTGTGGCCAAGATCTTATCATGTAATGACTGCAGATTTATTTAAAGACATTATTTTGTATTTACTTTGCAGGTTGAAAAAATCATACCCCCACTATATGTAAAGGCTAACTAATGTGCAAAGGAGAATCTGGTCTGCAGGCAGGTGGCTGTATATTCATTTAGCTGCGTCAGAGTCCTGGTAATGTGCATGTGTCACACTGTCATGGCTGACTGAGACAAAATAGAATGGATCCATCATTAATGTCATTAATAACGCCTTTGCTTTTCTTACTATGACTATGATAAGTCAAAATGTCTGCTATGAAAAAGGCCTAATTAAATACAGGACACAGGCACAATCACAAGTTGCATTTCAGTTGATCTTTTCACAACAGACATTTTGACACATGATAGTAAGAAAATCACAGTTGTTTCTAGTAACATTTACAACAACACATTCTATTTAGGTGAGCCAGTTCAAGAGCCAATTAAACATGCTCAGTCTCTGGAATGGCTTTTAACGACATTAATATTCAATGATGCAGACATCCAGTGTGATGAAGACAACTTGCCACATGATGCTGGATCAGAGGTGGGATCAGTCACACTATTCTTTCCTACTGTTATATGGTATATTTATTTATTTTCCAGTAATTCCATAAATTACTAGTGACAAGATACTATATTGAAGCAAACTGCTGATTTTCATTACATCTTGTTTGCCTTACGTGAAAATTGGTACATTATAAAATCTATATCCTTTCTTTAAAGAATCTATTGAATAGTGTGGGGTCACTCAAATTGTTCTAACTGTAAAGATGAGAAAGTTAGTATTATCTGTCTTGGTGTTGGATGCTAGTGTTTTTACTCTCAGTGTGTTCTGACTGACAGTGTGTGTCTCAGTGTGTGTCTCAGTGTGAGTTATCTCAGTGAGGATTGGTCATAGTGTTTGGTGCACTGAGCCTGTTTTGAGACGTGTGTTGTGTTGAGAGTTGTGTTGCTGTGAATGAGTTTTGCAGCTGATGTGAACTGTTAAGCTCAGGTCGACTGGAGTAACCAGTAACCAATGTAGCTCCAGTTGTGTCCACTGTTGTTTAGCATTAGTCTTAAGGTAGTATAATATCACATTAGAAAAAAGATGTGTTTGGGTTGTCATCATCAAAGGTAAAATGTTTGACCTTACCATTCGTATTTACTGCTTTGGTAGCTGATGTTAGGAAATGTCTGCCTTTCTGACCTCCCAAGCCCACCATTAGTTTTTCTCTCTCCGTGGGGAGGACGTGCAGGTTCAGCTCACTAGCCTTCAGTCTCTGCAGCGTTCTCTGAATTGAGACACATCTTAGAGAAAAGAGGCGAGCAAGGAAGACAAAGCAACACAATGACAGATTTTTTCATGAACGACTTTTCTAAGTAGCCAGTTATTAGTGTATGAATGATGCATGCTTTCAGCACAACTACAATTAGATTAGCTATATTCTTTGATATTATCGTGCATTAATGCATATTCGATCCATCTTCTAAACCGTTTACCATGTTCCTATCCCACCATGTTCTTGTGAAGAGATGTGCAGGTCGCCAATCTATCACAGTGTTCAACTCTGATCTTTTCTATTTGTTTTATTATCTGTGTCTGGATGTTTTGTTAGATACATTTGCTTTGCTGATTTAATGCAATGCAATTATTTCAATGCATTTGCCTGCATTAAGGACAGTTGCTGATTATGTTTAGACAGCTACAGGGTGGACTAATGCTGTTCATATGCCTCCACATTGTTTGGCTGTGATTGACTGCATCTTTGTCTTTCTGCAGATCTACCTGCGCTTCATGGATTACCAGATGGAACACTCAAATGAGTGCAAGAAGAACTTTGTGGCTGTGTATGATGGCAGCAGTGCCATTGAGAACCTCAAGGCCAAATTCTGTAGCACCGTTGCCAATGATGTGATGCTGGATACCGGTGTGGGAGTCGTGCGAATGTGGGCTGATGAGAAGAGCCGACTCAGCCGATTCCGCATGCTCTTCACCTCATTTGTCGACCGTGAGTACCAATTAGAGCTGGGCGACAAGGAGAAAATCAAATATCACAATATTTTTTACCAAATTTGACCTTAATTCACACACACACACACGCACACACGCGCACACACACACAATATATATGAGTTCCTGCATTCCGTCTGCATCAGCAGTCACTAACAGACACAATGTGTATGTGTCATTTCAAAAGCTAATTACACTGTGCCATGTTTGGAGCAAAGATGTGAGAAAACCAATTATCTACTCCAGCATTTTGAAATAACTGAAGGCGTCAAATAATTTTTGATATGCATGTCCCAGCATGATACTGTGCTAATTACAGGTCACTTACAACAGGAAAATAGGAATTTATCTATTTTGGTGAAAAGAATAGCTGAGTAGGGTTAATGGATCTACTAGAAGTAATTATACGTTAAGCTTCATCGTTTTTGAAGGGCAAAAGAAATTTCAAACAGATGACAGCTGTTAAAGGTTGCACTTTAAGTAGCAGGAATTGCCATGCAGAAAACCCTTTTTCTGTTAGCACACCATATTATTTTTATTAAATGCCTGAATAGACTGAGATATTAATTTCGACATTCTCCTGCACCAAACCCTGGGTGACTACTAATGTTGTTTTCATCAGCAAACCCATAACCACTGCAGCCAGGACTTAATGGCTTTTTAAATTCAGCAAGGGTGTTTTCTTTTACTCTGATAGTTAAGACCATTTGGATCCTCATTAATTCTGATCACACAGTTCATCTCAAAGAAGTCCGAAGTCTCTTGAATAACTCCCAAACTTTATTTGGTCAGAGTCAGCAACTGGCTCAAAATTTACATGGAGGTCATAGAGAACCATTAATCTTTGTCACCCAGAGAGCAAGATGAGTTTTGCCGTCCTCACTTCATCATCCTTAATGTTCTATAGTCTTTCGACAGAACCCCCTGTGGAATTTAAACCATGCATATTAAGACTTAACTGAATACACACTTACTGTATGCTCACATCCATGCATAGTGCATACATTCAGACATGAGTTTGTGCTTGTGTGTATGTTTGCGTGTATGTAGTTTGGATGGAGTGTGAAGCGTTGATGACAGCCTGTGAGAGGCTACATTTTGAAGGCGGGACATGCATAATGGATTTGTGAGTGGTCGCAGTGAGCAACCCCGTCTACAGGCTTACTGGGAGATAGATGGGGCGGACACTCCAACACACACGTTATATTATACTGTACATACCCTTACACACTCATATACATGCCCCTTTGTCAAAATGATTTAACCCTGAGGCAGAGGAGTCATGCAGGGAACGGGAAGTGGAGGCTCAGAGCCCTCGTCACAGTGGACCTCAGAGCAGTGGGTGAAGCTCCTAGAGCGGACCACAGTCTGTTTCAGCTGTGATAAAGACGCAGGAAGTGTGTCCACAGCTGCAAATAGAGAGGTGGACATTTTTTGTCGCAGTGACTGAATCAGTTTGGAGGAGTGAACAAGCGACAAGAGACAGATTTGACAGGACATTACATACATGCTTTCTCTGGCCATGATCCTATCACACTGATAAAGAAAACTAAGGAGAGGAGGTTGTGTGGCATCATCTCCTGGGTCTATGTTATTCATGTATGTTTGCAATCTAACATTGTCATGTTTCAGGTTATAATTGTACCGTTGTTATTTTGATCTACTCCATACAGACTGTACGACATCACCTGCATGTCTTCCGGGCCTGGAAGAGCGATCCTGCTTCTGTTTCTCTCTCTGAGATGTCTTCCTTTTTATCCCTGTTAAATGTTTTTGGGAGGAGTTTGTGAAATTTGTGATTAGGATTTTGAGCTTTAAAAATAATATTGGCTTGACTTAATAGAAGATAGTTTGTTCTTTCTTTCTTTAGTCTTATAGCTCAAATCTGCATTTTGTTGTTCTTGTCAACGCCTCAAAATAGCAACATTGTAATTTCATTTAATCACAGAATGCAGCTAACACAGTCACACTGACACTACAGAGTACATGAGTGCACATTTGATCTTTGGTTAATCAGGGAATGGTTTTAGAAAGATTTTGGCTTTTGTCTTGAACATTTTTCGTGAGTTAGACCTAACAAAGGGTTGGACCTAAAATAGACATCAAACCTGTCTCTCGAGTACCATCTAAAATATGATTTGCTTTGTATTCTAGGTAAATTAAGATTCTTTTCAAACTTAAATAAGAGGGCCGATGGCTCAGTTGATAGTTCAGATACATTTTCACTTGTGATATGGGAGGTCCTTGTTTGTTTGTCCTTATCTCTCAACCACACCACATTGTGGATCAATGGTACACTTTGTGCCTGCTACACAGTTCCTCAGGTCGGATGGAATAAAAAATTAATCTTTGTGATACATAAGAACAAAATAATGCCACTGCTTTTCAACCAATTTCCACCTCTCCCATCTCTAGCCCCACTTCAAACATAAGAACCAGGTTCCCCTTAAGGTTGGCTGCAGCCCCAGATCGCCTATGCCAAAACCCAGGCACCTTAGCTGAGCCTTGCAGCTCTTCCTTCTGACTGGCAGTGTATCAATCTCCTGAACCCAGCAGCCAGCATCAATTACATGTCCTGTCGTTCTCTGCCATCGCAGCCTTCATACGCCCACAGTCACTTTACCGAGATTTCTCACACCATTTTCCTGACCATTTAGACCGTATAAAGCCATTTCTAGCAGCCCCTCACACCCCCGTTTCTTTTCATCTTTGCTATTTTTCTCCTCTCTGCCTACTCCAACTCCTCTCCCCCCTGCTTCTCAAGCTCTCTTGACACGACCACTGCAGTTCAGTGAGGCTGCCATCTCCTCCCCTCATCACCCCCTGATGTTATGTCTGCAGGAAACGATGATGTGTGAAAGAAATAACAGAACATTATGTGTTTTCATTACATGCCTCTACAGATTTCTACAGCCAAATTATCAATCGTTTCCAGTTCCAGTTACTTTATTATCTCAAATGGGAAAGTTGATATGTAGTCAAGATTGAGAGATAATAAAAAAAAAAAACATTCAGGCAACATACAGATAGATAAGACAACAGTACAAAGAAATGAGTACAAAAAAAGGTTTCCTGTATGTAATACACACAAAACAATTTATCCCCACTGGAGCAATCTCTAAAAACAAAAAGAAAAAAAGAAAGAACTACATTACACATGGGACAAATGAGTTTTATTATTTGTTGTTTTCATTGTTATTGTTTTATTTTTCAATCTTCAAAATTGCTTCCAGTCCTTTTTGCAGTGTAGGGATCTTTTACTCAGCGTTGTTAGACAGCTGTTTTCCTGTTGGTTTATGAATTGCATCATCTCTGTGTGTTGTTTTGCCCGCAGCCCCCTGTTCAGCCAATACATTCTTCTGCCACAGCAACATGTGTATTAACAACTCCCTGGTGTGCAATGGAGTTCAGAACTGTGTCTACCCATGGGATGAAAACCACTGCAAAGGTGATTGTCGTCTCTCTGACAACGTTTTTCCAATTGAGGTTGTTATGGTTATAAATATGATTTATTTTTGCAGGTTTTCAGGGTTTTTTCACTTTCTTCATTGTTCTTATTCTTTTCTCCTCACACCTTCCCACTCCAGAGAAGCAATCTAAGGGGCTTTTTCATCAGATCACCAAAACCCATGGCACTGTCATTGGTGTCTCATCAGGCATAGTTCTGGTTCTTCTTATCATCTCCATCCTGGTCCAGATGAAGCAGCCAAGGAAAAAGGTAACTGATCCTTTTGTTCAAGGGAAAGAAGAGACACATCATTGAAAGCGCTGGTGTGATTCTAATAGCTCTGGAGAAAGGGAAGAAAGACTAAATCCACCCAAGGATTTTTTTTAAATTTAGGATCCCCATTAGTTGTTCCCAAAGTAACAACTATTCTTCCTGGGGTCCACACAAAAGATAAAACAAAATAAGACAATCAACGTTACATTCATATTTCCATATTATCAATACAATAAACAATTACTGTATATTAATATTTCCACATTATCAATCAAATATTGTTCTACTGATACATTCACAGTTCCTTCTCAACAATTAATTGCTAATTTTACTTCCTTTTTAAAAGCGATCTCACTTGTAATTTGTGTTAAATGTGGAAGCAATATGTTCCAGTTTGACATTGCCCTGTACATTACAGTTCTTTATTGCATTAGTTTTAGGGAATGGTAATATGAAGCGTCCCATAAAGGCTTGCCTAGTGTTGAGATGCCTGTCATATGCGTGTGTTTGCTGTGAGAATAAGTGTGTAGGTTTCCTAGAGACCTGATTTTTCTCATATACAAATATATAAAAATAATGCAGTACACCACCGGAGATTTTTACTTTCACCACCTTCTATTAACCTGCCTCATCTATTTAATTTTCTATATGGCTGGTCTACTGAGGCTTCTGTAGGTAAAGAAATCGGTTTCTCTGACTCCTCTGTAATACATTTCTTCCTGTATGACTGCTGAAGATTGTGAAAATGGTGACTCAAGAAAGGACCTCTGACTTTTTGACACCAATATTTTAGATAAGTGTAAAACATTATGTATTGTGTATTTCGCTTGTTACCCATTGAAAAGCAAAATACAGTGCCAAATTCAATGACATGCTTGTTTTAGGGTGGAAATTACCTTTTACCCTTTTCCATGCATCACCTTTTTAAACTTTAAATCTAAAAGCCTGTGGAATCTTATTATATCAGTAAATGTGTTGTTTTTTAATTGAAAGTGGTATGGCAACATAAGTGGCAATCTGCCATCAGATTCTAAATTCAAATGTTGCTCAATTGATTGATGCACAGGAGTATGTGACATCCCTTTTTCCAGCTGAGCCCCATCCACTTATAACCAGTAAGAAAAGATACAGATAAAAACTACTCAGATATACTCATATCAGTGTAAAAACTAGTGGCCTGCTTATCACTTAAATTGAACTGAATTGATCTTCTTTTCAAGGTTGTAGCTCGCCGGCCTGGTGTTTTCAACAAGGCAGGCTTCCAGGAGGTCTTCGACCCGCCCCACTACGAGCTCTTCTCCCTACGGGACAAGGAGATATCCTCAGATTTAGCTGACCTGTCTGAGGATCTGGACAGCTTCCACAAGCTGCGACGCTCCTCCACCATGTCCCGCTGTGTCCACGAGCACCACTGCGGCTCGCAGGCCTCTGTAGCTACTGGAGGCGGCAGCATGAAGCACAGCCGCACCACCCTGAGCTCCTTGGAGCTGTCCTACCACAACGACTTCTCCAAGCCACCACCCATGAAGACGTTCAACTCCACGGCCAGCTACAAGAAGAGCTGCTACGGCTACAAGCAGCACTCACAGACTCACGACTGCGACCAGAAGGTCATCGAGGACTTGGTCACAGAGGAGATCCCATGTGAGATCTATGGGCGTGGTGGAGCAGGAGTGGGAGGAGGAGCCACAGGCGGAGCAATGGGAGGAGTAGGAGTAGCATCAGGGATTGCAGGAGGGGGGATTGGAGGAGTGGTGGGGATAACAGGAGGAATGTCAATGGCTGGGGGAATGGGTATGGCGGGAGGAGTGGGCATGGCGGGCCCTAGTGGCATCGCTGGAGGTATTGGTGGGATGGCAGGACCCTGCGGAACCCTCAGTGTCCGTGGCAACAGCGCTCGTAACAGTACCACCATAGTTGACCCACAACAGCGCTCCATGTCCATGGACTTTTAGATGGTGAACGGAGAAAGAAAAGGAGAAAGGGAATGCAGAAAGAGCTCGCATTTCACTCATGGAAAGAAGAAATGGAGGAAGAGAAGACAGGAGAGACCCAATAATCTTGGATTGATCACTCCTCTTCCGCCTTTGCTTTCAAAGCAGTATTACAAGTATTGCACACTTAAGGTCAGATCTTCTCCTCACAAGCTCTTGTCTGAATATTTGGGGAAATCAAGGATCAAAAAGAGGTTAAAAAACCTGGGCTATTCTTCAGGATACTGAAGGATGTAGGGTTAGGAGACATCTTGTTCTCCTCAAGTCTTATGCTCATTTAATCTCTCCTTTTCATAAGACACATATCTCGCATGCAGACCCAGACTGCTCTCTGATTGGTAGCCTAAAAGACTAGGTAACCACTCAGAAACAAGGAGAGAAAAAGATGAAGAGGCGTCCTGGACTGAGTTTCTACATTTATTCCCCTGCCATGCACAGATATATGATATATAGTGCATCTTCTAATAATTTAAGTCTTTATTTTTGTCAGTGTACCGTACTGTTAAAACCAGTATATATCCAGCCTCATGATGATGCTTGGCTTTTAACTCTTTAATCTTTTTCAAATGTTACTCGGGTGATTTTTTTTTTAGATAACTTATCGATGACATGGTGTTGATGACGATGAGGAGGATGATAACAATATTTGTGATGTGATATTACTATAATAATGCTGTAATTTTCATGGTTACCTCAAACATACACAGAAGGCACGCTCCATTCAGTCTCTCCTCAGGAAGAGCACATGAAGAGACGGTCTTATTTTGGTAAGAAAGAGAAAAAGAATATTTCTGCTGGTGAGCTTTATAGTATATGAACATTAAGGCAATGAGTGAGCGTTTATGAAATATGAAATGTTTGGTTTGGAGACCTGGACTAAATCAAAAGTGTCATTTCTCAATTGCCCCATGAACTATGAAGTGTGTAAAACAAGCACAACCTGTTTCCCTAAAGAGACAGACATGTAGCCTATATGCGACTCATTTATGATTTTAACCACTGGGTGTATAATTTCATTTTGTTGAATTAAATGAGAGCTTACTCGCCTCCTTGTGTGAGTTCATTATAACCAAGAAAGGGGAAAATGGCAACACCCAGAGGATGGAGATGTCACAACAAGGTAAGTCACACATTGTGGCACGCAGATAGAAATGAAACGCCTATCCAAGGGTTTGGCTTTGCCGAAACAGATATTTACATACAAAGATGCTTGATTTGTTTGCTGAAAAGGTTAACCTTGAGAAGTACAGTAGCTTAGCTTTTAATGTACAAGATTGAAAACTGATTAATTCTAATATGATCAGTTGCGCTTCAAAGATTATTAGACAAAATGCTTAAAGATGTGGTCTTCTGTGACACACTGAGGCATGTAGTCCCAGGAGCCTTGAGGCAGTCTAGATGTATCATGGTAACCAATAGATTATGTTACTGAACAGCAGATTTGACTGCTTGAAGTTTCAGAAATCACTTAATATTGAAATAACTAACCTGAGCATCATGACATTGTGTGTGTGTGTGTGTGTGTGTGTGTGTGTGTGTGTGTGCATTATATATATATATATATATATATATATATATATATATATATATATATATAGAGAGAGAGAGAGAGAGAGAGAGAGAGAGAGAGAGAGAGAGAGAGAGAGAGAGCCAGAGCCAGAGCCAGAGCCAGAGCCAGAGCCAGAGCCTAGAACAGAGGAGATTTGTGGTCTAGGTGGAATCTGACCCCAAAACACAGACAGCGCCCTGCTAGGAATTTCACCCAGGCAATAATTTGACCTCCTAATTGCAATGTTATCATTACAATTAAGGACACAGGTATGTATACAATTTAGCCGGAGACGAGGTTCAATTTTAAAACACGTTCATACCTCTGGGAGGGGAAAGGGGGGAAATTATAACTGCTGCTCAGGCTTACTAGTGGAGGAGAAGGGGGTCACGAGGTTAGTGAGGGATCCCAGGGAGAGTTACCCGTAAACACACACACACACACACACACACATATACACACAACAGTGAACACAGCAAAGAAAACAGGGTGGACAGCACAGCACACAGGAAGGAGATTCCACCACCTTCCATCACCTTCGGCTCTCACCAACTGAAAAGGGGACACAAGAGGGATACACACGATTAAGGGGGATACACTCAACAGAAAGAAAATCAATATATGAAATTATGATGAAAAGAACAAACTGGAAGAAGCTTAATACAATATAAAAGGCCAGAACCACCAGATGTTCCAAGGGGGCAAAACAAAAGATTATGAATTCAAAAGAAAACACTTGTTAATATTAATTTAAAGATGAAGAAAAAAGAAACCACTCAAACTGTGGGACCTCACAGGAGGTAACTCAAACAATGAACCAAGAAAACAAAATACTAATTACTAAAATATGAGAATAAAGACAATTTGAGAATAAAGACAATTTGACAACAAGGACTTAATATTTATGACTGGGATCTTATTTTTTTTATTTTATTGTATTTATATATTTCTTCGTATGCCATTTCAGTGAAAAGGCACATCTTAAAACAAGTGTAAATATTTTATAGTATTATGAGCAATGGTATTTATGGTAATGTAGCATAGGCTCCTTTTGATGTTGGGAATTTCACTCACAAACTCTTGTTGATCTGCACAAAAAAAAAAATTCAGCTTCTTTCTCTGTTAAGTTGTTTTTTCTTTTGCAAACCTTGGAAAAAAAGTACTTTGTAAAAGCCGCTGGCGGGTGTTGGGGTTAGGAAGGTTAACTCCTTACATGATCTTTATGATCTTATATTGCACTAGAGCAGACCACACATTCAAATACTATGAACTGATCTAGAAATGAATTCGCTAATGCATGGGTGGTGGTTGGACACTAATTCAATTGTATATATTTTTTTAAAGATTCTTTTTTGGGACATTTTTAGGCCTTTATTTTCTATAGGACAGCAGAAGACATGAAAGGGTTGAAATAGGAGGGAAGGACATGCACAAAGGGCGGAATCGAACCCCAGCCCGCTGAGTCCAGAGTAAACACACACACACACACATTTATATATATGTATATATATAGTGTATATACTGTACATATATGTATATATTTTTTTATACACTGTATATATCTATACTGTATATATGTATATGTATGTATGTGTATATGTATGTATGTACAGTATGTGTATATATGTATGTATATTACCTTGCACATCCAAAATTGTTGTCCTTCTTTACGAAAATGGGTCTTCTAATTCGTAGAGTATCCCTTTGGATACATACCATCTGATAAGTGTCCGTGAATACAATACTGTACTTTGGTAAATGTAGGCCTAGTATAACTATATTAATGTATGTCATATCTGGCTCTCATGTAACCTCTTGACAATAAATATTTCCCCGCTCAATAAATTGTACGGCTATTGTCATTGTTTTGATAGCAATGTATTTACTCTTGGATATCAGGACATAATTAGCTAGTTACCAACATGAATAACTTTGCCCTCTAGCGTCGCGCAGTCATTTCCCGGAAGTCGAGACACGAGGCGAGAACAACATTTTTCACCGGCTTCTTTCTCTTTGTCCATCCAGCTCATCCACCTCCCGCAGAAGCAACACCATGGCGACTGTTGTAGATACAAAACTATACGACATCCTCGGAGTGTCTCCATCCGCAACTGAAAACGAGCTGAAGAAGGTAATAACACAAGAAAGGCTGAATAGACTACGAAATGACGTTACGTGTCTGTTTCGAGTTTCAAAATGTGAATACTGCTAACGTTACAATAAGGAAATGCGTTGCTAGGCGCAGCTAGTTAGCCGTGGGGCTGGGCTAGCCTGCTAACAAGCTTACTGGCCTGGCTGTTCGTGTGACGTTTATGTGAAATCTGGTGATTTGCTTTATATTGTCTTAAATATGACAGTTGACGTTGGTAACGCTAACATTAACCAAAAGCGAGGTTGAGTTACCTTCTCTTATGACGTTACGAATTAAGCTATTAGCCCCACGTTAGCTGTGTTTGTCATGTAAAGATAACTTTAGCTGGCTAACGTTGAGCCTGTCAAAGGTTCTAGTTAGTAAAGAGAAGTAACATTGACGTTAAATGTGTGTTTCCCAAAGGCTGGAAACTAATAACGTGTGTTTCGGGAGTCTTGATCACAAAAAGAAATCTAATTGAGTTTTGATCTGTGGATGCGCGTTACTGTTAACTTAACGTGTGTCCATGAAGGGTCATTTTGTACTGTCACTGTCCCTGGCAGTGGGCCCCGCATGTTTTTATCACCTCCGGCCAGTCTTAACCTATAGATAAGGTTAACTTTAGCTAGCTAGTTGATCAAAGTAACGTACGTAACACATTGTCATTTCTACCTTCTCCTCTTGAGCTAACCCTGTTAGCTAGCGGTGTAACTTTAGCTAAGGTTTTACGTTGGGGTGTATTATTTGGCTAGCATTTATATGTTGGCTTTTAGTTATCTTTATTGACGTTAGACGAGAAGACAAATAAGCTCTTGACATGTTTGATAACCACATTGAGGTCGTGACGCTATCTCTAGTTAGTGCTAGCAAAATGTGCTATAGCTTATTAGCATGCGCAAACGTTAACTTAGTGATTATCTAGGTTGTCAGACATTTTGAACTGCCATTGTTGACGAAATGGTAATAACGTTACCGTTATAATATAGCTAGTTCAAAGTATCGTTACTAGCTGAGTAACTGTCGTAATAAGGTAGCTGGTTGCCCATTGCTCAGTAAACAACTTAGCATAAACCTTAAATTATTCATTAACGTTTCAGGTAACTTCACGTTAGTGTGTTGCAGCTGGAACATCTGGTTTGTCAGGGAGGTACGTGTGATTGCGTAGATTTAAGGAAGACAAGGTTCCTTTATATGAGTTTGAGTCATGCAGGTGTGGGATTCCAGTAAACATGCGTGTCTACAATGAGAGTATTAGCTTAATAAGGCTCCCTTTTTTGTTTTCTTTTAGTCTTACAGAAAACTGGCAAAAGAATACCACCCTGATAAGAACCCAAATGCTGGTGACAAGGTAAGACATTTGGGACAGTCACATCTGATATTTTTGTTATGACTAAAGTTAGTTATCAAATGTGTGATGTAAATTAAATAGAGGATAAAACAATATGTATGTGTATGACCATGTTGCCCCTATCAAAAAGGGTTTAAAGAGGCTGAAGTTGTATCCTTCCCTAATGCTTCTCTTTAGCTTTAAGCTGTTTTCAAGGTGTTTTATAGATAGTCATTCATGTCCAGTATTGTTAGTAAAATAATACATAAATCTCTATTTGGTTTGAGAGGGGGAAAGCTAGGTGGTCATTTACAAAACTGAGTTTACTATTGTTATAGGAGATTCTCTGTTGTTATGGCTGTGGATTAAAATAACTTTCCATTTTAGTTTTACTTTTTTTCCATTTAGGCTAAAGCCTTGGTATAGGGTTCTGTCACTGTTTAATTTGTTTTTGAACATTAGCTCCTCTATGTAATATTTATTCATCACTCATTAGTTTAAAATGAATCATTTTTGGAAAATCAGTGAAAACCTTAAGAATGAAGGGCCTCTCTTCTATCATTCCCCCTATGGCAGAGTGCCATTTACTCAGCAGGGTATTACATTCTTAGCAATAGACATAGCAACCTAAAAGAATAAAGCCTGGAAGCAGTATTTGAAACAGGGAGAACACTTACTTTTAAGCAGATAAAGTGTGTGCTACTCAGCACATCCTTTTAGGTGTCAATGAGATGGCAACATAAGTTGTGTTTTAATTTGTGTTGAGGTAATGTCAGAGAGGGGCTGATTCCAATCTGCAGTAAGGTTTTTGATTGTAGTATTTAGCATCTGGTTGAATTTCCTTTTTATATTTTTAGTTTTCATACGTAATACTATTGTGAAATTCTGTCTAAATGCTTACAACTTTAAATTAGTTGGTGTAATATGTAAAAATTGAACTTGTGCTGAAAGGTTATATTAGATATTTAGTGACAGGGCATGTGATTAGGTGTGGAATGACCATTTTTTTAATATATATATGAGGATATTGCAAGCTGAGGTTTGCTTTTCCCGGGAATGTCATCACTTTTGTGCTGAAATGAAAGATTAATGGAAATCTTACTAGGTCCTGAGCTGTGGTTAATTTACTGTCAGAAGACACTTGGGAAGAGTGGTTGAAATTACATCTTTTATTACATTTTTGTATTGTCTGTCCTTTCAAAATATAGTTCAAAGAAATCAGTTTTGCCTATGAGGTGCTGACCAACCCCGAAAAGAAGGAACTTTATGACCGCTATGGAGAACAAGGCTTGCGGGAAGGAGGTGGGGGTGGCCCGGGAATGGACGATATCTTCTCCCACATCTTTGGCGGTGGACTTTTTGGATTCATGGGTGGTCAGGGGAGTCGTTCTAGGAACGGAGGGCGGAGGAGAGGAGAGGACATGGTCCATCCACTCAAGTAAGACCAAGCTTGTACACTCACATATAGGCTACTTGATTAACATATTTGTACTTTCTTATGTGCAATAATTAGTTTGTATTGGAATTGGTTAAAGTCCATGTTCTTCAGTACAATCCATTATTATAGTCCCAAATCTTCTGTCTTGTAGAACTAAACGGTATCTTAACATCACTCTTTTTCTACAGGGTGTCACTGGAGGACGTTTACAATGGGAAAACAACTAAACTGCAACTTAGCAAGAATGTATTGTGTAGCACATGTAGTGGGTAAGTTGTACAACCAATATGGTGCTATACTCCATATTAATGTCTTCTGGATTAGTCTACTGCAATGTTGACTTTTGTAAGTTTCTAACAACAAATCCATCTCTGGGTGTGTATGTGTGCAGGCAGGGAGGCAAGACGGGCGCTGTACAAAAATGTACAACATGTAGGGGGCGAGGCATGCGCATCATGATCAGACAGCTGGCCCCAGGAATGGTCCAACAGATGCAGTCTGTGTGTACTGATTGTAATGGAGAAGGTAAGGGGCACAGTGATCCAAACCATTTGTGATCAAGCATTTCATCTGTGTATCATTGTGGTCTGGCCTGCACATATCCCTTACCCTGTCTCCTTTTAACCCACTCCAGGTGAAGTTATCAGTGAGAAAGACCGCTGTAAAAAATGCGAGGGCAAGAAAGTCGTGAAAGAAGTCAAGATTCTGGAGGTGCATGTTGACAAAGGCATGAAGCACGGACAGAAAATTACCTTTGGGGGGGAGGCTGACCAGGCACCAGGCGTCGAGCCAGGGGATATAGTTCTTGTCCTGCAGGAAAAGGAGAATGAGGTAAGCGGGCCAGTCCCTTGATACTGTAGCCAAACTCCTCTTAACCTGCCCTCTATTTCCCATATGCACTCTTTTACATAGAGGGAGTTCTTTTCTTTTTCAAATGTGTTTAGGTCACTGTTTTGCTTATTATAGTTTTTTGTCAGTAACTAATTATTTCCTGCCTACAAAAGGTGAGCCAACTACCCTCACGTTGTCAGTGTCCTACTGATAAATTCTTTTGAGGTTATAGTGTTTTGTGAGCTTTGGTTACACTGGGCCTGTGATGTTCTCTATATGTATAAAATGTGATGTCTGGAAAATGTATGCCTGGAAACATCCATTTGGGGTTTTTGCTGCTACATCATATACAGGCATGTTGGCACACAGGTGTCAACCAGGGCAGCTGCATGAGTGGAGTTTAGCAGCTTAACATTACTCATAGTCCCATTGGTCTTAGCATATCCTGACACAACACCATGGTTGAAGTTCATCTGGCATGCACACTTTTTTCAGCCTAGCTGTGTTGAAATAGCAGTTTATATTGGTAGCAAAATAAAAAGTTAGCGGAGTGCAGAGTATTTGAATGTTCTCTCTCTGCTCTGCGCACCGTAGGTGTGTGGAAAGCCATGCCCATGGTAAAGCACGGTTGATGAAAGCAAAAAGTGAGCTGAAATGAAATGAGTGGACATAAATTAGGTAAAAAAATATTTTGATCAAATAAAAAAAATATATGTATGAGGGAGGGTAGACTTGTCCTGGAAAATAATAAACGGTTTCACATTGGTAAGGAATTATTTTTAGAAGAGTTTTTACAGCCTGCACACACATCCTACATATGTGTGTGTGCTCAGGTAAGAAAGCCTAGGACAATACAGCAGATAGGTGACCAGCCCATTGTGTGTTCAGTTTCTTCATCTGTAAAGTGTGTGTAAGGGTATAATAGTCTGGCGGAGGAACAGGCTTTATCACAGCAATGTACATTCTGTACATTGCTGTGATAAAGCCTGTTCTTCCGCTTTTGACTATCTATTTTGTGAAGACACTTTCGCTGGCTTAGCGTTGGCCTGGATGGTTGTGATTGGTTTAAAAAAAATAAAACACCAGCCACTGTCTCCCCCCCCATCCCAGAATAGACTAGTGGTGTAGGCAGACCATACTCCAGCACTGTGGATATAGGTCTGGCGCTGCAAGACTAGGGGAGGGATAATGTAGTGGATTGGCCAGCCAGTGGCTAGTCCGCCTCTGTAAATCAACACATTGGGGATTAGCATTGTGATTGTTTTTTGGAATGTCAGTGTAACTGTGCTTTGAGTGTGTTGATTCGCCCGAATGCATAAGGTTTTTACATTCGGGGATTTTGCATAACCAGTTCCATTATAAATCAGATGTGTCCTTGTGCAGGTCAAAAAAATGATTTAATAATATTTCTGTGACAGAGTTCAATGATCAGTTTGTCACAGCAGTCAGGTCCAGCTGGAGGAGCTTCAAACCTCTCATGCTTAGAACCATATTGTCTTGACAGTGCTGTATTGTCAGACCTTGTATAAGCTTAGGTTAGTTTAAACTTTGCACTACATAGCACAGTAGTCGAATGAGCAACAGCTGAGGGCGTGGTCATCAATGCATTTTGACTGAGTTGTCTAAAGGCATAGACACAACAACCCGATTATTGGCCTAGGACAGTCTGGCGAGGTCAGTGATTTGAGTCTGTTCTGATGTGTTCCGTGCCATCAGCATGCCCCCCGTACCCTCCCTAGATAGTCGAAGGTCCACCCACCACAGTGTCACGAAATCCTATGGTAAACACTGCACGGTCTACCTCAACCCTGTAAAATAATGAGACAAACAGAATAGAGAGACACTGCAGTCTCACACGTGTATAGCATTAGTGGAAATTGTTGCCAAATCCCTTTGATGACATTGCACTTAAAAGTACAAGTTGATTAATGATAAGCGGTTGACTCAGTCGTCACAGCTAGCTGTCCATCCCTGTCTTAATTGGGTTTTCTCAGAAAGGAATGCTGGCTTGAACAGGCCAGGTTGCCTCTGACAATGCAAAGTGACTTAGGCTTAACTGGAACAGGAGGCAGAGCTGTAGCAATGGCCCAGGCTCTTTCTCTCAGGAGGCATCATTTATTTCAGAGTATGTTGGAGGAATGTGGAAGTTTCTACAACTGGCTACAGCAACACACATTGATAAGTAATGTTTATGTAAGGTTTACCAGTAAACGCAACATTTTTTCCCGCCTGTGTTGTTTTTCAGACAACAGCAGTGACCGGTGCTAGTAGTGTCTGTTAGCTGTTAGCTCCTCTAGGACGCACCGGTGCTAATGTCCTCGCATCCCCTGCAGTGTTTATATGGATATGGTTTAATTTTGCGTTACATGACCCATTTCGTCTGTAAAGCCGTGCCTGTGTTGGTTCTCTCCTCTTACTCTCCGCGCTGCCCGGCCACACAGCGGCCGCCGGTCCACACTTCTGACATTTGTCTACAGTTAACACAGCTGTATATTGTTAAGTATGAGGGGCAAACCGCGGGTAACTGCTATCACGGCCGCCACGGCGAAGAACACAGAAGAAGTTATTGAATGCAACTAACTTCAGTTGGTAGAGTAACAGCGTGTGAGACGGGGCTGCTGGACCTGGGCCAGAGATGTGACCCATGGCCAGAATACCATAGGTCATAAAAATGCAGCGCAGTGACGATACAGACATTTCATACACACGACGTGTGTATCCGTCATTCGACCCGTGCTGGACCCGTTCATAATGATCAGCCGTCGCTCTGTGAGTAGTGTCCATCACACTCCCTCTCGATGCTATGGGTTTGTTGTTGGGTGAAGACTGTTGTCATGGAGATATTTAATTCCTTTGTCTGATAAATTACAAGGATTATTTTTTTTAGGCATTGTCAAATGACCCATGATGTTGGTATGAAAAACTTCATCAACCAATAATTTTAACAACCTCTTTCTCTGTATTTTCAGACATTCCGGCGAGATGGCAATGACCTGTTCATGAACCACAAACTTGGGCTGGTGGAGGCGCTGTGCGGCTTCCAGTTTATGCTGAAACACTTAGACGGAAGACAGATAGTTGTGAAGTACCCTGCTGGCAAAGTCATTGAACCAGGTTAACACCCTTAATACTCTCATCTGTTTCTCTACTCTCAATTTTTTATATATACATTCATTCACCAATTAAGTTTACACGTTGTATATAAATAAAGTGAAAGCTCTTATATCAACATCCTCAGGTTATCAGTAGTGCTGTCAAACTATTAAAATATGTATTTGCGATTAATCACATTAATGTCCTAGTTAACTCGCAGTTAATCGCACATTTTAATCTATTCTAAATGTCCCTTGACTACTTTTTGTCCCAAACTTTATTTTTCTCATTTTAATGATCTTATCAATATGGAAAAGTGGATCGGCTCGCTTTGTGCAAATGTTTTTTTTATTGAAAACAACATATGGCATATCACACAAACGTCCCCTACAACCGCCCCTTTCTAAGGGATCAAAACAGGGCGAAGTAAAATTACAAAGTGCACATGTAAGGTAAACTAGGCCTATAGTGCAGTTAAACCATGGCTTAATCCTTTCTTTTTCTCAAGTTAGCTTTGAACATGGCAGTCAGGCTACTGCTCTTTATTCACCTGAGGATCAACAACCCAGCCTCTTATTTTATAAAGAATGAACGGTAACAGTTACCAATCAAAGGAAGCCTACTTCTTCACTGTGGCCTCACAGCAAGAAGGTTCTGGGTTTGAATCCAGGTTGTTCCGGGCTTTTCTGAGTGGAGTTTGTATGTTCTGCCCATGTTTGCGTGGGTTTCCCCCACTATCAAAAAACATGTACTAGGTTTTCCAGTCAGTGCCCTTAATCAAGGTCCTGGCTCAGATCTGGAGTTGGTCCCCGGGCGCTGTAAATGGCTGCCCACCGCTCCCTTGAAGGATGGGTAAAATGCAGAGAATACAATTTGCAAAATGTATGTGATAATAAAGTACCTTTACCTTCTTTTCTTTGAGCCAGTTACTCAAACAGACAAGCCTGTTGACATTTTCAGACAACGGGGAAGCTCGTTTCTTTTGTACAACATGCCCAAACAGTGAAAACAACCTTTCAGAAGGTACTGATGTGGCCGGTGTTGTACTTGCGTGCAAGGCGGGCCATTTCACTGTGTCCCCCTTTATGTGTGGACCACCATTCCTGGGGATAGTCATCCATGCCAGTAAGAGGCTCTGCCTTGTAGCGCTCCAGACATTGTTCAATACTGTCCTCTTCTTCATCAGACAAAGACTCATGTGCACGCATGAGAGTTGGTTTCCATTCAGAATCTTATTGGCGTCCATTTCAGTGTTTTGTGCTCGTCATCCACTCAAAACCTAACGTTACTACTCTTTGGCCAGCTCGCAAGCCCAAACGACGTGTGAGCGGCGTGCCTGTTTTGTTTCTGGTCTAGCTAGATCCAGTGGGTGTAGTTTTTCTAACGTTTACTAGTTGTTGCAAAAGCTTGTGGGAAAAATCTACAACGTCAAAAGAACGTTAATCTTGCGATAAAATGGGTTTGCGTTAATACCGTTTATAACACGTTTAAAGGACAGCACCACTTATCAGTGCATTCCTTTCACCATCGTTCTTCTTAAGACTTGTCTGTTGTCCATTTACATGCCTGTAAATGTAGGACTACACTGCTTTGGAAGTCTGAGATTTTATAAAAGTAAGTTGTGAATAAAGCTTGTTTTTCTAACATGCATCTTTTCCAGGCTCTGTCAGGGTGGTGCGAGGAGAGGGCATGCCACAGTACCGAAACCCTTTTGAGAAGGGAGATCTGTTTATCAAGTTTGATGTCCAGTTCCCAGACAACAACTGGATCAGCCCTGAGAAACTTGTGGTATGACCTGTTACTCTACATATTGTACATACTAAGGAAAGCTCATTGTGGGACTGGCTCTAGTGGCTGTAATTCTGCACCAAGGCTGAATTTTGGGAAAGAGACTTCAGATACAGTATTAGGGACCACTAAGGTCTATATAAAAGAGACTTCAGATACAGTATTAGGGGACCACTAAGGTCTATATAAAAGAGACTTCAGATACAGTATTAGGGGACCACTAAGGTCTATATAAAAAGAGAGATACTTCAGATACAGTATTAGGGGACCACTAAGGTCTATATAAAAGAGACTTCAGATACAGTATTAGGGGACCACTAAGGTCTATATAAAAGAGACTTCAGATACAGTATTAGGGGACCACTAAGGTCTATATAAAAGAGACTTCAGATACAGTATTAGGGGACCACTAAGGTCTATATAAAAGGGATACAGTATTAGGGGGGCCACTAAGGTCTATATAAAAGAGACTTCAGATACAGTATTAGGGGACCACTAAGGTCTATATAAAAACTTCAGATACAGAGACTTCAGATACAGTATTAGGGGACCACTAAGGTCTATATAAAAGAGACTTCAGATACAGTATTAGGGGACCACTAAGGTCTATATAAAGAGACTTCAGATACAGTATTAGGGGACCACTAAGGCCTATATAAAAGCATCCAAAGAGCACCATGTCATGAGACCTTTAATGTTGTGGACTGTCATTTTACTTGATTTTTAGTATCGGTTTAGGCACTGTTTAAAGGTATCCCTTTAGCACCGGTATTGGAAAAAAACCAAGCGATACCCAACCCTACTTATTGAGCACATACATTCACATAGTAAAACGTCCTATTCTCCCTGAAAACGTTGTGCTCTGAATGAAGTTTTGTGTCCCGGTAACCGCTAAATTCCTTTTGCGTCACTGATCACTGCACTCTTGGCCTCCCAACTGTTTTAACTGCATTGTGATGACTGTTTCCATGTGTAGGAGCTGGAGGACATGCTGCCCTCACGGTCAGCGCCGCCCATCATCACTGGGGACACAGAGGAGGTGGACCTGCAGGATTATGACGTCAGCCAGAGCTCGACGTCTGGTAACCGCAGAGAGGCCTACAATGACAGCTCTGACGAAGAGGGTGGCCACCACGGGCCAGGGGTACAGTGTGCCCACCAGTAGCCACATACACACACACACACACACACACACACACACACACACACACACACACACACACACACACACACACACACACACACACACACACACACGACCCACGTTGTACTTGGGAAGAAAATGTATGAGTTGCAGAGTAAACAAGGAGGTACTGTAGGTCAGACTGAAAAGGCTTGGTTGTTCCTCAGACACGGCTCAAATAAACATTCAATCATGGCACCTGGAATTGTGGATTGCTGTTATTGGTTTGTGTGCTATAATTATTTTGATCTTTGTCTGAAGAACTCACACTGGGGCAGCCAAAGACTTATTACACTGCACTTGAAAGGTAGTCGTATAATATATATTTAAGATGTATCAAAAGAAATGGTTGCCCCTGTGAATGAAAGGTAGGACTTTGATCTGGTGTTCAAGGTGATTCCCTCATTCCCCCACTCCCGTCAACCCTGTTAGTCCACTCCCCCTGTTAGACCACTCCTCTCCACTAATGGGAACTCCAGATCAGTCGAAGAAAGGAATGTTTCTTGTTTGCTGAGTGTGTGACTTGCATTTTGTTTTTCATAGTATTTACAACAATTAATTTAAGAACTAACCCATGTGCATACACATACAAAGCAGCTGAGCAATGTGACGTGCAGATTCTTGGACTCATGGATTCATCCACTCAGCACCATTCGTAGGATTTGTTTTTGATTTTTACAGCTTTCTTTTCTTTGTAGGTTTCCCCCCCTTTATATTTTAATTAAAACAGAATTGATTATTGTGTATATTATTCATTGAACTGGTTGTTGGCAAGCTTCAGCAGCTGCTGTGTGGATTTTTTTTTTTTAAAAAGAAATGACAAGTGGAATTGTAAAAACATATAGCCCGTATCTGTGCTGAGACCATGTGCATGTAAAAAGCTTTGGTTCCCGCAATTCAAACATCCAATAAAACAGCACACTTCTTAAGAAAATGTCTATGAAGTTGTTGAATAAATTGTTGAAACATGTGCTGAGTGTGATGCTTTGTTTTGTCTTCATTCTCTTCATAATCACAGAAGTATTAGTAATACTCCTAGTTGTATTTAACCTATGCATCTGGTTTGTGGTGCTCAGAGCCTCAAAACATTACACTGGAAAATAATCACAAACAATGTGCCTAGTGCTAATCCACAGGTACTGTCAGAGCTGATTACCAACTGTTCTCAATAATAGCTGTTGAATGCAAAATACCACCTGTCCAAAATGCCTTGATGCTCTTTTTAAATAGATGCAAAGTTTCCATCATCAGTCAGTCCCCCCTGTTAAAGTGAATGAGATCACACTCAATCTCCAATGCAATCTGAGTAAATGGAAAGACTTGCAGAGAAACCATACACTAATAGCTTCTGTTGAAGTCAGTTGTTATGATCCCATGGCAGTCAAATTTAAACGCTGTATTAGAATTTATGGGCAGATTTCACTCACAAAAATGTAACTAATTTAGTGTCAGTAGGCAAGTTATATATTATTCAATATTACTACAGAACTCAAGTTTGTAAGTCTATTTTTTCCACATTAAATTGACATGGGTTGAAAGAGCAACACTTTCTTTCACTTACCTCTGATGGTTTCATGCAGTTTCATCAACCTACCTGTCTGCCCAGGTCATTCTGGTAAATCAACTTTTTATATTTTCTCTAATTTTCAGGCTAGATTACACTGATCAGCTGCGATTTAGGGTTAGAACATTTATTTTTAAGGTTTTTCACAAGTATGTGCTAAATTGGGAGACTAAAGGTTATGAAACACAAATGTTTTAGATATTTAATGAATTGAATCACAAATTTCATTGATGAAAAAGTAGATCTGACATGATTTTTGAGTGAACAAGTCATCAGATGAAGATAACATTACGGTTTCTACAGTACATGCAGGTAATTCTTTGGCTACAAAATAGGCTTTATTTCAAAAATGTAACATTAAATAAAAATATAATGAAATAAATTTAACCCTTGGGGTCATTCTGACTCCAAATGAAATCTCGCCATCGAAATGTTTTTTATTCATCAAATGCTCTGAAAATAATGGTAGTTGTTTACTACTATTCTCTTAATGATAAAAATTAATTTGAAGTGAATTGATTGAATTATGGGTGTTTTACTGAATTTAATAACTCCTTTTGTCCTTTTCGGTCAAAAAGACCCCCGCAGCACAAAGTGGTTCAATGGAGCAAATAGTCCCACCGTACTGCTCGTCTGACACCTTGGATCATGGGTGTTGGATGTGTGGGGTCACTAATGGTTTCAACAACAAAACAACAGAACAGGTGTTTTCTCACAGGTGTTGGGCCATTTCACATTGTAGTCTGAGAGAGACAGGCAGCACAATGAGGAGCAGAAGCTCCATACTGCACAGGAGGCTTGTGAGATATTTGTTAATGTGAAGGAAAAGACAGACGAGGAGGACAATAACGATGAGGTAATAGATCCAACATACAGACCGCGTGCTGCTTTTTCCTCTGAAGAAGCTCCACGTTGCCTGTTGCAGAAATGGAAGATGAGTCGATGATGGGGTAGAACCTAAAGCTGATATAGAGGAAGTGTCAGATGTGCATCAGTGCATCTATTATGATGAAGATGAAGAATCAATGGATAAGGTAGACTCTAAAGCTGAAATAGTGGAAGTGTCAGAATGTGAGGACTGTATCTATTATGATAAAGAATCAACCAATGAGAAATAATCAGTGAGGAAGAGGACCCAGCTGATATAGAAGAATATTTCCAGTCAAAGGATGAAACATGGGCGCCTGGATAGCTCAGTTGGTGGTGTGGGCGCCCATATATAGAGGTTTACTACTCGACTCAGTGGGCCCAGGTCCGACTCCGACCTGCGGCCCTTTGCTGCATGTCATTCCCCCCCTCTCTCCCCTTTCATGTCTTCAGCTGTCCTGTCAATAAAGGCCTAAAAATATCCAAAAAATAATCTTAAACAAAATAAAAAAGGACTAAACATTGATCTGGTCTTCCATCCCTCCCAATGACGGACGATGCGTGTTGACAGCAGAGAGAGAGACAAGCCACCATAGTCTCCCATTGATGACATATGTCCACTTGACTTGTCTTATTGGCCTTAAATTTCAAATGAAGTCAAAACAAAATGGTGTCAATTTGTTTGAATTAAGTTGTTATTAAATGAGTAATACAGAAATAGGTGAAGTATCCAGTAATTATTATTTAAATAACAGTAAAGTTGACCCCAGATGACAGCAGGTGTGATTATGGGCTGTAATTTAAAAAAAAATCAAATGATTCAAAAACAGCATCCTCACTAAGCTTTGACATATACCACTCCGAGATCAGTCAAATAGTCAAAATAATATTAGGTCAAAAATAATTCATAGTTTTTAATTTATTTTTTTAACTCAAAAAACAGGGTATACTTTTATGTTAACAAGGTATATTGGTTCCAAAACGTTTTGAATTGCATGTGGCACGTCAACGTTATCAGTATGCAGGTCATTTTTAAAGTTAATTTATGTGTAATCAGCAATCGTCCTATCCCCACACCCCATATTACGACCATGGTTTCAATCAGTGGCATTGAGTCTTTAAACCCTGTTCCCGCGAGACACCTGAGAATTCCGCATCTACAAATATAGCGTCATCATCTGCTAAAGTGCTTTCATAGACGCCCGTTTCTACCGATGTATACATCGGCGCCGTGGCTTAGTTGGTTAAAGCGCCTGTCTAGTAAACAGGAGATCCTGGGTTCGAATCCCAGCGGTGCCTTTTACTCTGCTTCTCACCACTCCCACGATAAATCTTGTTACTCGTTCTTCAACACTTACTAATATCACTATAAACTACAAAAGGTTCAAACACTTTCTGTTCTCTCTCTAGAAATACGTTCTGTGGCGTCAGTAAAAATTCCGAAATTGAATGTAAATGTATTCACTTTGTCAGAGGGGTATGTAGTACACCCATCTGGCCACATGGGGGTGGCAGTGAAACGGCCTACTGAACCAACGATCCGGAGGATAGGGTGAAGAAAATGATGTAGCAAACGTGTCTTGGATCTACTCTTAATTTCAACAAGCAGACGCAGTTTATTGTGTAATGTATGTACCTCAGGACGATGACTACTGTTTCTATCCAACTGTTTGTTACATTCAATCCGTGTGAGAGGAAGAAGGAAGACATATAAACAAAGAATAATGAGGACCACTTTGTCCTGTTAGATGCGACAAGTTGAACACAGAGTGGACCACCGAAAAGCGGAAATTAGATTGCTATGTCTTCAAAATAAGACCTGGAAAACCTGATGTTAAGTCTCAACACACATCACCATCATACGCTATGCACCATGCATTGCTTTATAACAGAGATCTTTAACACGGGGTCCTCAGAATTACTGCAGGGGGCCACAAAATTATAATTTTTTCCTTATTAAAATGTCTTAAGATGAATCCAACATATTATTAGCAAATATAAATCTCCAGATGATAGGCTTACTGGCCTATAGGTAAGGTAGTCACTAAGGTTGCCATCCACACATACAGTTCCTCCTAGGGATTCAATGTGTCACGCGTGTACAGTATGTGCAACGTATGAAGAGGGGTCCCTCCTCCGTCTCAGACTAATTGAAGATTCTTGTGTTTATGGTATTGTAGTATTGTATTGGTAGCCTAACACTTTATTTGGTACCCCTAAAATCGCACGTGGACCCTCCATTTGAAATGGTCTATTGTAAAAGTTTGGTGTTTCTCCAGTTCCTACAATGACATGTGGCTTTTATTTTGAAGACGCTGAGCGGAAACAGTGTGGCTGGCCGTAACTACCTTGCCGTATTTTTGCTACCGTTCTTAAGGACCCGATGCATTTCCATAGTGAGGAGGTTTTGGTGTGTCTGAGCTGAAAACAGAATCGGGAGGGGACACAGATGTCCAGCAGATCGTGGACACCGTGTCCCAGATCATAGCAGAAGTCCCCCCTGGACCATGGGACTGACGGAGCTGCTGCTCGCGCTGGTCTGGCTCCGCTCGGCTCTGCTCGGTGCAGGTGAGAAACAACAATGCATCTGGGCTGCACTGTTGTGTTCAGATGGAAATATGTATACATATTTAATATATCTGTGCTGTTAATCCAACTGGACATATATATAGTCGCATCCAAGACATTTATTACCAAGCACATTCAGTGAGTAGTCTAGATTTGGTTTGTTAGAGGTTATTATTATGCCAGTGTATGATCAGTGGAGGTCTCGTAGTTAATAATAATAATAATAATAATAATAATAACAATACTAATGATGATTGCATCACTGTCACATCACTCCTTTCACACCGGATAGGAGAGGGATTTATGTTGAGTCCTCTGCTGAAGTGATCCAGTGTGACATGAAGACGGTCGTGTGTTCAGTGTTGTGATCGGATGGAGTGAGAAGATGAGAGAGGGGGGGTATTGATCTGCGGTGGCTAAATGATCAGGGTTAGTGTGGAAACATGGATGCTCTTTCACAAATGTGATGCTGCTATCAGCATTACATCACTGCTTGTCTGCAGCCAGCCCCCCCTCCCCTCTCTCTCTCTCTCTCTCTCTCTCTCTCTCTCATCATAATAAAGAAGGCTGCCACACCGAGAGACAGGGATCAGACACACCATCCAGATCTTCAAACACACTGTCAGTACTTTTACTGTAGTTTTTGACACCTTTCCACACACAAAGTACAAGTCTCTCTCTCTCTCTCTCTCTCTCTCTCTCTTTCTCTCTCTCTCTCTCAAATTCAAAAATGCTTTTTTGGCATTATTGTCAGGGAAGCAACATTGCCAAAGTGTTAAGGACTATACAACTAAAATATAAGAAAATACATCCAGTTTATTGAGTAAACTAAAATAAAGAAATACATAAAAAGAACATAGAAAATCGTAGGAAAAAAATACATATTAATATAAAATCATATGTAAGTATCATATGTCACATGACTTATGTGTTATACTATAGATGTGTTGTTGTGTGCTGGTTGACATGCACTCACATATCTTACTGCACACTATTTTCTTCAAGTAGATTATTTTAGTCTGGTCAAGTTAAAGGTTAAAATTTAAATTAATTTGTATTCTTTACATGTGCGACATTATAGCATGAAGTGTTGCTCTGTCTCCACCTGACACCGCCTGTCTCTCCCTATGAGGCCTGCACCATTCAGGGAAAAACAGGATTTATTTTAATCATGAGGTGAAAAGGTACTGCCAATTTGTTTTGTTTTGTTTTGTCATGACAAAACAACATAACTTTTTAATATTTTGCTGATGGTACTTCTGTACTTCTATGGTTGCATTGGTACTTTTACTTAAGTTAAAGATCTGAATACTTCTACCATTGGTTGATACAACATAAACATTGGATTGGGTCAGGTTTCTGGTTGTAAATACCACCATAAGAGCAAAGACCAATCTTCAGTTAAAAAAAAAATACTAAAAAAGTTGCACCCAGTCTTCAAAACTGTCTCGTAGCTGCATTCTGGTCCTCTGAGGCCAGCATGGGTAGAGACACTGCAACTTCTTCTTGTCTACAGTAACTGTTCAGCAGCAAGGTACAACAAGGTTAAAACAATATGAATTTAAGCTTAGGTTTGCTAGAAACAAAAACAGATGCTCTATAAATCCTATTTCTCCTCTGATGCTACATATCGACATGTATACATATAAACATGAATATGAAACTATACACCAGAGGAGTCCACATTTTAGAACTCTGAAGATCTGCAGCTGACATCTCCAACCTGCCACTATCAGGTTATTTTGGCAACCTTTGACTCGGGAAACAGAGGAAACTGCAGTAGCATTCAATCATACAGAATGGTCAACACATTTATTGATAATCAAAAAAATATATATTTTGACTATCGCTGTTGTAAAAAACAGTCAAAACTGTGATCGAAAACTCGTTGCACAAACAGCAACATTATGCAGCTCTACTCTACAGATTAGGCCATTTAGTTCAGTTGGTGTGTGTGTGTGTGTGTGTGTGTGTGTGTGTGTGTGTGTGTGTGTGTGTGTGTGTGTGTGTGGTCGATATCCATCAATGAGCTTGTTTCACTCTGCTGACTTAACTGATTCATCAAGAAAACCCTGAAACAAACGCCATCAGCCATACTGAGCAGATTCTCTGGTGTGTGTGTGTGTGTGTGTGTGTGTGTGTGTGTGTGACGATGCTCAATAAACATTGGTTAGGCAGTCCAGCTAACGTTCTGTCTCTGTGGTTCTGGTCAATTAAGAGGCTTGTTCAACAGCTTCTTTTTTGCACGTATGCCATGCCGACTGTGGCGTTGAGCAGCAATGAGATGATTAAACAGCAGCGTTATATATTCTTGTTCTCAGCAACAACAAAAAAGAAGGACATCCTCCCCACTCATGTATCCTTTATGTCCCAATTTAACTTATTCATACATCACTCTCCCATGACATCAATTCTTCCTGTTTTAAAACAGCTGAGACAAACCCTTCAGAGAGTATTATTATAAAACAATAGCACCCTTTTCCTGCTCTCCATAGCGGCCTTGCACACTGCTGTTGTTCCCTGGAGCAGGGGTGCGATGGCAGCCCGCGATGCTGTTGCCGTGGCAGCCAGTTTGACTGCTGCTGCTTCTCTTTTAGCCCCATGTGATCAGCACAGAGCTCCCCTGAAAGGCAATAAGGTCATTTGTCTTGTCCAATGAATTGTTTTAAGGTTTTTGCACCGATCCGAGACAGTAGATGAGAATCTAATTAAACAGGATGTATTTGTGTAGAATGCAGCAGAAATGTGGTAACGTCCTTTAATGCATTACTGTTCCTGGTACGCTGAGGTCATGACAAATTCTGCGCAGGAGTTTGAATAAAGGAACTAAGAGTGGTGGGGGTGGGGGTGGTATATTCTGGCAGTAGCAGTATGGATCCTGCTAAGCATGCATAATTCTCAGTTGATCATGGATAAAGGAACAGACCCTATCTCTCCTCTGAAAAGTGGTCTAGTTTCCCTCTTAGGACATGTAGATGATAAGGAAGCCTTAATGCTCTGTAAGAGAAAGGTCACAGAATTTAAATATAAGAAATATACTGTATATGTATAGATATACAGTCTGATAATGTTCTATTGCTTCTTATTATTAACAAATCCCTTGAAAAGACCAAAACCAGCAATGAATTAATCCTAGTAACAAGTATTTCCTGTGTAGCTGCTGTAGCCTGATACATCTTACTCCTACTCCTCTGTGCCATGGAGCTATGTTGTTGTCCATGTGTATCTGCACTGTGAGTATTACAGCCAGAAATACTCTCTGGCAACAAAATTGGTATCAATCTGTAGCTGAAAAAGTCCCGAACAAACACACTGTTTTGTTTGAGTAATGTTTGCCCAGCTTTTTAAGCAACTTATTTAAAAAAAACTTCATTAGGGAAGAGTCAGCAACTATTAAGAGATGGACTCACACACTGTTTTTTCTGTTTTAATGGGATTATATTATTTTATATTATACGTAAAGACCTAACAGTCCAAATACTTTTAATCTTCCAGGTCAGTTTATTGTTGGTAACACGTCCGTAAAAGGCTGCAGACTGAGACGACCTCACTAATGTCTCCCTCTGTCTCCGTGTCACCCAGCAGGCTGCAGTGAACGAGTGGAAGTCCACACTGAGCGCAGGGGGGTCATCTACAGCCCCTCGTGGCCTTTAAACTACCCCCCCGGTGTCAACTGCAGCTGGCATATCCAGGGCGGTCAGGGAGAGGTCCTCACCATCAGGTACAATCACTCACACATTCAGTGCACACACACACACATTCGTTGTGGAGTGAGAACCTGAATCCATCGATCCTCTGCTCTAGTTTCCGTAATTTCGACGTAGCCGAGTCAGGGAATTGTCTGGGAGACTGGCTCCTGCTGACTCCAACGAGGAATGGGGACTCCAGGCTGTGTGGCTCCATGCTGCCTCCACCCTTCATCTCCACCAGGGGGCGAGTTTGGCTCTATTTCCACTCTCAGGCCAACAGCTCGGGGCAAGCCCAGGGCTTTCGCCTGTCCTACATCAGAGGTCAGGAGGGAGGGTACTAAGGTTATCTGTTGTTCAACCCTTTACCGGAGTGAATATATATTTGTAATTTTAGAACGTGTAAAATGTACACAATTTGAAATATAAATAATGAGATTGTCAGTAAAGATGAAGCAATCCAGTATTTTGTATATTATTTTTGATTTGATTAGCACGTATTTTGTACCTAACTCCTATCCTTACTAGAGTAAAAACACACAGTACTTAGGGTACTCAGCTGTGTCATTATACACAAATTGTATAATGTTGTTTTAATGAAAAAAAAGCTGCTTTCACAAAATTCTAAAGTGGCTTTCAGTATGACCCAGTGAATTATGACTGAGGCCTGGGACGCCGGATCAGGATTTATATGAACTCAGACAAAGAGTATTCAAATTACCAGGGGGGAAGGTTCTGAAATAAACTAAACCCTTTAGGCAGTGATTGGCTTTACAGTAGTCCTAATGAAGTGCCTCTGTTTATGATGGAGATTGTTATTGTTTGTGTGTGGAATCAAAATGCATTCTGTTCTCATTTAGCAAAATGCTAGCATGTGACTTTGTGTTACGTTCTGTGTGAATCTTTCTCTTGAGTGTGTCACGTTCTTTTCTCTGTAGGTCACCTGGGTCAGAGCAGCTGTCAGTCAGATGAATTCCTGTGTGGGAACGGGAAGTGTCTTCCTCGCTCCTGGAAGTGCAACGGTCAGGATGAATGCGGCGATGCCACAGACGAACGCAGCTGCTCCCCCCCTCCCACTGAGGCCCGGCCTGGCCCCTGCCCCTTCGGCTCCCTCCCGTGCACAGAGGCCCAGTCCACCCGCTGTCTGCCTGCTGCCCTGCGCTGCAACGGAGCCCGGGACTGTCCCGATGGCACAGATGAGCTGGGTTGCCCCGACACCACCTGTGGCAAACATCTGGGGAACTTCTACGGCTCCTTTGCTTCCCCAGATTTTTTCCGGGCTAACAGGACCGCTGTGGCGGAGCTGAGGTGTTCATGGTCTCTGGACACTCAGGACCCCAAGCCCATCGTGCTGCAGCTGAACCTGCAGCTGGGGCCCGGAGACTCGCTGCATGTCTACGATGGCCTGGTCCAGCATGCAGAGCACCTCTTACAGGTGTTGTCGTATCATAATAACAGACGCCCAGCACTGCTGGAGTCCAGTCGGGGACAGATGAGTGTTTTGTACATGGCCCAGCCTCACAGCCCTGGACATGGTTTCAACGCCACATACCAGGTACTCCAAACTGGGAATACTGCATCCTGTTTTCACAAAACTTGCCATCTCCATAACTTACATTTAAACCTCCTTCCCTAAGCTCCTCCCTCTCAATTCTGAATGTTTCAAACATCTTCTTTTGGGTTCCTTTCACCATTTTGAATCAACACTTTTCTGGTTAGTAGTATAGTATATATAGAAGAAGTGGTCCCTCAGTGTCTAGGCAGTGATGTATTTCTACTCCGCCCTCCCAGGTCAAAGGTTACTGTTTTCCCGGCGAGCGTCCCTGTGGCAGCGATCAGGGCTGCTACTCTGAACGCCAACGCTGCGACGGCTACTGGCACTGCCCCTCTGGCCGCGACGAGGAGGCCTGTCTGACGTGCCCAGACGGGGAGTTCCCCTGCGAGGGTGGGACTGGAGTGTGCTACCCAGCCTCTGAGCGCTGCAACAACCAGAAGAGGTGCCCGGATGGGTCGGACGAGAAGAACTGCTACGACTGCCAACCTGGAAACTTCCACTGTGGGACTAACCTGTGCATCTTTGAGACGTGGCGTTGTGACGGCCAGGAGGACTGCTTAGACGGGAGCGATGAGAGGGACTGCCTGGCAGCAGTGCCCAGGAAAGTGATCACGGCCGCCCTGATTGGCAGTCTGGTCTGTAGTCTCCTGCTAGTCATTGCTCTGGGCTGTGCCCTCAAACTCCACTCCCTCAGGAACAGAGAGTACAGGTGGGGACACAACGCCTCAGACTATTTCTATATCCAGCATGTATTACTGCCCCCCCTTCTTACATCCCTTTTGCATGTTATCAACCTGTTTGTCTGCATCCCTTTGATTTATTCAATGCCTTGTTTCAGAATAAATCAATCACCATAGCAACATGTTTTTTCTCCTAGTCAGTTTGTTAGTACTGTTTCTCTGCTGAGTGTTTTACTAACATGGTTTCCTAATCCGTCTCTTCAATTCTTTCTCCTTTCTTCTGTCCTGCTGTCTCTCCCTTCTTCTCTTTCTTTCTCCCTTGCAGAGCTTTCGAGACTCAGATGACTCGCATGGAGGCCGAGTTTGTTCAAAGAGAAGCTCCCCCTTCGTATGGTCAGTTAATCGCCCAGGGTCTCATCCCTCCGGTGGAGGATTTCCCAGTGTACAACCCCACCCAGGTAGTGCAGCTACACACAGTAGTACATTCTGGGCCTCTGAAACTCAGGATTTGAGTAAACTGATGTGGCCAAGAAGATCTGCCTGTGAGCACATCTAAAGATCACATGAACACACATCTTCTTTGCTTTGCTTGCTATCTACTTGATTGTTCGATTAGAAACAGAATCCTACTTTATCTGTTTCTTCCTCTCTGTCTGCCCGCCCCCTCCTCCAGGCCTCTGTGTTGCAGAACCTGCGGTTGGCGATGCGCAGACAGATCAGACGTCACTCGACACGGCGCTCCACTACCTCCTCTTCTCGTCGGCGTCTCGGCCATTTGTGGACTCGCCTGTTTCACAGTGCGGGGCGACCCAGAGGCCACGCCCCGCTGCTCGACTCCCCTGGACCCACACAGATCACATTGGGGCTCCACAGCTACCGAACTGTGGGTGTGCAGGGGTCCATGGCAAGGGCCAGGTCTGGAGCTGGGCTGCAGGATGACGCTGATGTAATGGCTATGCCTGGCTCCTGTTGCTCAGCCACCATGGACCTGCAGTCATGCACGCCAGAGAGCCCTGCATCCCCGCTCTCATCGCAGTCAGTGGACAGTCCAGAAGAGGAGGATCTCTCGCCTGTCAGCAGGGGAAGCAGTAGGGCTCCACAGTCTGAGCCCCCTACCCCTGTTCAGAGTGACTTGTCAGCCCAGGAAACCTCTGTGCCCCCTTGCCTCACCCGGGCATCAAGGAAACTAGTCCTGGAGCTCGCTGTTAACCTAAAGGGTGTTTCCTTGAGACGTTACTCCCCCATGGGGCCCTTGTCCCCCGTCTCACCCCCTGTGCTTCCCAACTCCCAGACAGCCCCATCCCATCCTCGCTCCCAGGGGCTGGAGGTGACTTCACCTCTCGAGCCCTTGTCTTCTTCTGTGAAAGCAGAGGACAGCAACAGCCACTTTACCGTGGAAGTGCCAAGCAGAGAAATAAGAAGCAGGGATGAGAGGAGGAGGGAGGGCAAGAGCAGGCTCTGCAGGTTCAGCAGGACCTTCAGTGATGAGGGGGGAGATTTAGGGAGGGAAACAACACCATGCTGAAGAGTTTAGGAAGATACTCTCCTCCCCCTCACTCTGTTGAGACCTAGTGTCAGCAATATCTGCTCTGTCCATTAAAGTGTCCTTTAAATATGTCCCGACCTGATCCAGAGGTGAGACCCGTACCTTAGCCCACCACAAGGAGGAAGTACATATATAATTAGCTCCATTCAGCACTTTGAGTGCACACAAATCTGCATATGCACAAAATGATGCATATGTGTAATTAAAACCAGCGTCGGCAGTGCTTATGGTCTGTGTAATACAGTAAAACTCAACAAACAGGAGCTAAATGTTGACTCCCACAGTTACATGCAAACAGACAGCCTTGTTTAACGTGTTTGGACATAAACTCATCATGAGCCTGTTCCAGAAAATCAAACTCTTTGGCCACCAGTACCAATATAATATTGGCAACATGATCTTAGAACGCCAAAGCAGCCTTTGTGTTGTTATCCAGAGCCATTATGCACCGCTATACTGTGAGCCATGAAAGCCTGTTAAGTGATCACATATTAATTTACCTGATTAATGATACTCTTGTCTGGGGGGGGGGGGGGGACCTGGTCTAGTTAAAACCCAGACAGGTCCAGTTGTGGGATGGTCATTGATCTCTTTTTTAATAGTTTTTGGACAATAATGGAGATCTACATTGCCGGTTAATACATTGTTGATTTTGGTGTTTTCAAGGGACTTGTTGACAATAAGAAAAATATAAAATAACACACGACCTACGTTTTTACACACCTTTGAACCACACAAGTTTGACATTTTGGGAAATACACTCATTTGCTTTCTGGTGGAGAGTTAGATTGGAAATTCCATATCCAGATCCATAATGTCATATCTGTCTGTAAAATGTGAGGCTACACCCAGCAGCCTGTCAGTTCAGCCAAGCTTAGCACGAAGACTGGATGAAACAGCCTGGCTCTGTCAAAGGTGCTGGTGGGCAGGTCTGCTGGCTGTAGTCTTATTTATAAGGATGTGGTATTAATTTTCTCTTCTAACTCTTAGCCAAATACGCATTTCCCCCCAAATGTCAAGCCATTCCTTTAACAGTGCAGTGTCACTGAATCATTCAGTGGTTCAATCATGCCAAGCCTTTGTCAGTATTTATTCAAGATATACGCTTTGTTACCAGTGCTTTACTTCTTCAGTGACCCCTTTTAAACATGAAGAACTTTTTCATTATGCTTAAGAAGTTGTATCAAGGGGATTTTTCAATTCAACATTTTTAACTTGATATACTGTATATTATCAGTTTTAAAAAGCCAAACTTGGATGGAGACAGAAGTAGTGTGTCCAAGTATAATGCCTGTAACTCTGCTCAGCCCTTAGTCCTCCTCAAATCCAACCCAAACCGTCCTCTTAAGGAAGCCTTTCTTGACTTGAATGAACGTGACTGTGTCTGCTCTGATTTCTAGTCAGTGCAGTGAAGACTTTTTGTAAATGTCGAGGAATTGTCGGGAAGAGAGGCTTCACTTCAGAATATTGTTTGCCGAGTACTGTGCATCCCAGCGGTACCTGTATGAAGTTCTGCTGACTGCACACTGGTCACTGCAGACTGCTGGTTTATTCCACTCCAAATTCATATCTATGCTGTGGGATTTTCTATGACACAATATTAAAACAAAGGCCTCTATTTTTTAGTCTTCAGTGGGGACCTGAACAAGTCCAACTTTATATTTATCGCTCTTTACTGAACTTGACTGAACCTGAGCACCTGTGTCTCTGATGTTTTTCGTAACTGCTGTTGGACCCTCTAAAGAATGTATCATTTCCTTGTTTACCCTATTTTACTGCAGGATATGATACTGGACAGATTGGTCAGATATCCTGTGTAAGTGTGGAGAGTATGAGGAATGCTGGTTGATTTTAAGCTGCAGTGTCAGGTTTCTGTTGTTCTTCGTGAGCTGAATGCGTCATGCTGCTATCCTCATGTGCTTCCTTCTTATAGAAGTTTTGTCATAAACAGCTGCTACATGTTATGTGCCATTAGAGATGTGTCCACAAGTAATTCCTGCCTAATGATTTGATGTGTTTCCATTTCAAATCAGTTTACTCATTCCTAGCTTTACACATTTTGTGCTTTTACCTCTACCTTATTCAGAAAACCATCCCATATCTGCAGAATGTATGTCCTTACTTGCTTTCTGGTGTACAGAGGTGTGTTAAAATGCCTTAATAGTTTTTCCTTGCTGTTGTAAATATCACGGCCCACAGTGGTATACACGTTGGAAGAGATTAGATTTATCTGTGTGTCTGGATGCATTTTTAATGATATGACATGGGATTGGTGCAACCAACTGCTCTGGAGTTATAGTGCACTACTGGATCAGGAATCTCTGGGATAACTATAGCAGGGGAGTTAGGGAAAATTAAAAATAGTTTTTCAATAACCTTATGCCAGTGTATTTACCTGTTTATTTAAATGATAATCTGTAAAAGTCTTGGTGAAATCTATTGCTTTGATAGTTTTCAGACTGCAGCCAACCAATTATAGAGAATGATGTGGTAAGATAGTACATTTCAAATGTAAAGAGAGATTGTCACATTGACTGCTGAGGTGAGATCAGGTGTTTCTGTTCTGTGTCCTAGGTTATACAGGTTGGTGGGCAGAAGCCACGGCAAGATCTTTTGAACTGTTTTGTCAGTGTTTTTCCTCATTACATCATACTATATATACACACATACAAATCCTTTCCACTTACTACAATCACTGAGTGATAACTGGATTTTTAATGGAATAACACGTAAGTAAATACACTGGATCCAGTGCTTCTGAACCAGGTAGTCTAATAATGGCATACCCTCTCCTTGCTGTTTGCTTTTGAAGTTTCTTCCACGTCAAAGGCTGAAGTCAACGTGTATACTGTTTGTATAAGAGCATTTCTCTTATTTAAAAAACTATATTTGTATATTTTGTGCTAAAAGAAATTGCCACCATGCCATTGTGGGGTTTGCTGATCAAAACCCTGTACAGCCTTCTGCTGGTTAGTCATTGTTTTCCTGTGCCTGCAATAAACTTAAACTAAATGATTTCAGTGTATGAAAAGTCGTTTAATAGATATGTTTTTTATTTTTATTGTCAGTACTGCCACCATAATGCTAGTAGTTTATGGCTAGCCATTCATTCACAAAATGTATTCACAATATTTAGTCAGTAATTTGACAGAATAGTCATTAGTGACTTTATTGATTCTACAAGCTGTACTCAGGCATATACAGCAGTGCTTTTTACCTAACTGCTAATGTCAACATGCTAACACGTTCACAGTGACAATGATAACATGTTTACCATGGTCACCATCTTAGTTTAGTGTGTAATTAGCACAAAACACAAAGTACAGCTGAGGTAACGATGGTGCTAAATGAAAAGTTAAGGGATGCTATTGAGGACACAACCACTTGTATAATGAAAAAAGAAAGATGCATCTTAGATGTAGCTATATTTAATAAGTAATAACATTGTTATTCTTGTACTACGTCACACTCTTACAAAACACAGAGGTGCACACAGCGTGTCACATGTCTGAGGAATGTGATCTTTGTAGGAGTCCCTGGCGCATTTGCAACAGTTTTTTCTTCTTTAAAAAGTATTTACAGATCTCAGCTGAGCTAACAGCGCCTGGACATGGCACACAGACATTGTTGTTATTCAAAGGTGTGAGTCTCTTTAGTGGATGTGATGCAGGGGAGAATTCCTAGCATCTGGAGGCCTGGAAAAGGACTGAATATTCAATTCAAACTCCAACGTGCTGGTTTACATCATGTTAAACAAACCTTCACATGTTCCGCTGTATGTACAACATAAACAGCTGATAGACAAGGGCGATCAAAGATTAGTTAAATACTTGTAAACACCAATATCACCTGGAGCTCATTAAATTAGCATACTGTGTAGTGGTACCACAAGTCTAGTACGGACATCAATCTGACCATAGTCATTTGGAGGTGAATTTGAATGGGGCTGTAATAAGTCAGTATTTTCCCAGAAAGTCCAAAAGGTCATAGTAGGCCAATGGGACTATAATCAGTTCAACTATATGATGTCAATAATACCAAAGTAAGTCAGTGGGACAGGGGCTAATTGCAGTAATGATGTGCTTTTGGGGAAGTGGAAGCAGGCCAATGCACAAGTAAACATTAATGTCAGCCACCCATCTGTCAATATGGATTCTGGTTATAAGCACTGTTTCTGATTCTGTATCATAACATCAAGTCAAAAATCTAGAGTCTAACAGCTGTCTTGGCAGGTCAGGCACTTTGAAAGAGTTCACAGTGGCAGTGAGATTATTTCCGAAGCCTGTCGACGTGTTGTATTAATGCAGCTTTATTCTGAGAGGCAGCCCTTTGTCCAGCTGACAGCGGCAAACTTCCTGCCATCTTTTTGTCTCTCCTGTGCCGTAAATATGGCTAGGAACGATGGGTGTGGGGTAATCTCTCTAATAATAATATGAAGGTACCTACAGTCTCTTTCAGGAAAAAGGAGTGATATAATAAAGAATAAAGAGTTGTAAAGTAAAAAGAATGGCCAAATACTGTTGCCAGGCAGAGATACAGACAGGAAAATCAGTAATGACAATAATTAGTGAGAAAAAGCTAAAGATAGCAGCAGTAAAAGAGAAGTATTGCTAAGTGCAGAAACTGCTTGCATATTTACCTCAAAAACGTTATTACACAATCAAAATACCCGCACAAACCAATACACTAAACAAATATATTTACATTTCATAAGGCACATTAGCTCAAGGATTTTGTTAAAGTCGTAAAAGAAGAAAATACTGGAAGTGAAGCATAAGATGACAGATGGAGGTTCTTTGATGGAGAAGATGAGATAAAGATCCTGGTAAAGGGAATGGAGGAACGATACTATCCAACAACAAAAAAACATATTCCGCATCTTAGGGTTTAACATGCTAATGCCCTAAAACCCATTTATTTTATACTGGAGCTTCATCGCAGACCCAATCAGTCTGCACCTGTGTTAGAACATGGACAAAACCATCTCTTCACCATCAACAAACTGACCGATGTGACAAACTGTAGCGCAAAAACTGGAAGTGCTGGTGTTGTAAAAAGGGAATTCCTGGTTGACTGCCCCGCTCAGTCGATGGCTTTTGAGGCAGTGAGGGGTTCAGTCTCTGAAGGGTCTTCCTGAGGAAACACCACATAACACACCTTCTGGCCCATGTACGTGACTCTTTCTGCAACGCAAAGACAACAGTTTTAAATACAGGGGCCAACTGCTAAGATTCTCTAAGAAAAATTCAATATCTTTTGTACGTGTACCCTACTATACAGTGGCACAGCCCAACTCACCGACTAGCATGTCTACACATTTGGGTTTGTTCTTCCACTGAACACCCACATAGTACACAGGGACTCCAGTCAGCATGATGACCATTCCCAGGCCACAAACCACTGGTTCAGAATACAGACTGAAGCCCAGCAGCACAGCCCAGAATATCAAGTAGGTGATGGGGATCAACATGTTTACCTGCACGGGACAAAAATACACACGATCCTTTATGCAGCTGTAGAGCGATTGCCACATTTTATTCATTGAGCGATGAAAAATTTGTACATTTCTTCTATCTACAAAAAAGCATATTAGGCTACAGTATAGCCTACTGTTTGCAAGTATGGGGCTGGGAAAAGATATAATTTTAATAATCCATTCCTGAGATACAATTCTAGATAATCGTGTATGTTTAGTATTTTGAAAAAAAAGTGCATGTATTCTATCAAGATTAAAACCATAGGCTAATATAAAATCTATGATCAAGACACACACACATTTGTTATTTTACTATTAAGACACCGGGGGGGCGCCAGGATACTGTACATGACCACAAACTAGGGGTCGGTCCCATCCAATAGGCTCACATCCATCTAGCGGCCCGCCCCAGCCAACAGTAGTCAACTCAGCTGTCTAGCTGCTAATAAGGAAACCTGACGGAGCAAACTGGTGCGCAGCAGAGGTGATAGGCTTAAAGAGCAATGCATTAGTTAACGTTACCAGTGATGGGTGGATGCGCGGGGATTTCAACAAAGCAAGCACAGTGGAAGATGGTAAAACGTATTGAGGCCGTTAAGACTGGGCCAAATATTATATATATAAGGTCATATGTATTGTCCCAGCTGCCTTATAACGTAATTTACTTGGTTGCAATATCCATGGTCGACAGAGTAGTGTTTTTTCTGTCTTCAAACGTAGCTAGCTAATCATGACAATGACGGCTATAGTGGGAGCGCCATTATTAAGCTAGTTTACAACCAATTTTTGAGGCAGGCCTTGTTGATAACGTAGTAACGTTAGAGCAAATTTGGGTTAACATTTCAAGCACCTGCAATGCTGACGTTAATGTACGTTTATTTTTTTTTGGCCAATACATTGTACAAAATGACTTACTTTTATTGGCTACAGCTGCTACACCTGCATCGGCCAACAAGCTAACGAGAAACCAAACGATGCTAACGCTAACGATACCGTCTTCGGTTGTTACGTTTGTGTAATTAAATGCTGCAAAAGAAGATTATTTACCCTCCATGTAGACCTATTGTTACCTTTTGAACACATAGGCTTAGTTAAGGGGAAAATAGTCATTATGGAATTCATGTGAAGGTAAGCTTCCTTCACATTATATTTGTCCTCATTTTAATTTACAGCCTAAGATAATATTTATAGTATCTCATGTAGCTTAATTTTAGCTAGCATTGCCAGTTCAGTAATTATTAATAATTAAATAATTGGTCCACGCTTTATAGACCTGTATGTATCTGAATTACTGTGTGCACATTTGAAAGATGTAGAAAAAATAATACACATTTTGTCACTTTGGTTTTTAGTCCGTATGGCACCATGTGTTGTTAACTGCAATGTACGTGTCCCTGCTGCATTTTATCTCTCTAGCTTTTATCTTACATTGTTTGTCCAGTAGAAGTCCTCGTTGTGTTCTTCTGTTATTTACTCTTGGCTTTGGATATTACATATTTTTAACATTTCCCCAATAGAGTTGATGAGGTGAAAAGTTGATATTTAAGCAGTGGCCCAGGACTTTTGGCACAGGGGTCACTGGTAGTTAAGTGGAAGTAAACCAACAGCTATGACTTAATAGTTAAATACCATGCCTTTAACCAGTTAATTTAGTCCCTGCAGTGGATCTGTGGTTCTTAGGTTTCTGTACCTTGATGGGTCTGACCAGGTTTGGTCTCTTCTTGCGGAGGTAGAGGAGGCCAGCAATGGTTACCCCATAGGACAGATAGTTGATAAAGGACACATAGTTGATCAGGTTGTGTGTCTCTCCAATGCACAGGATGACTATGGTGGCCATGCACTGTGGGTGATGAAGGTAAATTTGAGGGGTCAAATAAATATTAAAGAAACTAAAAGAAATGCAAAATAGTTCCATATTTAAAAACAATCTCTATGCATGGTGACCCCTTCTTTTGTGCGTGCGTGCCTGTGAATCTCAACAAAGTGGACAAAACTGTGAGTGGAGCACTCACGCAGACCAGCAGGGCAGGGATTGGAGTGCAGGACTTTAAGTGGATCATAGCCAGAAGGTAGGGCAGGTGACCCTCTCTGGCTCCAGAGAAACACAACCTACAAATGTAGACACATATGCACATTTGTAACTATTGACACCCTTGTTTTTAGGACGTATTCGCCAATCATAAAAGGACATTAAAAAAATGTTTGGCATGTAGTGTGCAGCACAGGGAGGAGTGTGTGTTCTACCTGGAGGAGGTGAACAGATATCCGTTGATTCCTCCAAAGGTGGACAGTGCTACAGAGATCGGCATCACCCAGGAAAACATCCCCAGCAGCTTTTCACCAAATGTCTGGGACAACAAAACATCTGATGGGTCAGATTACTGATTTTTGCTATGTGATTGACTTATTGATTTATTCAATGTGTGAATTTATTAATTTCACTGAAAGATGCATTTGAGCATACTGCATAGCTATATTGGATGGCTACAGCTACACAAGCCTTGCATGTGTGAGATAGAAGTCTCTTTAGAGCTTTTTTTGGATTTAAAGATACTAATAACGACTGCCTTATCCTTTTATATCCTACACTGCATGTAATTCAAGTCCGTCAACAGAAAGTAGTCACACACTGAACTCATGACTGTGTTTGGTCGGGCACCCGGGTGGTTCGGTTGGTGGAGCACGAGCTCCTTCCTTGAGGCAGAGGCCCAGGGTTGGAATCTGACCTGAGACAGGTTTTCTGCATGTCTCCCCCCCCCCCCCCTTCACGCTGTCCTGGTGATTGGAGGCTAAAATGCCCAAAAAATAATCTTATAAAATGAGTTTGTTTGGGTGAGGTCTGTCGCATGCTAGGATGCTAGGATATGTTAGGCTTCAGCCGACTTACAGTTTCCAGACAACTGAACTTAATGTCAAACAGTATATAAACTGCTATGAGCTCCGATAAGAGACATACAGTACATTTATGGAGATGGAGAGCTGCTCACCACTGCCACAGCGTTGGAGGCCAGCAGCTCTTCAGGGGTCATGGAGGAAAAGTAGGCAATGTTGGTCATAGTGTAGACAAGGGTCACCAGTGGGATGGAAATGTAAATGGCACGGGGCAGGTTCCTAATAAAAATAATAATATAAGTAATGCCAGTAATTGAATTGTTGATGCTCCAACATTTTACAGAGCATTAACAAGGCAATTATGTAAAAATATAACTGAATTCAAACCAAAAGGGTTTGCAACTAAGGGACTGAGATGTACATTGTGTTATAAGAAAACCTGTAGATATGAAATGCTATCTGTGCATGTGAATGCCGTACTTGCGTGGCTCCACAATCTCCTCTGTAACATAGTTGAGGAAATTCCAGCCGCTGTAGGCGAAGGAGGCCTGAAGGAAGGCCAGCGCTATCTGTCCCACAGAGGGATCCTGGCTGAATTCAAAGGCCACACTGGGCCGTAGGGCATCGTAGTGACCTGGAGAAGTTGAGAGGAAGGGTTGTGTGGATAAAATGGTTAAAAAATCCTATATGACTGTGTTTAAAAATTCAAATCAAATTATAAAGAACAAAATTTGGTCCTTAAGGTTTCCACTACAGTACAACTTCAGCATTATTACTCTAACACATGATATCATATTAGTGATTGTTAGTCATGTTAGTTCATGTTACCACACAGAAGTGTTTAAAGGTTTCTCAAGAGTACAGTTGTTAAACAAGAAGGGATCTTCTTCTCTGTACTGAAGAAGAAGATCCCTTCATTTATCTTATAACTGTTTTGGCATTTATTTAAATCTAAATGCATCCTGCACCCAAATTTATTTACATGCAACACTTGGGCTATATCTTGCTCAGAGTTAAACAGTACACTTTTTTATATTGCATTCATATTATATTCTATATTTGCTGTCTCAATTAGTTCTCTCAATGTGCTGTTATTTTGGACATGTTATTTTCTATAATTTTTCTTATCTTTCCTATCCGTATTTGTTCTTTCAACAACTGTTTCCTAATGGAGATAAAAATAAAATCATTGATCAAACAATCAATGTACTATATGAATAGTCAATTCCAAACAAAGATTTAATCTCACTGGATTGTGTATGTTTGTGTTTACCTCTACAGATTTGGACGAGTCCTACCACTATGATGAGTACTAGAGCGAGGAGTTTTCCTACAGTGAAAACATCCTGGATCCTTGTCGCCCAGCGCACACTTGAGCAGTTCACCCAGGTCAGGAATACTGCGGAAACACACACACACACACACACACACACACACACAAACAGAGAGATACAACTGAAATCATTAACAAAGCATCACGTTTCTGACAGACTTCTGCTTCCACTAAATTATTAACACCCACTGATTTTCAGAGGAAATAAGAAGAATAGGTATAATAGGTATAGGCAGCATAGGTATTCACCAGCATGGTTGCATGGACTACATGTATTCTGCTGCCTCTTCCATATGTATGTTAAAGCTTACGGTTCACACTCCACATCATGACTCCACATTCCTGTCTTGTCACCACACACAGGTAAAAAGAGGAACTCATCTGAAATTAAATACTTCCTACTTCCCTCCACACACCCTTCTTTTAAACTAAAGCTCAGTTTTATGTGTTTGTAAGTGCTGTGCCACCATAACAAGGGCTGGATTTGAACCAGTCTGAGCAAGTTCAAGCGTGTCTCCAGTTGTCCTCAAACTCAATTAAAGGCATACTAGTGAGAGGTAAACCCAGAAGAAAGTACAGCACAGAGACATAATGATTGAGAGAGAAAACAAGACTTTTGTGTAGTTTTCTTTATACCACACATTTGAGTTTGAAAAAAACATTGTACTGAAACTACAATTTAGTCACCCAACTCACATGGAATAGATTATAATATAAATGTAGAATATGTACAGCATTAATGTTTGGCATCTGGGAAATCTTGAAGCAGACCGAGTCACGTGACGTGTTTGTCCAATCAGCTGCAGCCATCGCGATTAAAAGAGGATGTTGACTGTTTTTCTTTGCTTGTCAGTGAAGAGAAACTGGGGGTGAATGCTGGGGCAATCCCATCCATGAAAACAACGCGTACATGGACACCCGCCATAAGACTGTTCAGACTGCCTGTGTCGCAGGTCTTTCCATTCATTTTGAATCGGGGTAGTGCGTTTAGGCTGTGGCTGGGGTGGACACTCAAAAAAATGCAGCGGGACAAAAAGTTGAGACTTCATCAACTTTTGGAGAAACACAACCCCATGTCACGCTGCGAGGCCAATCATGAAACTGGCAATCAGACTTATCGGTGTGTTTAGAGGCGGTGTTAGAATCCCGTTACTACTACTACTAGTAGCTAGTAGTAGTAACTTTTTTCCCCACACAGCACTCGTTATCCACTCTTCTCTTTTCTTTCTCTCATGTGAAATAAAGCTGCGGGGGGGGGGGCATTTCATTGACATTACCCCCACCGCACCACCCTGCCACAAATTGACAGATCACTTTTATTGTTATGAATGCCCCGTAGGAGGAGATTTCCATGTGAGTGGCTGGCAGGTTTCACTTCATATATGTTGTGTGCTGTACGATGTTGTGATGTTATAAGCCCCTTCCAGACACCTTGTTACTTAAATGTAATGGGAATTTTACATGCTGGTGGGTGTATCACATGTAAAAGTAACATATACACATACCCACCATTTTCTTGTCTTCTCGGTGAAGTACCATTGCCTGTGTTTCATGTGCAATCAGAATAGTTTGGCAATTCACACGCCAGAGCTAGAGATTATGAAGCAGTTCAGGTGACAGGATGTGTGTGAGCAAGCTTGTCTTGATTCTCTGTCTTTCTTTCTCTTCTCTTGTCTCTAGGCTTTTTGCATCTTGTCTTTTGTCTTGTTTCTCTCCTGTCTTTACTGGTTCTCTAGATTTCTCAATTTCTCTCCTTTCACTCCTCCTCGCTCTCTTGCAGGAGTGGCACAGCAGTGTATGCGTGTGTACTAGCATATATTGGTGGAGGGTGTTACTGACCATGTCATCCATCACAGGGCAAGGTTTCCCTCCCACCACAGAAATCTGAACAAACTGCTTCCGCTTGAGCGGGCCCACACACACACACACACACACACACACACACACACACACACACACACACACGTGTGAATTTTTGGCAGGATGTTTTGGTGGCACCAGGCAGAGCATTCTCTCCCCTACAACACCACTGTGTTTTATAGTCAGTTACCCCAGGGGTGTTGCATGCATTTCCGTTCCTGTGTTCTGGTGGAACCCCCCCCCACTTCCTTCTGTGTTAACTCTGACAGGAAGGAGGTGCCAGCAGGCTTTGAATGTGACAGCGCAGGTAAATCCAGCTTGTGTTGAAGACTGCCTCGGCAGCAGAATACTAAACTAATTATTTCTTTTACGCTTAATGGATTCTGACCTTAACTTTGGACAGATTAATCAGGGGGCTTTAACCTCAGGAACGCCTCCACTTGATCCAAGCTCTGCTCACAGTAGTAACTGAACTGGCAATGGCACCCAAGGATTGTCTGTTCACCACAAGGTATCTGACACGAGAATCCCTGCAGTAAATCTACAGGATTCAGTCTGGGATAAAAACATGCAGAGACTAGCTGACAAGTGAAACCAAATACAGTCAGTGATCGTGACGTAGTGGTAGATAAAAGGAATGCTGCAACACAAACTAAAACTAGTTGTTGCAACAGTATAAACTTACATTCCTGTAGCTCTTACAGTGACATTTTCTGGCAGGTTTCTTGTCACAGTAGTGAACCGAAGAGATGCAATATTATTGTGTTAAAGTTATTTTAACGAAGAGGCGACTTTAGCATCCTTTCCTTCCTTTATAATTGATGCATTGGGTTAATGGTTCCATCCAGAACAGCTACAAGTTAAAAAAGTAGCATTTATGTTTTCATAAGTACATGCGTCCGCCCGTCTGCCATATTCTCATAAACACAGTGTCTCAGGAGCGCCTTGAGGGAATGGCTTCAAATTTGGCACAACATTCTACATGATGAATTGATTGGTGGTCAGTGATTTCATGCCCTATAAGGTCAGAGGTCAACTTTACCGTCACATCATGTCTTCTGCAAAAACACTTTTCTGGCCATTATTCAACACCATTATTCAGGAACAGAAGTGGACATATTGCATCCGAAGCATCCACGTTTTGCCAAAAATATACACAAAATACCTTTTATTAAAATTCTTCACTACTTACGTATATTATTTGAGTCTGGACAGACATGGATGTAAACTGACTTGTTGGCGGAGGCATTCAACCTCATGATAGTACAGAGCTAAGAGAGAAAGGATCAAACCAATATGGGCAGTATGTGGTGATCTCTTTATCCCCAGATTCACTCTGTTCTTCTTTCAATGAACCACTCTGATCCAATCGTCTGCAGAGCAGTTGCAGCTGTTAGTCTGCTGACTGAGCACAATCCTTCAATTGAACTCCAAAGTAGTTTCATGCAGCATTCATTTTAAGTCCAGCATGGCCAGGAAATCTTTGGAAGTCTAGGACTGAGAGCATTAAATTGAAATCACTTACCCAGATTTACCCAGTTTGAGCCGGATGTCTGTATTTATTCTTAGCCTGCATACTGCACACTACGTCAGTTGTTTGTGTCTATGCTGTGCCTATAGTTGTGTCAGTCATTCTAAGTGTATGGAGGGCAGGCAGGTACACTTGTGTGCCTGTGAAAGGTGTTAAGCTTCTGGAAGCAGTTCAGTTTTTGGCACCAGGTCAAAGTTAATAAAATCTGCAGTACATCTTTTTTGTTTTTCACTATTAAAATTAAATGAAAATTGCAGTTTGCACAAAGGACAGAAGGTGCTATTGCTCGCATAAATATAACGCCAGGAAAGACTTTGGACACTTTGGCTCAGCATTTCTGAATCTTTGAAATCCATGCTGTAGACTTGTGCTATAGCCTTCTTGCTTCTACTGTATCTGTGTGTGTGTGTGTGTGTGTGTGTGTGTGTGTGTGTGTGTGTGTGTGTGTGTGTGTGTGTGTGTGTGTGTGTGTGTGTGTGTGTGTGTGTGTGTGTGTGTGTGTGTGTGTGTGTGTGTGTGTGTGTGTGTGTGTGTGTGTGTGTGTGTGTGTGTGTGTGTGTGTGTGTGTGTGTGTGTGTGTGTGTGTGTGTGTGTGTGTGTGTGTGTGTGTGTGTGTGTGTGTGTGTGTGTGTGTGTGTGTGTGTGTGTGTGTGTGTGTGTGTGTGTGTGTGTGTGTGTGTGTGTGTGTGTGTTGTGTGTGTGTGTGTGTGTGTGTGTGTGTGTGTGTGTGGTCCCTTTTGTCTAATGCCAGTCTCCCTGTCAGTGCCTCTTGTTGTTTTTTGCGTTTGTCTGTTTCTGTGTGTCTTGTTTGTGAGCTGCAGACATTGTTCTTGTTGTTGTGTTTTTGTTGTGTCTCCCTTCTTACCATATTTCCTCTTTGTTACTGTGTGGAAAAGATGCACGGTGCCTTCTTTGTATATGTAGTGTACTTTTCTGTATATTATCATCTAGACCAATGTTTTGCTTATTTGTTTAAATAAAAAAGAATTGATCTCAAAAAAAGAAGAAGCTGGTATTGCTGTTTCTCCTCAGTAAAACTAAGAGAATCAGAGTGTGTAGCCCTCCTGATTTGAAAAGAACAACCCTGTTGGTGATTGTTGGGTATGATGTGAAATGAATGATGATATTCTCTTGTTGTAGAAAATGTACACTTTGTAGATTATTGATGTGTATATAGTAAAAATGATCCATATTTGACAGAATAAAGGGGTGTTACAGAGTAAATTTCTTCAAAAGGGAGTACCAGACACATGCCTGTGTTGCTGTGAACTGTCCAGTGCTCCTATTCTTAGAAGATCACTACCAACTGGACCTGTCTGGTTTTCAACTAGACCTGTCTGGTCCTCCCCCACCCCCCTACACACACACGCACGCACACGCACCTGAGACTTGTGACTCGCATGCAGTCAGCTGCAGGGGAGAAGGAATATCTAGGCTGACTCATTCATAATCCTGTCACTAAGAAATTTTCAGTTTACATAACGGGCCTAAATGAGACTCAGCAGCGCAGAACATTTATCCAGTTAATCTGTTTCACACAAACGCTGGGAAATGTTTACATTGTATCTTCGGCAGCTAAGATACTTAAAGTTTTTCTATCTTAAAGTGAGTTAAAACTGTTTTGCTATTTGCCTTTGGGCAGATTATAAGCAACTTGATAGGTTTTTGCTTCTGTGGGTCATTTTATATGTATGGTTTATTATGCTCCTCCTGAATTTGTCTAGAAGTGCATTTCTGATGAACACCACTGCAGAGTGACTCACTGTACTGTAAACAGAGTTGTGTAAGTCAAAGGCTTAAAGAATGGGCGACCTTTGAATAAAAATAGCAATCAGCCAGTAAAGGCTTCTCTCGGGAAAAGGCTGTAGGTGGTGCTAACAGTCATTTCCACATTTGAAATGATGGCATTTAGATATAACAAAGTATTTAGTTTTTTTTATTTCCACCACCATGTTTAGAAGAGTGACGTGTCTCACTTCCACGGATCTGCTTTTGGTGTTTGACAGTGATGGAGCTATAGTGAAAATACTTTTTAAACCATTTGCTGCAAATTTCTCTATAATGCGAGATTCTTATAGGGTTCAGAGGAATATCTTCTCCATCTGTTATCAGCATGCTGTTGAACCAGACACTTTCCCTACTGATAACGTTTCAGAGATAAGGATTGAAGCTTATACACAGTTACTTCTGATGACTACAATCTCACTGCAGGTCTGAAGTGTGATGCTGTAGACCAGAGAGAAGGACGGAGGCAGAACCAAGCAGCCAATCAAAAGGAACATCAAACAGCCAACCAGAATGTTGGCTGGCCAATGGGATCCCCCATCATTGATGTGCAAGGTGTCCTGCCCATTTCCTGTTTCCATCGTGCTCAGTGACAGGAGCGTCACGGTAACCACTGTGAAACAATGCACAATGGTGTAGACACACCCTCTCATTAGCGGCGTCCACAAAGGCTGGCACCATTATATAGTCTGACACCGATACTGACACACACACACACACACTCACGCACACACACAGAACAACACATAAACACATAAAAAACAACACATAAAAACACACACACAGCAGGCCCCTGGCCTTAGACAGTGTAGCATTCTTTTGCCAAAAATAGTGGTCTACGGGTGTGCTCAGTAAATGTTAACCCCAGCCCAGATACCCCAGCCCTCTCCCATCTCAACTGGATGGAGTAACGGGGGATGGGGGGTTCTGGTTCTCCATCCAGTTCAGACAAGAACAAACTGGCTAGCTTGTTGAGCAGACACATGCACATGTCTGCTTTGGCTATTTAAATACAGATTGCTATTCTGTACGACATTTCAAAGAGAGGTGCTGGTCAGATTAGAGGCTGGAAATAGAGCACAGCATTTCATATGGAGTATTCAAATAATGATGGCCGTCAGCATACTGTGAACTGTCCCAGTATCATATTTTAAAAGGCATGAGATGAAAGTAGCTGGATTTGGCTTGCAGAGTTTGTAGTTCTGTGGCTTTGCCCTTTCTTTATATTACAGCGAGCCTCTTCCCACAAGTCAGCCGCTCGCTGCCAACACGTTAGTCACTGAGTGCTGAGGTTTATCCTGCTGGATGGACGCATTTGTCTAGACAGGTAATACGTCAGCTTTTTACTTGCTCTCATTTGTTTTCCCAGCACTTATATATGATCTACCATCATTCAATGTTCAATCAATATGTATTTAATCAATTTTGAGTGTGCTGACCTTTTACGGTAAAATCAGTTTCCTTTAAGGTTGAGCTAGAAAAGAAGGTTTGCTCTGATGTTTACCTCACTGGGAGTCACTCTGGGTTAACCTATCAGGTGACCTTAATGCCAAAAGCAACAGAAGGTCTGAAGTGTGATACTGAAAACCATGATGTCATGATGACAGAGGCAGAGAGCCGACTGGCAGCAAGCAGCCAAGAAGAATATAGACCAGCCAGCCACAGTGTCATACACCAATAGGATCCTCTGACACTGATTTCTACAGAAAGATGCCTAATCAGTTTTCTCCAGACAAAACAAATGCCAAGAAATCCTTCATCAGCCCTTTTACATGTGTTTTTGAGCCAATCAACCAGCTTGTCAGTTTGGAAAGCTTGAGTTGATCTTCAAAAGTAAATCAAAAATCGATGTTTTCCTGTGCAGTATAATTGTTGGTTTAAAGAAAGAGTTCAACATTTTGGAAATATTGTCATTTACTTTCTTGCTGAGAATTATAGGAGAAGATTAATATAATGCTCATATCTGTCTTTAAATATGCCACCAGGACATGGTTAGCTTAGCATAACAATAAAGACTGGAAAATGTGGGAAACAATGAGGGAAACTAACCATCACCTGGACCAACAGCAGAGCTACCATGAGAATGGCATTGTTTTTTCCCAAAATGCTGAACTATTTCTGTGAGAGAGCCCTCAGTATTTGATATATTGATATTTGCTGTTTAGGAAGTGGGCAACTCAAGTCCAACCACACAAAATGTAAATGTGTAAAACAAATGTGATACACACCAATAGTGCCCAGCCCATCAACAACATTGATGTTGATGTGAAGATACTGACAGTCGCCTTATGTACTGTCTGGGCTAAATAGAGTGGATTGCCCTTTACTTCCTTTCTCACATATACTGTAGTTCATTAGAGCCTCACAGATCTCTGTTCAGTGACTTAAATAATCACTGATCTCGCTTGTTGTGCTGCTCACTGTTCCAGAAGTAACACAATAGTGATCTTGCCTTGATCCAGTTAAAAGCTGAAGTGGAAGGTCAGACATTCAAAGCGGCCAGGTTGTATTACACTATGTGCATTGCAGTGCCGCAGCTCTTCTCTTCTCACAAATGACAGGGAACGCACGGCTTACATTTAAACATAAGTGTGTTTTGAAGAATTAAACAGATAATATAGTGTACAGTGAGTACTGCCATGTTGATGTGGCACAAGATGACTGACTGCAATTCAGAAACCTTACAGGGAAGGAATCCTGCCAAAGGTTGCTACTTGAAATTCTGACTTGAAGACTCACTCTGTGGCATCTGACTTTAAATGTAATGAAAAGCAGAACCCAGTGTCTGCTAGCCTCTGCCCTGGAAAGATCCTCCAGTGCACAGGTCTTCATGTGTTTTAAGTTTCAGTTTGTTTGGAATCAACAGAAGAAGCCTGTGATTTAGAGGTTTACTCCTCGATGCAGCGGGCCCGGGTTTTACTCAGACTTGCATTCCCCCCCCACACTCTCACTTCTTTACCTGTCCTGTCAATAAAGGCCTAAAAATGCCCCCAAAAATGTCCTCTTTGAGAAAGAAAAAGAGCCACCTAGGGCTGGGCAATATGGCAAAAAAAATGTATCATGATACATTTTCCCATTTTGATTGATATTTATCACGATATAATTTTTTGCTGATACTACCTGTTTGAACTGCGTCCTGACCAGGGCCTGACGTTTTTTGACTTTTTTTTTTTTTGACTTTGACTTTTTTGACCACCTGCCACTGTCACTTTTTACCAGCCAGTTTGTTTTTTGCCTCATAAAGGTGAAAAACAGGAGTTGTGTCTCTATGAGAGCTATATCCTGTCCTATTCATGGTCGCCTACTCGTGGACATTGCAACGTCATCACGTGCTGTAGTATGGGGGCCCGCCTTGATTATCTAGCATAAAGGCAACTTATCATTGCACTTACAATAATGTAGCTGTATCTCATCTGCAGTTTTTCCTGCATCCACCGTGTGTGTGTGTGTGTGTTTTGCGTGTGTGTGTGTGCATACGTCAGTCGCGGGGGTAACGAAGAAGCGGCCCCGCCCGCTGTAGTGAGGCGACAAGATTGAAACAGCAGCAACTTTTAGCAACTTTATAGTGTAAAAACGTTCCAGCGTACCTTAATGTCATGTGTCCATGCTGGCAGGACGTCTTTCGTTGTACGTAGTGTTGGTTAATGTGAGACACACGTCTCGTCTTCATATCAGAAAAAGGAAATTAATTTGACCCTTTGCCACTCCTGATTGGTCAGTGGCTGCATGTGGGACTGCTGGGATTGTCGCGAGTAATAAAAATGCGATAGGGGGCCCCGGCTGTCAATCAATGTTTTCAATTGATGCGGGCCCCTGAGTGGTCCGGGCCCGTAAGCAACTGCGTACCCTGCTTACCAATGTGAATCACTCCATTCACATTGGCTACCAGCCAATGTGGCAGGTAGGTTGACAGTGTTACCCGCCAATTGCAAAATTCACCTGCATTTGGCGGGTGGGCAGGTGTTAATTTCAGACCCTGGTCTTGACTGAAGCCAAAGAAACCATAGGTTTAATTACACGTTAGAATATAGTTTATTAACATATCAAATAGAAAAAAATGCCTTTACAGTATTCAGCACGATATTTTTGTTAGGACTACACATTTACGTTGCCCCACGATGCCCCACTGGTTAACAGAGCAGTAGTGCTCATTGCTGGCACTGTTTTCCTCATACAGTCATCTTACAGTTAAGTTTTTCCTTTTTTGTGTCTGCAAAATCAACAACTGCAAACTAAGTGAGCAGTCAGTTTTGGCTACATTTTATTTTATTTGAAAGCAACATAGTAAATGTAAACTTATGCCAAGAAAGCATCTCAAGTGTTTTTTAGAGGTAACAATGCAAGTGTCTTTCGCTATACAATAAGAAATAGCGGCAGTAATATTTTGCTCCTTTTTGAATGTTTTTCATTCAGAGCAATGGCCATAAAAGACGACACGATTGATCCTTGTTTTGGTACAGCAGTTGTCTTATCAGGTAAACATGTCCAAAGCTTATCATCGTTATCAAATACTGAATTTTATCGCAATCCTGTTTTGAGATTATTTTGTCGGCCAGCCCTAGCGCCACCTATAGAAACTCAAGCTTCATCAATAGAAAATCTGAGGGAATGGACGTAAGCTCTCTGGAAAGCACAGATTGGAAAACATCACAGCAAACCATTAGAAACACACTGCAAATGATTTGGTTCTTACCGAAATAAAAAAACAACTTAGATTTAGAAGTGTTAGATAATTTATCTTGTTTTAAGAGTGAATTTATTCTTTTAAGTGTTCAACTTTACACTATAATCTTAAATCAAGCAAGCTGGTCAAGTGAAATGATCTTGCTGCATGGACAGATAATTTCACTTGTTTTGAGTACCTTTTCCCTCAGATTTAGTGTTTTAATCTTTTTAGACACCCCTTTTTTGCAGTGCAGACTGAACAGAAGAACTCAGGAATCATGATGAAAAGGCATTCAGAGGGCTTTGGGCTGTTTGTGACTCACAGATACAGATGGTGGCGAGGAGTCTGGTGGCGATGAACGGAGGCAGGCAGTTCTGGAAGGCAGGCTGCAAGACGTAATTGGAAAAGGTGAGCGCGATGACAGCAAGCGTGGTCGGATACATGATGAGGACGGCACTCCATAACAACAGGAAGCTACAGGATGAAGAGACAAAACACAGGATTTTGTATGTGAGAGTAAACGGCCCTTGAGATTTATTTGGCTCTTGCTGCTCTCTTTAAGTTCCATCCTGACGTCACATTCAAACTTATAAGTCACTAAGAGCTGCCTACTAGTACAACCAGAGTTTCCTGCTTTTGGTCTCTGTACAGCTCCACTGCAGCAGTTGGGGTTGGGTGACTTGGCATCTTGGCATCAGTTATAAAAGACTGGTGCACAGACATGAGGGAGACTGTGCACAGACTCTTCACTATATAGCGAATGGAAACTGTTGCTGAAACCATAAAACTGTATGCCTCATCTTACTGTGACCTTTATGTAAAGGAATGAATGAGCCACACATGACTGAACTAGTGCCTCTGCAGGCTAGCACAGTGTAAGGCACGTTCGACCTTCTCAGTCTTACAGTGCCGCTCCATGATCAGCTGACATGTCACATGACCACATGAAAGTCACAAGACTTTCAAAACTGATTGGTTCCAGATTAAACAAGCCCTCTTGTGTACAGACCCTGGAGGGCAGTATCATTCATACCAAGTGAGAACCTTTGCTGGAAACTTACACGGTTGACATACTTCTCAAGTTGTTGTAGTAGAAACTGCTGTTGTACTTTAGGCACAGCTAGTTTTAAAAATGTTGATACTGTTACCGATACCAGTACCATGACTTTGTTACCAGTTCCTAAACAACATTTTTTTGATACCAATTTAATAAACAAAAAGACATTACAACATTACACATTATGGCACAAATCTTTTCTTTTTTTTTCAGCTCCTACTACGTGAGCCCCGTCTCTGTGTAACATAGATCTTCCTGATCTTAACAGAAGCATGCTGCGTGCTTATTGGCTCACTGACGCTGATGAGATTTACTCCTTGGGTACTGAATGACGAGGCCTTTTTTGATACTTTAGAAGCAATTCGGTCGGTGCCTAAAAAGTATTAAATTCAGTACCCTGCCCTAGGTACAGCAGTGTTGAAAAGTAACCGGACAAAAACAATAGGACTTACCCCACTAGTCCTCCAAAGATTTCTGTCACGTATGAATAGTCTCCTCCAGACTTTGGGATGGTGACACCCAGTTCAGCGTAGCACAAGGACCCAAGGGCACAGATCCCCCTCCACAAACCCAGACAATAAGTGATAGCCCCACTGAGCCAGCATGCTCCAACACTCCTTTAGGTGAGATGAATATTCCAGAGCCAATGATGTTTCCTTAGGAGAAAAAGAAAGATTGAGAAGGTTATGTACATATTACCTATAATTAAATATTTAACTAGAAGGTACTCAAAGAGCACAAACTTCTGCAGAACAAGTCTCCATGTTAAACATATATTTGAATTTGAAACCTTAAACCTCCAAACATTTAGACTCATGTCTATTTTGGGATTTTTGTTAAGTAATCAGTTCTTCTGAGGCCTGTTGATCCACTTAGACATCCACAGATCCACATACAGGTTTTTTGAGACACCGACAAACTCGAAGGCTGAAAACAAAACCGGCTTAGACAAAGAAAAAGAAGAAACAGCTGCCAATTAACCCCAAGGGGCTTATTAAAACACCCCTACCATTTAAATCAAATCTCTAGGGAATCATTTCAACTGATTTTGTTTCATTTAATTACATGTGCAATCTCCAAAGAACAGCTGATCATTTACATGTTCTGTCTTGTGGTTTACTGCATGCATCTGTGACACTGGTTTAGGTTGTGGACTATAATATTGACTCTTGTATCAACTAAGACAAGAAGTCAGAGCACCCTAAAACTTTTTTTATGTTGAATTTTGGATGACACAGAAGTCTAGCGGCAAGAAAGAGGATTCAGTTGTGAAAGGAACCCATCAGTAGAGCAGGAAATGTTATTTTGATATTTTATATCAAACAATAGACGCAACACCTGTCCTAAGCATGTAATGAAACAGTCATAGTTATATTTGATAGAACCGGTTGATCCAGTTTGCCTTGTGGTGTATGGTAACATGGCTCATTGAGGTCTTGGCTCGGATGTCCCCCAAACAGAGATAAACAGAGGTTCCCTGGTGGCTCAGTGGCTAAGGCACATAAGAGCCACCATGTTATGAGTTCAAATCCAGCCTGGCACTCATATGTCATCACCCCTACAAAAAGAAAAGACAAAATAAAAACTAACAAGCCAGAGAAAGTAACCAAACAGCAGCTGTCCAAGCAAAAACATCCTCCACGTTTTTCTGCTCTTTGGAACAAAAAACACCACTGTGTAAAACTGCTAAAACCCCCGTGAGGCATGCCATTGCAGCTACGCCGTTGGAGCAGCTCTGAATGCTCCCTAATGATGCACAGGGAGAGAGGAGGTCCGAACACTGCATTTATCACTGTCAGATTGGATTGTGGAGGCTGTGGTGAGAGGCAGAGCTGTTACATAATGGCTATGTTGCGTTTGTTATGTCATAAAGTTTGGCATCACAGTTTACAGCGTGAATCAGAGTCCTATTGACCCTCTCAGGCTCCCTGCACTACCGCTGAGAAATATTCTCAAAATGATTGATCACTATTTTATTCAAATTATGGATAAGCGTAAAGAAATCCCCTTCTGTGTAAAAGAAAAGAAAAAAACACAAATTTTAATCTGTAAGCTTGTATGTGAAAACATAGGTACAGGTGTCTTTCTTTCTCTTCATGGATGTGTCCTACCAGTATTTACAAGCAGGGAGTGACCATAACAAGGCTTTCCCCCTGAGGGGAAACCATGTGCAGGTGCATGCTGGAGTGGAGGCGGAGCTAGTAAAATGTGGTAATAGCGGTTAATATAGATGTTATTGTCATATTTCCTAATTTGTGTGATTAAGTCCATTTAGTTTGGTTAGAGATTAAAAATGTAACATGATACATTGGGAGCACTGTCCAACCCTGAATGTAGTAGTTGTAAACAGAGGGGCAGCAGCCAATGGTCAGCCTCACAAGAGTGGGGCGTTGGATATGTGAGTAGGCTGTATCTGGTGGGTAGTAGCACGACTTGAGTTGTATATGTGTATAGCTGCACAGACTTCACTCCATCTGTGCTTCACAAAAAATGTGGCAAGTGGTCGGTGTTAACTGTGTGATTTGAGTAATCATTTCACATAGGCAATATGAAATGAGACCAAGTACATAACTGTTGGAAGCGTTCTGAAATGTACTGTAAAACATAGAACTGTGGGTGTAGGCTACTGTAAGTTTAGCAAAGATTTGTACAGTTGCTCGCCAAATGAACAAAACCCAGAGTTAAACAGGCAGGCTAAAGGAGTTTAACTGGGACTGTATCGGTCTCTATCAAAGCACAATAGACGTGACCTTGGTTATAAAGATAAGATATTAAAATGATAACATTACTATTGAAAGTGCCACACTGTAGATGTCCCAGATTGTGCTTCATATTCCACCTTACTCTGAGATCTAATGCGAAAGAGCTGTTTGTAACATATTTTCCTTTTATTGTGCTTTATTTATGACTTGCTGTGGTGGGTCTGCATCTGTTTGCTAAGTGAAATACTTTTCCCTTTTAATATTCATCACCGTAAAAAATGAACATGTGAGCTGCAGGCACGGGGGGTAATCAACGTGGTTAAAAAAAAAACTACTGTGGAAAAAGTTCAACAGGCTCTGATAATGTGTAACATCTGTCTTCAACTTCCAGTCATCTTGGTTCCTTCCAGCATCACTGTTACTTGGAGGTGTCCGCCTCCTCTTGGTGCAAGAGCTTTTCATTTAGAGATCTTATCAGCAAGGCTACACTTGGGACTTATGGAAGTCATGGCAGTACTGTATGTTTTCACTGGCACATTCCTTAATGCTATGCCATAATCATTCAGTCTAGTCCTTTCACCCTGCTTGCTATTGTTTCATATTATAATATTTTTGATAAACCAGCCAGAATGTAGTTTCCCTACTCTAGAACATGCACAATTTGTAGTGTAGTTGTGAGTTGGTGAGTTTAAGTATCTGTAGTCTTGCATTGCCAGAACTCTGGAAAGTAACACAAAATAATCCAAGAACAGAATGTCTCACACAAAAATAACTTGACAGCATTCATGCCATGTTCATAGTGTCCTCTGCCTCCATAAATGCAGAAGCTGGTTATCAGCTGGTGCTCGGGGAACCCTCTGCATGCTGTCAGATTATAATAGCACATACTGCCTGTTGACTTTATACTGCTGCAGATGAGGTCGTTATCACTGTTTAGTAGGCCTACCATAATGTACAGAGAACCATGTAGAATAACGCAACTTCCTGTTTTAAAGCAGACCTTCATTCTATGGCTGCATTTTTCTACTGTAATGCCCTGTTATAATAGGACAATTACACAGAAACATTCTGAATGAATACCCTAACCCTGGCGGGGTCCTAGTATTAATGCTCAGCCCTGAGGATGCTGGGATGCTTTGTCTGCATGCGTTTTAACTTCAACATGAGGAGATCCAGCCACGTAGGCATCACGTAGTCCATATTCATCATCCCGACTGATGCAACAGTTTGCACACATACATGAACGTGGACCGAGGTGGGTTGTGCCAAAGTCACATTGTTTCAAACTAATTCTGAATGTTACAGCAAACTATCTTACAGTGTCCGTACAGTAGACCAGGACCCGAACAAAACCCGACTTCTTTAAAATAAAGCCACATCCGCTACCTTCCAGTTTGACCGCCAGCCGGATGCTGTAGCTGTAGCGGTGGAAGTCACCGTGAATACACGGTTTAACACAAAAGCTGTCACACACTCACCGATGATAATAGCGCAGGCGCTCAAAAGTCCAATTTCTTTTTTCAGCGTGACTCTGTCGTTCTTGGAGGAGTTTTCAGCCTTCTTCTTTTTCTCTTTGTCCTCCATCTCCTCCGCCTTACACATTTGACTTCTGCCCGCCTCGGTCCGGTCCAGATACTGGAGGACTGAACCAAGCTCCACTCCCGGGGCTGCCCTTGTAATATCTTACTGATGAGGACACGCGCATGCGTGGGTTTCACCACTGGAGGCACCACCTTGTCTCAGGTAGGCTGGTCTCGCAGTGCCAGACCTTTCTCCACAATAACAAAGGAATACATCAGGCTGTATGGGGAAACTTTTCACTTCGAATCAGATATAATAATAATATGCAGTTTTATTTACACAAATCTATTTTTAGTTATCATTCATTTTTCTTGCTTTTGTTTTCCAACTTTACAAGCAAATATTACAATAAGGCTCTTAGGCTGTTCTCTCTGGGCTGCTCTCCTGTCGCAATTTAATTTTTTAATGACTGATTCTCATTTAATTTTATGAGCCGACTGCATCACAAACGCTACTACTTTCTTCTGTGAGTTTTAAACATAGAGTGTATAAAATAGGTTTTAATGCTCTCCCTTCTCTTCATTGAAGCCTCTATGTCTGAGGCTTGTGGTGATGCCCAATGTGCTATAGGTAGTACATTGGTTCTGACAATTAGTTTTGTTTTGTCATGGTTCATGTGTGCAATAAACTTTACACTTTGTGTGAAAAAGAGTGGCAGAGAATCGTGATATCGATTCTAAGCAAGCAAATCGTGATTCATATTTTCCCCCGAACCGTGCAGGGCTGCTGGAAATGCAACAATGCATCTGTAACTTCTACTTTTACTGATTTTCTGTCTGAGGAAATCATTCATTGCAACTGTATGACCTCCCCGTAACACTAACTCGGTAATATACAGTGGGCAATACAGCGTCGTAAAGACAAGAGCTTTAGGACAGTAGTGGTAAAAGTATTATCTACTAGAATCAACACAAACTGAAAGTTACAGATAGCCACTTTAAATAATTAATGAGCCATTAACTACATCTGCACCCATACTTGTACCTATACCTGTACCCGTACCTATACCTGTACCCATACTTTTACCTGTACGAGTACCCATACCTGTACCTGTACCCATACTTGCACCCATACTTGTACCTGTACCCATACCTATACCTGTACCAGTACCCATACCTGTACCTGTACCCATACCTGTACCTGTACCTGTACCCTTACCCATACCTGTACCTATACCTGTACCGAACCCATACCTGTACCTGAACCCGTACCTGTACCCATACCTGTACCTGTACCCATACCTGTACCTGAACCCATACCTGTACCTGAACCCATACCTGTACCCATACCTGTACCTGAACCCATACCTGTACCAGTACCTATTCTTTTCCCAACCAAATGTGGATGGTACAGTATATATGTAGAGTGTTTTTGGAATTACCACCATATGTCTCGTCTCTTGCTCTGTGTGTAGCCAGGGCCGGCTCGTCTGGTCTCCTCCTCCTCAGAAGGTCCTTTGTAAAACTTCACACTCATACCAATTAGCCAATTAGCCATATGTGCCAGAGGGAAAGAGAGAATGAAACATTACCCAGCATGATTAATTATTTACCCTGCTGTGTGTTTGTTTTCATTGAGGACTTTCTGGTTTTCAATAAAGCCACATTGTTTTTTATATGTCAGCGCACACACACACACACACACACACACACACACACACACACACACACACACACACACACACACACACACACACACACACACACACACACACTGGCGGCACATTACAATTAGGCGAGTGCTGTTGGGCGTTTTTGGAACAATTTCGTATTATTTCCCCATCTGTATACTTCGGTAATACATGGATTATGAAATTTAAGCAAGTTGAAAATTAACTACTAGTTGAAATCCAACGTTTTTTTGTGTTATTTTCATGGTTTTGGCTTTTTTTCTTTGATTTCAATTAAAATGGTCTCTATTACTAAATCAATTAAGTCATTTGTAGTATTCAGCTGATAATCATGCTAAGCAGTGTTAACAGATAGTATGTTACATTTCTGTAAGGGGGAGGAGGGGCCTATTCCAAATTCAACAGAGCACGGTGAAGAGTGTTGGATGCCGCGTCTACTAGTAGTCCAATAAGCCGTGGGTTTTAAAAAGCAACATTACCCGTGGATCTGTTTCTATATCTCTTTCTGTGGAAACTATTACCCGAAAGACTGGTCCAGTGACAACAACTTAGCTTAACACTAAAGTTAGCTTTCACAGTTCATAATGTTATAAAGTGTTTCAAAAAATGTCAAGTTCATACTTGTATTTTGTGTATCTACTAGACCAGGTTCACATGCTTTTATGTTAAAAAACACTTTGGGTCCTATTTTAGCCATCTAAGTGCACAGCATAAAGCACCTGGCAGGGCGCTTGGTTGTACTTAGTGTCTTCATTAATTCATAGGTGTGTTTTGGGCGTAAAATGTAATCAACCAATCAGAGGTCCTCTCTCATTTCCTTTAACACCTTGGAGCATTGCTTGGCGCAACCCTATTTTTATTTGTAATCTTTTGCATGTGTGTGTGTAACAAGCGTGTGCGCGTGCTGTGCATGAGCATAGGGACTGTTATAAAAACAATGAAATACTGCGTTAATGGCTTTAGTTTTTGTTGATCACTTTTCACTTTCTGCTGCCTCAAGATACCAATACTCCCAGAATGCACCTGAACACACCTCCCTGTAAGACCAGCACGCCCATGGGCGCAGAGATGGGCACAGGTGCATTTGCTATTTAAACGACCTGGGCACAGAATGGTAAAGACCCTTGTGTCAGGCATTGCGCCACACTTCTCCGCTTGCCCCGCTTCTCCCAAGTCCCCGCAACGCTACCAGAATGCATTGCACAGCTGCTCCCATAGAAATGAATGAGAAGCAGGGGAAATGACGCTGACAAGGGACACGTACTATAACTCAAGTCGGCAATTTGAGGATTTGTTAATTCTCTTTGGCACTGTGCGCCATCATGCAACATTACAGGAAGTCTTCACTTAAGTGTTGATATCAAAGTATTACTTAATCAAGCCTTATGTTTTTTAAGGCTCCATCCAGAGATTTTGAGTACGGTACAGTCAGTTTTAAAGTGTTCATATTCTGCTAATTTTCAGGTTCATAATTGTATTTATAGGTCATACCTGAATATGTTTACATGGTTTAATTTTCAAAAACACACCATGGATGTGTTGTACTGCACATTGCTGCAACTCCTCTTTTCACCCTGTGTGTTGAGCTCTCTGTTTTAGCTACAGAGTGAGACATCTCACTTCTGTTCCATCTTTGTTGGGAGTTGCACATGCTCAGTACCTAGGTAAGGACTACTAGCCAGTCCAGTCAGGTAAGCAGAGTATGAGGGTCCTGACTACTAGCCAGTCACCTGACAGGTAAGGACTACTAGCCAGTCAGAAGCAGAGTATGAGGGCCCTGACAGTACCTAGGTAAGGACTACTAGCCAGTCAGAAGCAGAGTATGAGGGCCCTGACAGTACCTAGGTAAGGACTACTAGCCAGTCAGCAGCCCTGAGGTGGTAGCTATTCATAACGTGTTACATGGTGATGCACATTTATTATGGAAGTAAAGGCTGTTTGGAGCAGTTTATCAGAACAGTGTTTTCTGTTGGTAAGGACTACTAGCCAGTCAAGACCCTTTAGGGGACTACTAGCCAGTCAGAAGCAGAGGGGGTCCTGACAGTTTGGACTTTTTGACTTTGTAAACCTATACCTTGCACAAAAAAGATATATAACACAATAAAGGAAAGTGAAAAAGCCAAAATGCATAATATGAGCACTTTTAGGCAACCATAACAGTGAAGCTGCGTGCAGGCAGCCCATTGGGGGTTTTCTAGATTTAGGAGATAATCCCTCTATCCCTCTGCTTTACGTGGTGTTTAATTACCTAGACAATCCAGCTTTTCTTTGTTGGGTTTAGTTGTACAAATAAAGGATTCCCAGTAGACTGACAATCCTACCCTGCTCCTCCCTTCCCAGCAGCTATGTAGCCAATGACAGAAAAGTAGAGAAAGGTAGCAATGATCAACTGTAAAGACGATACAGATGACTTAGATTAAATACTTTCAGGTGATAGATGGTAGAGAAAACATGGTTCATTGTTAAAAAACAATGTAGTATACAATTTAATTTTCTAGCGTTTCTTTTGCTTTTAGCAGTGTGTCTACAACCTTAAGAGTAGCACACTCACACCACACCACTTCATCTACAGTTTAAGGAGTTAAGTTGTTAAGTTGCGGCAGGCAAATGCTAACGAATGCACAATTAACTTGGAGTGCGGCCTCCCTCTCCAAAAGGAGGCCCGACAAAGAGCAGAGACGCTTTGTTGGCGACAGGAAGGCAAGCTGGAACACTGGTTTCAGTGTGATGGCAGGAGGGGACGATGAAGAGGAGGAGATGGAGGGGAAGTCCAAAATACTGTGGGGGCATAAGGGGAGGAGTTGTCCTGTAAACAAATACATCACAACATCCAGTACAGCGGAAAGAGGAGGAGGAAGACTATAGGGGCAGTAGAATGGTGGAGGAAATAGAGGACAGGGAGAAGGAAGAGGAATAGAAGACATAAGTAATGGGACAGAAGGAGAGAAAATAAGAGGCAGGGGTTGGATGAACTAAAGGATTTCTGTGTTGATAAGAAGCTTCCTCTGGCCTCAGTTGAAGAGATTTGTCCATTGACCTGGATGCATTTGACATCATCTGATGAACACCCACATAACCTGAGTCCCAGTTAAGAGACTGGATTGCATTTTTACACTAACCTTTACACAGTTCTGATATGTTTTATGTTTTGGTTGAGGCTGTGTTTTCTTCTACATTTAATCCTGCACATTTCAAAACTGTTCCCGAGCTAAATTGAATGAACCCATAGAAACCATCAGCAGCAGGCTAAGCAGATGTGTAAATAACTAGTTGATCTTATCTGCTGCAGCCACACATCTGCGTATGGCAAGCACCAACCTACAGTATTCAACCGTGCAAAATGTTTGTCCAGTGTTTAGAGAGATTGTCATGCATGATGTCAAATTGATCTTTATCAGGTTCATGTAATGTTGCTGATAACGCCAGGAGAACACCATGTTTTCAGCCATGCTAGCAGCATGGCTCTATGGATGGCAATATCAGTCTGTCGGTCCAGTCACTACTGCCTTGCCTTGAAATGTACAGACATGCATTGTCCCCAGAGGCTAAATAACTTTGGTGATCCTCTGACGTTTCCAAGCATCTCCAGCATGTCAAAATTTTAATTTATTCTGTGAAATGTCTCATCTATTGCATGGACTGTGAAAAGATTAGGTCCAAACATTCGTAGTCCCCTTGAGGATTGAACCCCTTTGAGTTGAATTAAAGAAGATAAATTAGCTGACATGTCTCACGATGCAGAGCTGGCTTGTAGCAGTGATAATTCACTTGATCTTTTAAGTAGTTTGCGCTTGGTGACTAAATTTAACAAGACAGATGTTAAAATCTTTTTCTTCTTTGTTTAAACTTGGTGCAGACACAAGGGGCTGGTCCAATTTGGACTGCACAGTTTTGCTGCACTGTGTGTTGACTGGGGACGCGTCTTACTCATTAAGCACAAGGGACAGTAGTGATTATGCAAAGGTTAAAGCCGTCTCGTAAAGCATAATATGCAAAAGCATATAGTGCTGGACTCTGTCGAGACCAACTACAATGTTTGGCGAGTCCAGTTCCCAAGTCTGAGACAAATCCAAGTCCAAACACCAACGAGTCCAAGACGAGTCAGAGACAACAGAGAAGCATCTCAAGTCCGGACTCAAGAACTACAGCCCTGGTTTGCACTATATTACGCGGCGGCCTATTAACACTAGCAGCCACATAACTTCACACTATTCATTTGAGTGCATTATGGTATATTTATTTAGATATTCCACATTATAGTGTGTGATTTCATGTTCTCTCTCCTATTACCTTTGTTTTTTTCATCACGTGTGTTATCTGTAAAACACGCTGTTTGCTTTGTTAGGGGATATATTTTCTGTTTGACTTAAAGGACTTTAGTAACTACTCAACCATCGGTGGCTGGTTCAGCCATAAGTCCATAGTTACTGTTTTAAAATTCATAAAGAAATCTGATAATATATTCATATTTTTAAATCTTTTGGTAGGTAATGTTTTTTTATGCTCTATTGTAGTATGGCCTAATATATTGAACTGATGTGCTATTAATTTACTGAATGATCTCTTGTACAGCAGACACACTGATTAGTATGTAGCGATTTTCAGAAGCAGAAATGGCAAGAAAGAGGAAACGGCAAATGAAACCGATGTAAGGTGTGATAGGCGGTTGGAAGGAAGTGGGTCGACTACGTGAGGGGTTAGACTAGAGACGCTCAAAGGACGAAACGAGGCTGAGAGCTGCTGAGGAAGGAAAGACAGAAGAAAGGAAAGGAGGGACAGAGACAGGTAGAGAGGGAAAACTAGATGGAAACAAAGAAGAAGAAATGAAGAAAGAGGGACCACAAGAGAAAGGAAGGAGGAGAGGCCATGGACCCGACACCATTTTGCAGCCAAGGATAAACTATCACTCTCTCTCGTTTTCTCTTTCATTCGGCCTTGATCTATTCTTACTGTAGAGCTTCTGGAGTGCCTGCTCAAATGCTTCGCCATATTGCCTGCACCACACATCATTTGTTAACAGGGAAACCAGAGTTCTTGCAGTTGAGGAGCAGAGCTGCATAGCAACCCCACAGCACTTCCTGTTGGGTTGGGGGTTGAACGTCGATGCCCGTTGTTCACTGCAGTGCCCCCCTGCCTTAAGAAAAGCAGCTGAGAAGCAGTTCACTTACAATTGGCTTTGTGCTCCGTTGTGAGGAGAAGAGAAATGAGCGGAAAGGCAAAACACACTCAGTTCACTGCACCCTTTAACAGGCAGGGACCTCTATATTGTTTAAAGGTCCCATATTATAAAAAAGTGAGATTTCCTAGTCTTTTTTATTATGAAGCTTATATAAATGCTGTTAAAGTATTAAAACTCCCAATCCACAGATAAATGCTCACAGCTCGTATTCAGAAACGGCCCCTTTAAACAAGCCATCATGCCTTCGGTACAGTACCATACTACACTATATAAAGGTAGAACGTGCCGCTCCAGTGTCCTTACAGTCTTTCCTGGATGCCATGACAGTGAAAAGCACACTGGGCTTTTTTGGAAGAGGGGCTTAAAGAGACAAACGATAAAACAGAGCATTTCAGACAGAGGGGGAATACAGGTATATTCAGACTGACAGTATGAGAAAAATGATGTTTTTGAACATTAAAGCATGTAAACATGTTCTAGTAGAAACCAGATGGGCCCTTTAACTAATATGGGTCTCTGAGGGCAGACATTATGATTTTTGCAATAATGGTGCTGATATCGCTGAGCATTGCTATCATTATTCATAACTTTAATTTTGTCTGTTTGCGTGAAAAAAAGTATATTCATATCAATCAAAATCACTTTCCTTTTATACAGGATTTTCTATTCATTCCAAAACATTTAGGACATGTGAAAGTGTTGGTGAAGTGTGGGGACTGCCTTGTTTTAGTAGCAAAACACTGTAAAACATGTTATTAATAGAAAATGTGTTTTCACCACCATGCCTTGCATGCCTTCCTTTGTTTACAGACAAAACATTTAAAGTGGTTTTCCAGGGCTGGCGGGGTTAACTCACATAAGCAGCTTAAATTAGTGCAATGTTAATGGGAACTTGGATTATTGTCCCTGCTTCCATGGTCATGTGAGTGCATACGCTCTCCAAACTTTACTCACATTAAACAGGACAAGTAAATCAACAAATCATAAAACAGTGTTGATTTAGTTGTAATAATCTAATCATTATTCATGTGATTAGGACTGTCTGTCATACATTTGTCCTATTCAAGATAAGATAAGATAGATATTATTAATCCAATTACAGCAGCTCAAAAGAAGCATTCACACACATCAGAATAAATAATAACAAATATACAAAAAGTATTATATGACACAGAAAAAAATAGAATAAGAGTTTTAATATTAATAGTAATATGTACATTATAAACAGCCTTATATAAACAGACAGTATATACAATATACACAGAAATACAGATGAGTAATGTGCGGATGAATAGAAATGACATATTGAAGTAGTAGTAGTAGGAGACGGAGTAATACATAAATAAATATGCATAGTGCAGAATATTGTCAAGTGATGGCTCATGTTGCAGAATCAGCTAGTGCTACATTATAATGTAATAATAATAATGTAATAAAGATTAACGACACAGCACATTATGTAACTACACACTCTTTTCACACACCAGGTTTTTGCACCAATACAGGTCAGTGCAATACTGTTTTTTTTAGTGTGGCGCACTCTCTCTGTGTTTCCGTCAAAATTCCTTTGTTCCGGGAAACAACATTATTTTCATTTTTTAAATTAGTTTGAAATGGCCCTGATAATAAGTTGCCTATTTTCACTTGCACAGATAGCTGTCTGTTTCACGGGTGGGCCGTAGCCAACATGGGCCCAATGATGGTCAGATATCTTTAAAAAACTGAGCCATCATTATTAGTGACACCTATGCTTTTCCTGTTAAGTCAAATGTCTGCCATTAGAAAGGCCCATTATTGGAAAAAAATTTCCTGGGCCCTGACAAAATGGAATCAGGTTTGATGCTATCTCCTGCAGTGGTGGGTCAAGGTGTCTGTAGTGAAAAGGGCCTTTTGGCATAGTCATACTGATGGCCTGTAAATGATGCAAACATACGCTCAAATTTTTAAAGAGAGGCGCGGTAGACGCCATCTACAGTATTTATAAATAGTTTTATAATTCAATATATATAGTAAGTCATTACTTAAAGCTAAGAATGTGAAAAAAAACTTGCAAAAAACACATTTAACTCTCAAGGAAACCTTCACTCTGGGCATCTGGTAAGGATGCCTCCTTGGGGCCTCCCTAGGGAGGTGTTCCAGGCACGTCCAGCTGGGAGGAGGCCTCGGGGAAGACCCAGGACTAGGGGGGATTATATCGCCAACCTGGCCTGGGAACGCCTCGGGATCCCCCAGTTGGAGCTAGTTAATGTGGCTCGGGAAAGGGAAGTTTGGGGCCCCTGCTGAAGCTGCTCCCCCGCGACCTGACACCGGATAAGAGGACGAAGATGGATGGATGGATGGAAACTCTCACTCTTAACAACTCATATTTTAAAGAAAGCTTGGACTTCTTGAAATGTGAATGGGAGTACAGTGATGACAACAAATACATACATATGTGCTGGTTACATTATTGGAATTATGTTTTTTATTTTATTTAAAGAAGATTAACAGAAAACTTAAGGATGAAAGCAGACCAAGTGATTCAAAGAATAGATAAATATTTTAATGTCCATGCTTAAATATTAACCTCTACCCCCACCTAGTGGTCACTAGTGTTAACAACAACAACAATTTCACCAATCCTCACGTTTCAGAAGGGAACCAGCTAATGTTTTGTTTTTTTCTTGAATGATGAGTCAATTATCAAAAATGTTCACAATTAATTTTCTGTCAATCCATTATTATAGTATATATAGTAGTGTTTCAGAGCTACTTCACAGCATAATTAGCAATTACTCTTTCTGTTGCTGCATATTTTCCTAATCCCAGATAGGCCTACAGAAGCTCCTGCACTCTTTGCAGTGTTTTTGTGTAACCAAAGTCCAGACCTCCGTAATGGCGTTAGAAGTATACCATTGATTACTTCCCTCATGAGTGCATTTACACAATTTTTTCAAACCATCATGTCAATTTGATTCATCAAACATGACAAGCAAATCTTGTGTTGATGGTGTTTTTTACTGACCATGAACAAAACCGTTGGCAATGTGCTGACTAGCACTCAGTTCTGACTGATACAAACTTGCTATCCTTGCTTGTTCTGACCCACTTTGTCCACTTTGCTTTGTAAGATGGTCACTAACAGTTTGACTGGTTGTTACAGGGTAGTGACGTCATTCCAGCTAAGCATTGTGGAAAAGTTTAACACCTGAATAGAGTGAATGGTCAGTTACAACTTGAACTTTCATCTCCAATCCTAACCCCTTCTGTGAAACATAGTGTCCTTTGCACATGTGTCATATGTGAATGTGTTTAGTGACCCCTAAAACATTAGTTCACATATCTGGAACAAACTCCCAGAGAACTGCAGGTCCGCTGCCACTCTCAGTTCTTTTAAATCAAGGCTGAAGACCTTTGTTTTGTGATGTTACCTTTCTTTAAATGATTACTCATTTCTTATACTGAAGCTGTTTTTTGTTGAAACTGTATGACAATCAGCAAGGGGAAGATCAAACCTAAATGCCTTGATTAGACAGTGATTTAACTGTTCTGATTATCATTAATGTTGGCTGAAACAAATATTGAAGTGAACTGAGTAACTCGGTGCCTTTTGGAATGTTTCTGTCAACAATTTGTGAGATTAGGGTAGTGGCCATTCTGGGGCGATTTCTGAACAGGAAACAAATATATTTCTAACGATTTCTCCAACATGTACCGTATATTTTATGGTAAAATCTACAAGAAACAGTTGGAGCTGTTCAGGACTTTGCAAAGTTTGCTATGATTAAACAAAGGCTTATAGTGATGACTAAATTGTAGTGTAAAGAGAAGTCCTTCCACTCTTGGTTATGAGGAACCAGAGTATAAAGTCCCATGATCCTGCGGGGCCCGTGGTGGATGAGATGGTAAAGACATGTGGTTCTGGCTGAATAGAGCGACCTCATTGGTCAACAAAGTTTGGGTTTCCACTAAATGGTTATTGTGCTCTGATAAAGTGTGTGTGGGGGGGGGATGGGGCTTATACACTGTCCCATACTCGCAGCCTAAAATCTGCTATTTTATCTGCTTTTATATGTTTAACTGTTTTAACTGCTCTTTAATGTTTAATTTCTTATACTGCAATGTATCTTTTATTTTCATATTTTATCTTGACTGTTTTTAACTGCTCTTTAATGTTGTATTTATTGTACTGCACTGTAATGTACTGTACAGATAAAGCTGCCTCGCCTTGCCTTGCTGCAGCGGGCCAGGTTTGAGTCCGACCCGCGGCCCTTTGCTGCATGTCATCCCCCCCCGCCCCCCCACCCTCTCTCTCCCCCTTTCCTGTCTTCAGCTATCCTATCTTATAAAGGATTAAAAAAAATCTGGTTTGGGTAATAATGTAATATCATGATTTCTTATTATTAATATTATTACTTCTATGTGGCATCTACTACCTTTTATCTCCTCTTGAACATCCTCTGTCTCGTACACCTCTAAAAAAGGGGTGCAGAATGCTAAGAGGTGGCACAGGAAGCCAGTGTAAGGACTTCAGAACTGATCAGAGTCTTAGTAGAGTATATGGGGCGCATGCTCAACCAGGTGAGCTACCAGGGCGCCCCCACCAAGGCATTATCACTGTACCCGTCGTGATCATCCATGTGAGAATCATTGATGTGATATGTAAAGAGCAACATTTTGTTTGTTCACTCCAGTTCAACCGCCTGTTTAATTTAAAGTCAAATTATAGTATGCAGTATAGGCTAATATGTTGTTTTGGATGTCTTATATATTGCAGTGCAGGAAGATGGAGAAACATGATTCATGCTAAACCATGAGTTTTCTTGTTTTTTTAAAGTGAATCAGCCTTTTGCATAAGTTTGTGTAACTGGCACATATCTGCCATTTGCTAATATAGAAATGTATAAATGCCACAAATGAGTGCTGTGTTAAACGACTCCTTGCAGTGCCCTTCTCAGTGTTTTTCTTTTCACTATATTTACTTTTTAATTCTATAATTTGTTACAGCACTTTAACCTACAGCCCTAATATGCCTACTGTAAAATACTTTGACACAGAGGTGTTGGACTTTTAGATTGAATTATTTTCATTTATTTATATAGCTTTAGATAAACAAACTAATTATTATTCTGTATCCTGAAATTAGGGTTTTATCTCAGTATCAGTATCTTAATATGGATTTCAGTTTTCTGTCCCACTTGTGTTGTTCACTTTCAAAATGAACATTTTGCCAGTTATAAAATGTAAATATAGCTTTTATAAAAGCAGTATTTTCTATTTTAGCAGTGATTTACCAGTAGGGCTAGCCGGTGCATTATGGTGCAGGTGCAGCTTGTTAACCAGACAATAACTAATGCTAGTATAATGTATATGGAATTGGTATCGGTGAACAATATTTTCTATGTGGCAGCTTGTCGTACTGTCTTACGTAGGTTACTATGATGTTAGCGTACATAACTTGAATCAAACAGGTGCAGCCCGGTGAGTTTCCTTGGTTGTGAACGCATCACCCAGTCTTCCTTGTTTCCGTTTGGGCGGAGTTTCTGGTTAGAGCTGGGAATGTCCCCGGGTGAGTGAGACAGACGGACAGACGGACAGACAGACAGACAGACAGACACGTCGTTGGAAGAGAGAGGATACCCACCTGTTGAACAGCAGCGGTCTGGTTTAAATCGATTTATATTTCACTCGTTTTTCCTCCGAGAGATTCAGGATCTGAGCCTTCAGGATGACGGACACTCTGTTACCAAACGGCATCAAAGACAGCGGAGGAGACAACAGTTATTTCAGAAAAGTGAGTTTTGCTTCTCGTCACTTCACTTCGGTAACAACATAAATCCGCCTGCGTCATGTTAACGGACAGGGACGTGCCAGCGCACATTTCCATAGTTGAAAATGGGCAAATAATGACTTTAGCTTAGCTGTTACTGTTTAGTTGCGGCTTGACTGGAGCATTTAGTTACATTTTCCTAATTCATTGGCAGTTTACAAAAGGCATTTAAAGGAGCCCTGTTCGCCATATTAATTAGGTTAACGTTACTTGTCTTTAGGTCGTTTACCTAACGTTATGTATGGTAGGCTAACCTCCATGTTTAAGTTAGCCTAATGTTACCCATGTTCAAGTTTTAAGCTATAGCTAACGTACATTAACTGGCGTTACATTTTAAAAAAATGTTGCTATGTAGCTGGGCTATTACATAAAATAAAAAGGCAAAAAATGTTGTCTTAATTTTCACATACAGAGTACATTGTATTGACATTTTAGTTCTGCAGTTTAACCCATTCATAGTAGGAGCAGTGGTCAGCTAACTAATAGCATCCGGGGAGCAACTTGGGGTTCAGTGACTTGTGGTTATGGGGAGACCACTCTACCCATAATTTAAATGTATGTACAAAGCACCACATGGATGACACTTAAATTAGGTAATATACTCTTTCAATAAAAAAAATAGCATGGTTTCAGTCTGACATTTAGCACAATTACTGCTGCACCTGATGTGTCACCAACAGAAGCAGAAACAACAGCGCTGTCAGCTTCATGTGTCCGTGTGTGTGTGTGTGTGTGTGTGTGTGTGTGTGTGTGTGTGTGTGTGTGTGAAAGAGAGAGAGAGACTCCCATAATAACTTTATCTCATGCAGTTACTGATAGTGAGGGAGACTGAAAGGTCAGAGACCAAAAATCCCATAATTGACATCATTAGTGTCCTGCTGGTTGTCAGAGGTGTGATGGTGATGGACATGTAACAGGAAGTGTAATGGATAAGGAATTCCTCAAAAGCTTTCTTGATACTCTGGTAATCTTAGGTCAGATTAGCCTCCTGCCCTTAGATAATTCTGGCAGACGTGTTGATTAACTGTATCTTACAGCTACACACATTGGATAATATCATCAGCTAAAATATTTAGAGTACCAGGTTATCTAAATTAAGAGATCAGATTAGGGTAGTTTTTACACTGCTGGCGTTTGTGTTGAAGTTGGCACCTTTCCATCTTGTAAATAAAATGATGAGCTCATTCATTATTAATCATTAAAGTTATTCACAGTCACAGTTTAGATTGAGGCTATGAGAAAAGCGCCTGGCAGTGGTTGAGGGATTATCTAATGTGTTTTTCATGAGTTCCCTGTCTGCCACGCTGTGGTCCATGTCTCATTCATCCACATTTGTACTAGTGTCCTCAACCGGGGTGTTTTTATAGACAAGCTTGTTTAGATGGGTATCTGAACAGGGCCTTTGTGTCTTCCAATCCCCCGAATCCCCTTCTGAACGCTGTCTGGATTTAGGCTCTGTGCTGCACTTCCTGTGTCTATAAAAAGGTCAGTGGGAGCCAAGTTCTGGCAGCGCCACAGGACATGATGGGAGACCGTAGAACCTAATACCTCAATCCCAAACTTTTTCCTTAATGGCTGGAACACACATTATTAGAGCCTTTCTCCATCGTTCTCACTTCATTTCCTTGGTCCTCTTTATTTCTTAGTGTTGAACACTCAGGAGTCTCTGCTTTTATTGCAGAAACCTTTCTCAGTATGAAAAGGCTTGCACATTCGTGGAAACCACGCTGTATAAAAAGCCTTGCACATTCGTGGAAACCACACATCAATGAGTTCTGCATTCTCATTTCGTGATGTTAAAGAGAATTGCAATTTGGAAAGTTTTTGGTCAAATTTTAACCATGCGGAGCCAAGACAATCTTTGCTTCCATGTTCTGTGCGCCTCTTTCTCTTGGGTGAAAATGGGTTTAATGATTTACAAGGCCTCACTGGGTTCTGCTGATGCTTCAGGGAGCTATTGTGGTTCAGGGCTGCCCTCCCACCCGTCCACTGTTTCACCTCCAGCTGGCTGAGGTCCGACTTGACGGCTGCAGGATGGAAAGATGGCAGAACAATCTCCTTATCCTCCACGGCCAACAAGAGCATTGACGTAGCATCTGGCCTCAGGCCGTCCTTTAGCCAGACCACAGACACAAATTGACAACATGTGTCCTCGTTCAAAAACCAGACAAGCTTTCTCGACCTGGAGACACGCTAGGATCCCTTAGCAGGGTTTGTATTTAAAAATAAAAGAAAAAGTTGCTGTGATCAAATATTGTGTCTTTTACATTATTTCACTAAATATAGAGATGTCTTTCTTTGGATTAAATGAAGTACATTCCCTTTTGAGCAGGACATTCTGGGTATTTAATGGTGAACAAGCAATTAAGAGTCGGTTATGCTGCCAAAAATGGTTGGTGGCTGTAGCCAGTTATCCCATGAACCATTGCTCTACATGTCCTTTATGAAGCCTCGATTATACAACAGCAGAATGATTGGCTGTTTGATGGAAATGATAACGAACAAGACTTTCTTTGTTCTTCTGCAATGAAGTATGTTGTACGCTTGTAGAAAAAGGCTGTACTTCTTGAGTAAGCCAGTGGGTAGGATGGGTTCCATTCCCTGAGTAGTTCAGTGGGTTAGGCAAGGCAGTAGCATAGCCAGAGCTAGGGGTCAGTCCCATGTGTCATTTCATGTTGATCAAGTTTTCATCCAAAAGGTCTGCGTTGTAAAGTGACAGTCAACAATGCCTAAGACAATCCAAAAGACAAAAGTCTTAATGTCTGGTGTGGTATTAAATCACCAATTTTGTGGACTATCGGTAACTGACATGATGTATTGGTCACAGATAGCTGATCAGAGTAGTGTTGCCACATAGGATCCGGATCATCACTTTGGAATGCATGGGTAGAAGTTTCATTGCGTGCTTTGTATTAAATATGGAAACACTGCTATAGTTACTATCAACCACTAGCCACTCCTTTGTGCTTTAACAACATCTATCTCAGTTTTGATATATGCAGAAAGACGACGCCCCTCCAGTCATACGCTAACATCCTCGCCCTGCTGTCATTCTAAGAATAGCTGCTGCAACATCAATCTGGCTCTCATTTGTGTAATCATTAATCATTTGGTTAATCATTACACTCTAAGGTCACCCAAGTCTGTGTACAGGAACACCCAAGTGACTACAGTGGATTGGTTGTAGAAAAAATGTTAAGTTAAATGTGACCTTTGTTGTTGCAACCATTTGACCTGAGTTATGGAAATTTGTACTTACTGTTCATCATCACGCATCAGACACATGATTCAGTAAATGTAAAAGATGTGACCGGTGATTCACGGGCAAAACACTCACACAAATAATATGAAAATTAGGTTTTTTTGTTTTTTATACATCCCTAATTATGTAAATCTATACATTCTTAGATTCCATCTTTGGTGCAGAGCGCTCATTGCTTTTGTGTTTATACACTACCCGTCTCAGCAGTCATTTCTCTAGCAGTGATCTCTGACTTTGACATCCTTTAAAATTCAAGGAATTCTTCCTGTTGCTGATGTGTATCAAATTACCTTGAAATTTGGGCGCCTGGTTTAGCTTACCTGGTGGAGCGGGCGCCCATATATAGAGGCTTACCCCTCGACGCAGCGGCCGCCCTGCAGCCCTTTGTTGCATATCCTTCCCTCTCTCTCTCCCCTTTCAAGTCTAAGCTGTCCTATCCAAATAAAGGCCTAAAATGCCCAAAAATGATCTTAAAAAAAAAGAGAAAGAAATCACCTTGACATTAAAAAAAAAAAAAAAAAAAAATTATAGAAATGAACATGTAATTATACTGATGAGTCATTCATGGTTAGGGTTAGGTACCGAAACCCGGTTCCTCTATGGAACTGGTTCCTACACAATCTGTAGGAATCGGACTGGATTAGAATGTAAATTCCACTTCTTCATTTCGGTTCAACTTAATATATTAACTGAAATATTTTACCTCTGACGCTCCAAAATGGATATAAAATTATCACCGTTTCTCTGTAGTCTTCCGATAGCTAACTACTGTAAATGTAGGCTGCTTTTAAAATGCCATATTTTCTCTCTGGGCTCTGGCTAGCATACCAGCAAACTTGTTAATAGTGTTACTGTTATTAATTGTTAAACTATTTTTAGTCGTGTGTTAGGTGACTTAGATTCCTTTCTTTGATGTCATGTTTCAGTTTTAAAGTTTTATCGTTTTAAAAGTACCGGTTTGGTAGCCTGACGTGGTCATACTCAGAGATTTTCCCGACCTGGAATGTTGTGTGCGGGGCTGAGTTCGGCTGGCATCCAGGCTACCGCTTCGGCATAGGAATCATAAAAATCCAAACGATACCCAACCAATTCATGGTTTATATAAATATTTATTTTGTGCATGTAGAAACTGAACCTTGTTTTGTTGCTGACCTCCGACAGTCAGATAAAAAAATACAATGTAAAAGTGTCCCAAGTTGAGGACTGTAAACCAACTGGTTTTTTACTAAGCTGACTGGTTTCTGTGCATCATGCTGTTTTTTTGCCATCCGAAGTCAAGTCAAGCCACACCTCTGTTATGCTCTGAGTCAGTCAGTCATAATGAATGTTTCAGGCCAGGGACAGCCTGTTGACTTAGGGCTGGGACGCTGGTGGTTGTGATAGGGACAAGGCCACACAGTGCAGCTCCATACAGGCCATTAAGCTACATGTAAACATAAAGAGTGAGAGCATGTGTTTGTGTTGGGTAAAGTAAAACAAGGTGCTGCTCCTTCCACACCCAATTTAGGCTTATTTTTATTGTTACACCAAGGAGTAAAGAGTAAAATAAAGTTAAAAAATGAATCAATTTATTGTACAAAAAAGTTGACATCAGGGGAATATTTAGACCAACTGATGTCTAGTAGGTTGGCATATTGATCAAATAATAACATATTGTCACCTCTGTGGTAGTGAGTAGATGCATGTGGGTGAAAGATTTAATAACACCTGTGAACCTGGACAGTTTTGGCCCTGACTGAGCTGACATATTATATTTACCAAGATGTATTCAGATGTAAACAAAACCCTTTTCTGAATGCTCTGAACATGAACAAAGACACTGGTTCAGTAGTTTGTATAACCACTGTTCACAATTGTACAGCACCAACATTTTATGGAAAGAAAAACTTGTGACTGACTGCTATACATACATAGGTTTGAATAACTTGAAGGAAATTGAAGATATATTTTGTGATTGTAATTAACCAAATAATTGCAGTGTAAAAAACATCAATGAGAAAATCATCCTGCCTTTTGCAGTATGCACATTTTTCTTGACGCCCATGCAGCTGTTTCCATCTACTTACACAAAATATTATTTTCTGCTTACATGTTTGTTCTTCCATCTCTGTGTCCCAGGGTTGTAACCCGTTCGCCCAGACTGGACGGAGCAAACTTCAGAATCAGCGAGCCAGTGTGAACCAGCAGATCATCAAACAGATGAGGATGAGGGCTGGAGCTGAGAACCTGCTGAAGTAAGTAACTAAACGGATGACTAACAATACATGCATTCATACTATACATTTGTGTCTGCTTAATTTATTAAGTCCCTGCAGTGTGGATTCTTTTAGTGGGAAGTGCAGGATGGTTTAAACTCCCTATGCATTTTTATTTATGGCACAGGGAAAGCCAATTGTAAGTTTATCCCTCTCTGCTTACACCATTCATGCATGTATCATTCATTTGTCTGTATTGTTTGTCAATTATGTCACTGTGGTATCTTTGACCTCTAGTAACTCCCGCTGGTTTGTTGAGACATGTTGACATCTCCTGTCCTCCCCCTTCCTTCTCTCCTGTTCATTGTTGTTCAGATTTAAAACAACACAGGGGGACAGATAATAATAGGTAACAATCCTGAAGATGAGCATTCTATGTACCATATAAACAAAGCGTGCATGTGTGCAATGCAGTTTTCAAAACTTTATAGGTGTGTAGTTGAGTTCAACTATGAAGGCCAAGAACAAAGATTGGTGTGATCCAAGCAAGGGTGTTGGAAGTAGGGGGCAGGAAATATGGAAAAGCCATTGGCCTTCCCACTTTACATCCCTAGCCCGATTTGGCTTTGTGGTTGTTGTGATCCCATCACAAGATGCAAAACTTGTGGGAAAACAACAGCCTCGAAAAGTTGAATCAACAGCTCTCTGACAAAGTGTGAACAGAAATGGAATATTATACGCTTTATAAAAGTAGTGTTTATTGCTGGCTCACTGTATTGGATTGCATTAAACTATACAGTTCTTCCTATTACTGTGTCCAGCTTCTGTTCTGTGTGGCCTTTGAACAAAAGGTACAGTGGTGCACATTTTCTCTGACAGTGTAGCCTCAATTTCTCCCACTGGGATTCTCGGATCAGCTCTCTGTCCGCGCGCGTGCGTGCGTGCGTGTGTGTGTGTGTTTTTTCTAGGCCTGCACGATATTGGAAAAATCTGACATTGGGATATTTTTGCAATATAGAAAAAGTACTTTTTTTAAAATTACATAAATATCTCTATTTGGAAATAATAAACCATTCTCAATATCTGCTTTGATTTTGTAGGGGAGGGCATCTACATAGAAGGTAAAAATGAAAAAGGATCTTTTCTAATGTGACCCATTCTTTGTTGAACTTTAATGCTTTACAAACACCAAAGCAAGTTAGCGCTGTGACTAACGTTACTCTTCTAAAATGATTTGGAGGGAAATTAGGTAGAAATACGCTGGTTGACTAGCATGACACCATTGTATTAATATAATAATCAATCCAGGCTAACGTGAATGACAGTGACAGTGTACTTTTCTACACATGGAGAGCCTCACTTCCCATAACAATAACCCCCGTCGGACTAAAGTCACATACACACGCTGCACACATGGCTATCTGTCTTAAAGGGGAACGGTCGGATGGTAATGATCATGTAAAAGGAGAACGGTGGAAGTTTACTTTTCTATCAAGCAGCAAAAAAGGATTAGCATCAACATCGCAACGTCCAGCGATGTGACTATCGCGCATGCGCACATTGCAATGTCGATCTAAAACACAATATTGTTGAGCCCTACTGTCAGCCCGAGAAGCCTCCACATTCCTCTAGTACTTCACATAGTCTGCCCAGCCAAGGCCAGGGGCAAATTGTCTGTGTGTTTACCAACCCAGCTGCATTTATGAGTTTCAGGTATGCTCTTAGCCATATGCAGTCTGACTGTAGTTCTACCTGGGATCTTCCATTTGTGTGTGGATAACAGGGTTGCCATGGCTGTCTACCTATTTAGACATCCACTTTGGTTATCATGTTAAAAACAGATTTGTTCAATAAACAAACTACGTCTTTTTTTAATTCTATAAAGAAAGTTTAGTTTGTGTCATAATGGCCCATGTAGAACCTAAATCCTTGCTTTTATTGAGTTGTGTGTGTGTGTGTGTGTGTGTGTGTGTGTGTGTGTGTGTCTGTGCGCTGCTTTTTTCCTCATTCGTTGCCATCCTTATCCTCACTTTTTCTTCATTTTTTGTTCTGCATTCCACTCTATCAGCAACAGGTGGTAGTCAGTCTGGTCTGACCAGTTCTCTTCTCTTCTCTTCTCTTCTATCCTTTTCTCTTCTCTTCTGCAACAGAGGTTGTGGAGCCATGGGCCAGATGTCAGCCTTGTACTGTTGTTGCGCCACACTAAGCTTTATAGAATAGAGAGTAAATTTCTCAGTTAACTCCAATCATTATCAGTACCAGATATCTCTTTTTCAGAAAAGAGGATGGGTGAACTTCAGTAAAACCCCACTTACTGGTTTACAGTCATATTCCCACGCTCTGTGGGATGATATTTGATATTAAATTAGATATTAACAAGGACCTCTGGGCTGGCGAGCAGGCATCTATTCTGTCCAAACCTCTACCCTGATTCCCTAGGCCAAACCTCCTCAGAAATCCTACAGCAGGCCAACAAGTATGTGATGGTGTGGCGTCAATGTTGAGCAGGGGTTGATGTCCCAATGTTCCAATGTGTTGTATGGGGGGGAAAACTACAGTCAGTAATTTAGGAGCATGAATCAAGACCAAAAGCAGAGTGAGCCAGTTTTAGAGATCAAACTAATGGGTGGTACATAGCCCGCAGTGGACTCCATTGATTCGTAAAAGGTTTTTAATACATCCTCCATTATACAGCTTGCAGGGTCACATTATATTATTTGGTACTAATAGTTTGTTCCATAATTGTAACAAACTGTTGAACTTTTAGAATATTTTATGTGGCAATGTTCAAATGGAAGAAAATAAATTCACTCATCAAAAACTATGTTGGTTAACAACTAGTTTATCTCTTTTCAGCTTTTTAACTTCAGTTTAAGTGATTGTTATTGTCAGACTCGTGTCTGCCAGCGCTTCTTCGCATCTCACCTTTTTTGTTAAGAATGACATCCTCTATAATTACAGGGTAGTGAAAGAGTGAGAGAGAGATTAGATGACAGTTTGGGTTGTCTCCAATTAGTTCTGACTGACAGAGAATGTCTTATGATTCCCTGTAGAACAGAGATAAGCGTAAATTGAGGCCACTGATGTATGTGTGTTACCTTGTGGATACATGTAAATTGTAGTTTGCGTTTTTCACAAACTGACAATGCATCATAAATTCTGCGTTTACAAAAGATCCAGCCACTTTGTAAGCTTTGTACACACACACACACACACACACACACACACACACACACACACACACACACACACACACACACACACACACACACAATTACAATCTTATCTCTATTGTGCAGAAAACTGAGAGAGAGCCCCACATTAACTCTTTGTGCACACACACACATTACCCAGCTTAATGCTCTAAGCTTCCTCACATCAACGCAAACATGTGCATACTGCACATATTTGTGTTTTTGTTTCCATAAATGTACAGTAAAATGTACAAACAATAATATTTAAAGGTGCTGGACCTCTGACTTCCACCCTCTTAGAGTTGTGTAGCATGACTGAAATATAGTGTGATCCTTTGTGTGATAACATTTGTTTATGAGGGATTTGATTTAAAACAATGATATTACCATGGTTAAGCTGTTGTGTGGTGGAGAGTAAATCAAGTGCACAGCAGCTCATTGACGCAGGTCTGTGGTCCAGAATATACCAGGGGAGGCACGCTTGTATTTACCCTGTTACTCTTTTAAAACAGCAAGGCTGATATGTCTTTTCTTTAATTTATTTCAAACGTTTCCTGACGTTTTTGTCTCACTTTTTATGTCTTTTCATTTTTCGTTTTCCTTCAATCTCTCCTGTGTGCAGGGCTACATCTAACAACAAGGTCAAAGAGATGGTTCTGTTGGAGTTGAGCTATGTTAACTCCAACCTACAGCTACTGATGGGACAGCTTGAAGGACTCAACAGCTCAGTGGAGGTCTACCAGAACACCCAGTAAGTCCAAATAGTCCTGCTCTTCATCTGGCTCTACTACTGCCACAGCTAGTTCAAGTGTTAGCTACTTCTAAGTGACCAGTATCATAAAAATGAGGAAATATGACGTTTTAGCAGTACAAAGTTGTCTATGCCTAACATCCAGGTTTTTTTAGGGCATTTGTGAAATGAAGATCAAATTCAACTAAGAAAATAAGACCTTATGAGACCACAACTTATTTTGTGGGCTTGTTTGTTCGCCACACAGCTATTTTGCCTTGTTTTAGTTACAAATTAGTTAAAATTGATGACTTCATCAATAAAAAAGACTTTGGTTTTGTTGTCAGTTGCAATACATCGGCAGGCAACAAAATGTAATAACTTACTGTTGTTCAGATTCATTTAAGGCTTAATTTCATGTTAACTGTCTGTGATGAGGCTATTAAATGGATTGCATGTTAAAATACATGCACAGCAGCCGGTGCTTTCCCGTGCAGACACAAATGACTTTGGCACCAGTCCTCATATAATAATAAGGACACCATATCTCACGCATGCGCACATTGCAATGTCGATCTAAAACACAATATTGTTGAGCCCTACTGTCAGCCCAAAAAGACTCCACATTCCTCTAGTACTTCACATAGTCTGCCCAGCCAAGGCCAGGGGCAAATAGTCTGTGTGTTTACCAACAGACACAAATGACTTTGGCACCAGTCCTCATATAATAATAAGGACACCACTGACCCAAGCTCTTCAGCATTCTGTACAATTTGAACTTTACCTCTTAAATTAATTCTGATCCTAATTTTTAATTTCCCGAACCTGCAAAAATGAGGACTGGGTAGAATGATCTCTGTATGAAAATATGTCCTCAATTTGGAGATCTCAACATCACACTACTATTCATTCAGACACAGTGTTGATTGGCGGCCAACAGACTAGAGAGCCAAGAGACTGCTCTGTCTCTCATACTCTGTGGTTAAGTCATCATGCACTCTTTCAGATGAAAGCCACTTGATGACAGAGTAGCAGAGATAATTGATGTGTGGAGGAAGAGTAAGATGTGAAGACAAAGTGCAAGAGTTTCTTGTTGTCGAACTGGACCAGCTGGTTTTTGTCAATGCACAAAGCAACAAGGAAACTATGGGCTATACTTCTATGCAAACTGAGATAAGCATCTTGTCCGAAGCTCCTCTCAGTGGGTGATGATGTATAAGTATGGGTGCATGTGACAGTGATAGGCACTGGTGTTGTCTTTCTTTAAAAGACGAGCCAAGCTCGGTTGACTTAGAGCATTCTATATCAATGACATTTCATTTATGGTATTGTTCCGGTGCTGCCAGAGGTTCCCCGGATTTTCTGCTGGATGTCCCTCACCTTCCACTTTCTATGTGTTTGCTTTCTAAACTGCTCCTCAGATCTCTGCAGGGTAAATCCAGACAGCTAGCTAGACTATCTGTCCAATCTGAGGACTATGGTTACCTGGTCCTCAGATCTCTGCAGGGTAAATCCAGACAGCTAGCTAGACTATCTGTCCAATCTGAGGACTCTGGTTACCTGGTCCTCAGATCTCTGCAGGGTAAATCCAGACAGCCAATCTAGCTGGTCCTCAGATCTATCTGTCCAATCTGTCCAATCTGAGGACTATGGTTACCTGGTCCTCAGATCTCTGCAGGGTAAATCCAGACAGCTAGCTAGACTATCTGTCCAATCTGAGTTTTCTCTTTTGAAAGTACACACGTTCCACCAAAACAAGTTCCTTCCCTAGAGGCGCAGTACTCTGTCTGGCGCTTAGGGCCGCACATGACAATTGTGATTGGTTTAAAGAAATGCCAATAAACCAGAGCACGTTTTTCTACTATCCCAGAATGTTATGTGGACTAGTCAGACCTTCCTAGGCAATGCTGTGGAGGAAGGTCTGGCAATGCAAGACTTACTTAAAGAAAACACTTTGGTTGTATAAATGATGAACTGACGGCAATAAAGAATTTGTTGTGAAGCTTCCATCAGCTGTCCAACTGTGTCTGTTTTAAAAGAAAATGAAACTTGTGCAAAGTCCAAAGTGTTTACATCATCACATTCACACCACCAGATCTACAAAACCATATAGGTAACGTGCACAGGAACATTGGATATGTTGACAAAGTCTGATCAGGTGTTTCAGTGGGATGTAGCTGTACAGCCATGATGGAGAGTCAGCCCCCTCCTCTCAGCATGAAATACAACCTCAGTCCTAAGTATGGAAATAAAAAGCCCTCTTTGAGGTTGTTTCTCACCTGGTGTTTGTATGAGGTAATGCATAACAGAAAGGATGTGTATGTGACTGGTTCAGTATGAGCTGTACATGATGTTTAGTGACCTCCTTGAACCACCCACAAAATGTTGCAGCTACTCACAGTGTGTACGACAATCTTATCATTAACTCTTATTCATTCATGTTTGTTCAGTTCCTCTGTGAAATGTTCTTAACCGAACAACAAACTGAACATAGTTACAGACCTTCTGAATCAGCATAGCTAAAGTGATGACAAAGGAAAAGATAAAGATATCAGCACTACAGGATGCTTCATTGACTTTGCTGATAAGTAGACGGTATAAAAGAATAACTAGGTGCAAAGCAGACCACAACTAGCTCTAGCTTCATATTTAATTGATGAACATTACGGGTCCAATACTTCCCTTTCATAACTATTATTTGAAAACAGACTCCCATTTCTCACTTATTATCTAGTGGGACTAACTTACACAACTCAACTCTTATAGGAGATAACAAGGCCTGAAACATATCAATATACTGTGTAACAAACTAAAATGATGTTTACTGCAGGCCTATAGACTGAATTTGCTGCACAGGATAGTTTTGATATGTAGTAAAGGGTTTAAGTTGTGTTGGGCTCTCTTTGGCTGAAACCAAAGCTTTGCTTAACTGCTATTGCAAAGGTCATCTGTTCCATGTCTTGCACACTGGCACTTACACGACGTGCACTGGCACTTACACGATGCATGCATGTGTGTGTGTAGGGAGTAAGCTTCTGAGAGGCTTTTAACATTTCAGATTCTCTGCAGAACAGATATCCCAGATATCCCCCCACGCCCCTCCCTCTGCCAAACTAGAGAAAAGACTGGAGTGATCTCATCAAGTACTGATGGATTACACTGCAGCCTCTATCTGGCTCTCTGTGTTACTGAGGAATTAGGTTTTCTGTGATTAACAGAGCCAGTTTACCAGAGGCATGCTGCCTTATCATCAAGTGATGAATGATTGTGAGGAGTTGTTATTCCAAATCTTGTGGTTTCAGCATCTTGTGCAATGAAAAGGCTGTACCGACTCTCTGATCCCTTTGATGGAAAGAACCCTCATTAAAATTTTGGTTAAGGTTTTGGGTGACAACACCATGGTGACTTGTTAATGTTGGAACTGAAGTTTGTGCTAGTGTTGCCCTGATTGGAAGTTGTTAAGGATTATAAAATGCATAGCAAATTCAGAAGCAGCCCAAGCTTGTTTTAAAAAAATAAAAATAAATAAAAAAGGGGAATTTATTTAGTAATACTTCATACTACTGCTTTCAGTAGGGGGAGGTTTTGGGTTTAGACTGATGATCAGCACCAGCAGGTATCTGTCAGGTTCTAAATCCTCTGCTCTGATAACAAGCTGAACCTGCTTTCCATCTGTCAGCAGCGAGCAACTCCAGAGTTCATACACCCAGAAAAACGCCAACAAACCGTTGAGATCAGAAGGGAAGGTTAATCTGCTGTTTTATGGCCTCCTTTCACTTTTTGGTGGCTTAAAAATAATAGAAGTTAAAGAGCCTCTATAAATGAGGATAGAGGAAGGAATGGTTATTATTACTAAAGCAGGGTTGCAAATCCAGAATGATTTATCAACTGTACGATACGAGGAGAAGTGGGAGCCTCATTCACCTTTTAAATCCTAACGCCTACAGCTTGTGCTTAAAGCACCATCTGCCTTATCCTGACTTCCCCTCTATGAAACTACACTATAGATTACACTAAAATGATGACTTTCTAATGTAGCAAAGCTGTCGTTGGTGGGATCAATCTATTCCTGGCACTGTACATATTATTATTTACCAATAATCATTGTTGTCTTGATATCCCTAACAAGGCTTGGTCTGTTGTCAAAGGGAGTTTGTTTTTTGATATCTTGTACCACACCTTTAGAGCCTGCTTTGCTAACCTACAAATGTATCGGTGCTTTTCTGTTTGGCCTTGCGTACATTAATCACATTAAGATAAGAACTGCATTGTCCTTTTGCATGTAAAGTCCTGCTGTGCCATGTATTGTCAGTATTTACACAGGTATTGTCCTTGATGCCAACATGTCTATGACAAAACTTGACATACTACAATGTGTAATATATTACACATAAGATGACTAATCATGATATCTCTATTTCTGTCTTTCTCTTTGACTTACAGGGAGACAGCCAACATCCCCCTCATTGCTCTGGGTCTAAAGGAGACAAAAGACATTGACTTTTCCACTCTGTTTAAGGTATAGAAGCAACCATTAAAGCACCACCCCACCCTTTATTATAACAAATGTGTATAAATAGGTGACATTCAGAATTTTCTATTTGTAATGCAGGCGTGTTGACTGCAATAGTTTAATAATAAAAAATTAATCATTATTTATTTTATTTATGTGCGCCTTTCACGTCACTCAAAGTAATGTAAAAGTCACCAGTAAAAAAGTAAAATGACAAAGTATATTATTATATTAAAATATATTGTTTAACTCAATTTTGGCGCGAAGACATACGTAATGTATAACGTAATGTATGTAACGAGATGTTGTGTTTTACCATAACTTGAAGGCACATTCAGATGTATAGATGTTAAGATGGCACACAACTGGCATGTCACTGAGCTCCAAAGAGGTCATAGGATTGTCTCTCGCCTGCGTGTCATCCGTTAAACAAAACTGACTTTTTTTTGTATATATAAACGCAGACTTAATGGACAAGGTGGAAAAAAGACAGAATATGCAGTTACAAGGTTACAAATACTGCTAATGTGCATGCAACAAACACGACCCACATTGGCAGGAAGTGTTCTTTAATTGCTGCGAGATTAAAGTGTCCTTTCATTTAGTATTTGGGTCACATTGTCCGCGCCCTGCTTCTACATTAGGTTTGCTATTTATGCATTGAGAAACAATAAATCATCCGACCATAAAAATATGTTTCTTGTTATCCAAAGAAGGTTAGTTATGGAGACTAGTACTTATCATGTAGCAGTGTTCTACTGCTGGCATTCTTACAGTGTGTTGCATCCTGTTCAGGTTTGTGGCAAGTGAGTACGTTAATGCTGCTCTAATTATTGACTTTAATTAGGTGTTCTACCTCTGGCTGGCTCTGACGGAGTTAGAACTCACACCAGCCCTGCTGGTGACATGATTTCTGTGTACAGTTAAGAATGATGTGACAGAGTGGATTAAGCCCCAGAGCACTCCCCAACAACTGGCCAGAATAATGTTGTATTTTGATGTTTAACTTTTGTTTTGGTCCTGACAGGACTTTATCTTGGAGCACTACAGTGAAGATGGGAACAGCTTTGAAGATGAGATTGCTGACCTGATAGACCTGCGACAGGTAGTGTTCACATACATTATGTTAAATAATAATAATAACTCAACATCCATACAGTTTTCTACCACACAAAGCACTATGAAATCCTTAGTGAGTTGAAGGGTTTGTTTGCACCCATATCACAAAACATATTTTGTCCCTCATGTCTAGTGCGCTCTAGCCATGCAGATAGTTTTAGTTTTATTCCTGAGCTTGCCTCTCATCAACAGCGCTGTGCATCTCCATTATTACAGACTGTATCAGATCTCTTTCCTTTCATGCCCTAGGCTTGCAGAACGCCAAGTCGAGATGAGGCTGGGGTGGAACTGCTGGCAAAATACTTCAGCCATCTTCCTCTGATGGAGAGCCGGTTCTTCTCCCCATCCCGCCAGACTGGCATCTTCTTTACCTGGTACACACCCATTTGTTCTACTAATTAGTACCATTTAAAAATTATAATAATTAACCATTTTCAAAATGTACTATATAAAATTATTCATATGATATTGTTAAAATAAAAAAATGAAAAAACTAAAACAAATGCAATGGTTTACATAACATACATATTAATATTAATAAATTCCTTAAGACAGAAGGGCAACAGGTGAGGTTACAGCAGTGATGAAACAAATAATATTATAAAGAAAGGTATCTTGCTCTTTAATGTAACTGCCTGGAGCCCTTACACCAGGGTTCTCCCAAAGCCTTTGAGCTTAAAGTGTCTGAAGAGCACCTAACCCCCTACTGACTCCATACTAAATACACTGCATTCATTCATGCAGCAGATAGAGGGAGATTAGCTTAAAGGCCTAAACCCTCAACCTTTAAAGGTCCGATATGTGATACTGACAGCTAGTGTTTAAAGTAGTTACTCCAGTCCAAATTCAAAATACTGGACAGAGTTGTCTCGCTTGCCCCCTTCTCCCCAGACTCTAAGTTTACGAAGGTTGCAAGGTTAAGAACACAGTATAAATGTGGCTAGACGCTAGTCTCACATAGCCAGACATTACTTCTTATTCCTACCGGTTGCACACATTTCAACACAAATGTTAAAATGACCGTCCCTAGTAGCTGTGATAAATTAGCCTGAAGCTAATGCTTACCTGCTCAGGAGGAAATTAGACAAATTGCCGTCCTATTGGAGCTCTAAGCTGTCTCCATCTTTCAAATACATCTCCCATATTTACCCGGGGTTAGTTTTTGGTCACGCAACTGCCAGTTTTTTTTGGGGTTTGGTAGAATCTATCTCCACTGATCCTGTTGTTTGTTTGTTGCCTGTCCTACAGCTGTAGCGTGCTGGGTTTGTGTTTTTCCAGACCATCTGGCAACTCGGCCGGCTGTCAGACCGGCCACACAGCCAAAACACAAACAGACATTCTGTCACGGAACGGAAATTTCAAAGGAGAAAATACTGGTTTTAGATTTCTTGTCAGAAAAGATCATATTTCAGTTTAGCATGTTAACTTAAAATCTGATGACATATTGTTATCATTTTTGTTTTTAATAAGGTAAATATATTACATATTGCACATTTTTAATAAAATGACAACACATTGTGGCAAACAGGCTATTATTCTTCCTGTAAATCTACCTGTTTAATTCCTACAGAGAATATGCTTTTTAGTCCAAATCCCATTATCTATATTACTAGATGTATATCTTACATTGTTTATCTTTTTGGCTTTTACTACATAATTTATTCTCAATTTGGTTATTTTTCTTTTCTTATCTGCTTTACAAACATAAGTAGTGACAGCTTATACTTCTTTCCCTCAGGTACGACTCTTTTACAGGAGTGCCCCTATGCCAACAGAACCTCTCACTGGAGAAAGCCAGTGTCCTCTTCAACATGGCCGCCCTCTACTCTCAGATCGGTACCCGTAGTGACCGACAGACAATAGCTGGCCTGGAGGAGGCCATCTCTTCCTTCCAGAAAAGTTCAGGTAGGAAGAGATAGGAGTCATAAACTGGTTTAACCAGTCACCTACTCTCTCACCCGCAAAAACAGTGACATCAACATTTTCAACATCAACATTGTAGTGGTTTATTCAAACTAAAAGTGCTCCTTTCTCCTTGCCGACACTTCCTTATGACCTTCACACGCACTGTTCAGAAAAAAATGCATAAATACTTATTTTCAGAGTATGTGCCAGCCTCCACCCTCTGACTTCTGCACCATGACGGAGAATGAATGCACTTAATGTTTCTCTGGCTTCTTGTCATGTGGCTAAGTTCCAGAGAAGCACCCATCATATGAACTGGTTTGCCAACCCACTGAGGTTTCAGGAAGCTAAGACAAGTCTTGAAAAAATTATGACTTGGCAGTATGAGTATTGCACTATAATTACAGTTCTGAACTCGCCACAGCTTTGGTTATGTTGCATTGATGGCTATAATTTAGGCTTGTACTAAGTTAAACAATTATGTTGTTGTGAGTAACATTGTCACCAGTATAAAAGGCCAGCAATAAACTAAGCTGGGAGGTGAAATGCAGGGATGCTTTCTGTAGCAGGGCTGCTGCAGTCCCCTCTGGCCAGGGACACGAGGAGGTTTCAAGAATGGGAGGAGCCAGCCAACAATGGCAGAACCTTATATGAAGACTAGCAAGACAGTGCTCTGTTATTAAGTTGTCTACATCTCTCTGCTGCTAGGTTATTAATCTGTAAAATAAGAGGGAAGAACTCTGCTTCCATCGTCTTATTGCTTCCATCGAACATAAAAAAGTCATTGCGTCTTGGCTCAACTTTAAAGAAGCACATTGACATTGATCTCACTGCTAGCAATGGATACTGTAGTAACATCAACAGACCTTAGGAAAGGAAGAAGTAGATGCTCAGACAAACAGAATCACTTAATTCTCTGTGTGGAACCTTTTAAAACATCTGTATAAGAGAGTGTCAGTAATTAGGGTTAATGTACCAGCATGCTGAAGTCATTCTGTGGACCCGCAAACTATATGCCTCTCCCAAATGGACTATTTGAGTTTTGCATGAATATTCACTGTTGCCCAAAACTACTACTAATATTACTAACTACCACTGTCAGAATAGACTATATCCTTGATGTTTCACTTCCCGGGATTGATCTGTTGCCGCCGGAAAATCCGCTGGATTTCACTTATTTAGGATGGAAATCTGTTGCCTTGGGCTTCCTTTGTGTTGGCCTTCTAAACTCCAGTCAATATATAAGGTTAACCTTTTCTCAGATCTCTGCAGGGTAAATCCTGACAGCTAGCTAGACTATCTGTCCAATCTGAAGACTATGGTTACCTGGTCCTCAGATCTCTGCAGGGTAAATCCAGACAGCTAGCTAGACTATCTGTCCAATCGGAGTTTTCTGTTGCACGACTAAAACTACTTTTAAACATACACATGTTCCATCAACACCTATTTTGCAGCCAAAACCACGTTTGTTCTCCAGTGCTTAGCACCTTGGCTAAAATAGAGACAGGGCAGGGACATTGTATAGCATTTAATTACATATTGAACTGGGCTGGGTGGATAAAAATTGATATTCATATAGTATTTATACATCAAGTTTTAATGTCTTTCCTATAGTTAGCCTATCATCAATATTTTGTAAATGAAATGTTTTTTTGTTGTTGTTTTTTTTACCAAAAAGGCTTTGCTAATAATGTGTTAGATTCATGTTAATGGACTGTATATTTTCAGAAATATTAAAATTTTTGAAATAAAAATTATCCCGCAGTAACTCGGAGGACCCCTTAGGGGTCGCGGACCCCCTGTTGAAGATCTCTGGTTTAAAGAAATGCCAATAAACCCGGGCACCTTTTCCTCCCAACTACGTAGAGTAGCCAGACTCTCCTCCAGCGCGCCTTAGAGGAGGGTCTGGCAAAGCGAGACTACTGTCAGAGAAATTTATTGGCTACATATTATAATTCTGGGCTAGACAGAATATAAGGATACTACAATCTACTTCTCTTTTCCCCATTCAGCTCCCATTCACACACAAGACCCAAACTAGAGGGGTTCACTGTGGACATAAGAAAGAGAGAAAAGATTGAATTTCCTATGGTCCATAAAATAGATTAACAAACAAAATACAAAAACAATATCTTAGTCTGCATTAGTCAAATTCCATTAATCAAATTGTTTTTGTTATCACAAAGCTAAATAGGATCTTGATTATCCAGGGTCACATGATTGTCTTTTAAATTACTGACCAAAAGAACTTTATTCAGATTGCAAGACACGAAAGACTAAGGTACAGAATAAGAAGAAGCCTTTCTTCCCTTACCATTGTTTTTTGGCACAGTGCCTCCCAACTGACCTACATTATTATTGTTATTATTGTTGTTGGAATAGTTTGGTTTCAAGCTGTGCTGACCGCTCGTTCTCACCCAGGTATCCTGAACCACCTGAAAGAGACACACACCCACACTCCCAGCTACGACATGAGCCCAGCCATGCTCAGTATGTTGATTCGGATGATGCTTGCTCAGGCTCAGGAGTGCCTGTTTGAGAAGACTGCTCTGCCTGGGATCCGAAACCAGTTCTCTTCCCTGATGAAAATGGCCCAGGAGGCTGCAAAGGTAAATGTCAGCAAAAACACACACTCCTCACATTATTTAGGCACAGTATTCTTTCTTTCACTGTGGACTTAGTAGGGTATACTGTAGGTAAAGTGAATGTAAAGTAATAATGTTGCCACAGTCCAATTCCTTACTACTTTCGGCGATTGTATCCAGATCAGAGCTTTTCATGTGCTCCCGGTAACTCTATCCTTCTCCTACCTGCCAGGTCTCAGAAATCTACGACCAACTCCATCAGTCCATGATCCAGACGCCAATCAAAGACAATGTCCCGTTCTTCTGGTCCACCATGTCGCAAGTCAAAACCAACCACTACCGCTCCATGGCACATTACTTTGCAGCCTCAGCGCTCCTGGACCACCAATGTAAGAATAACTGAGACATTTTAATAATTTTCACATACATGTGTTTAAGGGATGCCAGAGCATGGTTTAACAAAATTCAGAATTTATAAGAAATCAGATGAGAAAAAAAAATCTATTTGCTAGTTATTCTAGATTCAAGCTCCATTACAGAAGCATGCAAGCTATTTTTTCCTGCTTATGAAAAGCACTACTGTCAGTAGTAGTGGTGGTGGTGGTAGTAGTAGTAGTAGTATTTTTTTGCAATGCTTAGTTATTTGCATAAAGTGTGCACTGGTACCTAGGTACAGTAAAGCCCTAGGTGCATACTAAAGACGTGTGTTCTCCACATACATACTGTAACACAAAGTAGTTTAATAATCTTATTATGTAGTGGAAAAATTAACACCAATCAAATATCTCTTCTAACAACAACACAGGTAGAGTTTATCAGCAAAGTTTTATTCTTATGATTAACAACCTCCACTCTCACTCTATCTGCACATCCACTGTACAAGTTTGAATCTGCTTGTTATATGGTATTAGCCTGGCTGTTTTGTTTTTGAAAACCTAGAAACCAGATCTTTCTGCCATACAGGCCACTGGGTAGGTCATGTCAGATGGCTGGACTCAACTACAGCCAGCTGCAGTGCTATTGCATAACAGCTATTTAGAAAGACACACACACTCACTCGCACACAACCAGTGTTAAAGAGAGGCTAACTTTCCAGAAACTGGCAGGATGGGCATAGAGTGAGAATGAAGAAAAAAAAGAGATGGTTGGAATGAGCTTAATTGAGTGAATGTACTGTAGACTGCTGGGGGATTAAAGTTACGTAGCCTCTTAATGCTGCCTGCATAATCAAGTGGCATCGAGCAAGTGAGAGAGCCAGCGCCAGTGGCTGAGGTTGTTGTGGTCTTGTTTTTATCCTTTTTTATTCTTACTACATGTTAAAAATTACAATTTAGGGGAGATAAAAACAAACTGAAAATTTAAAAAAGTAAAATAAAAATACAGCAGATTATATTAAGTTCTCCATGGATGTCATGATGTCATAGTTTTAGCCAGTGCTATGAATGGGGCAGGACTGAAAAGAGGAACAACAGAGCGAAGCAGCTTTGAGTTTGGCAGCTCATTAGCAGATTCCTGTGAATCAGGAGAATAAAGCAATTAACCACAGGACTGCAGAGATAGGACACAAAAACGTGACAGAAGGAAGATTGCTTTAGTAAACAGATCAACTGCAAACACTAAAACTTTATGCCATTGCTTAGATGCAGACCAGCCAGAGGAAGCCTGCAAAAGTTCAAATGCTTTAGATTTACCTTTTTAAATCTTGTGAACCAGGAGATGAAGGAAATGAGAAGACAGTGTAAAGTGTGCAACAATGTATGCATGTACACTGACTTATCTATATTCAGTGTCCTGTCTACCTCAAATTCATATTTCCAACAATTAAAGCAATCATTGCATCCCGTGTTAGCCCTTTGTTTTTATCATTCACCCCGATCTGGGTGGTACACAACATTCAATTTTGTTTTTCTTTAACACCAATTCTTTTTGCTGCCTGTGTGTTTAGTGAGTCTCAGTGACGATGAGGACCAGCAGGAGAAGACCTTGTCACAGGTCTATGATCGCCTTCCTGAGGGACGCTCTCCTCTTGACATCCTGAAAAAGAAAGATGAACGTGAACGCATTGGTAAGAGCGAGCACTTTAGGCTGAGCACATCTATTTTCTCTTCCTTTTCTTATTCACTCCTTCTCTTTGCTACCCACTTCTCCTCATCAATCCTATGACAAATTCTCCATCCTCTCCCCAGGTAAAGCACACATTCGTCGGGCCATACTGGGTCATGAAGAAGCTCTAAGGATCTTTAGTTTGTGCCAGCACTTAAACAAGCTGGAGGCCCTGCAAGAGATTTTGAAAGCCAGCCACCAGCGCTCGCTCAATAAGTGCAGTGAATATGAAGATGAGGAAGAGTTTGCGGACTACACGGAGGCCCCAGACATCATCTGTGAGTCTTAAATGTTTTATAGAGAAGACAACAATTGGAACAATTGTAATGTTTATTTAAGTCTCTTAGGTGACAGCTATTCTTCCTGTGGTTGACATGGAAACCAACCAGTCACCTTAGTGTCACCACAACAAACACTTCACAAATGACACTCATGTCAAGCAGGACCAATGTGTTCATTTGTGAGCTTTGTCTCTAAGGGAACTGTTTGTAAAAAGGCTGCAGGGTCGTGTACCACACCTGCTGCATTCAGATGTGATAAGTGACATTTATTTTCAGGGACAGATGATGTAATGTTTACACTGCTAACTCCCTGCCTGCCTCTCTACAGGGTGACAGTTGAAATGTGGTAATGACCGTAAACATTGTATAATGACAGCTTTGTTTTTCTCCCTTTCTCCCTTCCATAGCTAAAACAGAGCACAAAGCAGAGATGGAGGTTCCTGCAACCACAAAGGTGAAAGTCACAGACTTCTTCCAGAGGCTGGTATGTGGGTACTAATATTCTTCCACTCACATTTCTGTTTTTTTCTATAAATAATGGTTGGTTTATTCATCAAGTTACATGAAATGGCTCTGGACTTGGGTTTTAGACATTGCAAGTGTATTTATTTGTTTGAACACCCAGAGTGCATTTTCTGTTATTTCTGAATACAACCAACCAAGGTGAGTCTCCTGGAAGCTTTGGCACATTTTAGCAGCAGGCAATCTAAAGTCCTGTTTTGTTCCCAAAGCCTCATGGACTTTCATCCATATTAACAAATGCAAAACTAACTCTAACCATGGACAAGGTGCTCTGAACCTGACTGGATTTTCATTGTGGTGACTGGGAGGGGGGACTGGCATCCTTTGTCATTGGAACTGGAAACTTCTGTTTATGTCCTCTGACTGAAAGAGGCATTCAGTTATGAGTCATTTATTTCAATTTTCAATTTCAAGACGAACAACCGTAGAAGCAAATGATTGGAAAGGACAGACATCAGGTGTAAGCAGTCTCTGTGAATAAGTACAGTGAGGAAAATAAGTATTTGAACACCCTGCTATTTAGCAAGTTCTCCCACTTAGAAATCATGGAGGGGTCTGAAATTGTCATCGTAGGTGCATGTCCACTGTGAGAGACATAATCTAAAAAAAAATCCAGAAATCACAAGGTATGATTTTTTTACTATTTATTTGTATGATACAACTGCAAATAATTATTTGAACACCTGAGAAAATCAATGTTAATATTTGGTACAGTAGCCTTTGTTTGCAATTACAGAGGTCAAACATTTCCTTTAGTTTTTTCTGTGTTTTCACCAGGTTTGCACCAGCAAACCTGGTGAAAACACTGCAGAAGGGATTTTGGCCCACTCCTCCACAGAGATCTTCTCTAGATCAGTCAGGTTTCTGGGCTGTCGCTGAGAAACACGGAGTTTGAGCTCCCTCCAAAGATTCTCTATTGGGTTTAGGTCTGGAGACTGGCTAGGCCACGCCAGAACCTTGATATGCTTCTTACAGAGCCACTCCTTGGTTCTCCTGGCTGTGTGCTTCGGGTCATTGTCATGTTGGAAGACCCAGCCTCGACCCATCTTCAATGCTCTAACTGAGGGAAGGAGGTTGTTCCCCAAAATCTCGCAATACATGGCCCCGGTCATCCTCTCCTTAATACAGTGCAGTCGCCCTGTCCCATGTGCAGAAAAACACCCCCAAAGCATGATGCTACCACCCCCATGCTTCACAGTAGGGATGGTGTTCTTGGGATGGTACTCATCATTCTTCTTCCTCCGAAACACGATTAGTGGAATTATGACCAAAAAGTTCAATTTTGGTCTCATCTGGCAAATTGCCAAACTTAAGACGGTGGTCCCAGTTCATTTCAGGTCATTGACCAGCTTCTCCCGTGTAGTTCTGGGCTGATTTCTCACCTTTCTTAGGATCATTGAGACCCCACGAGGTGAGATCTTGCATGGAGCCCCAGTCCGAGGGAGATTGACAGTCATGTTTAGCTTCTTCCATTTTCTAATGATTGCTCCAACATGGGACCTTTTTTCACCAACCTGCATGGCAATTTCCCCGTAGCCCTTTCCAGCCTTGTGGAGGTGTACAATTTTGTCTCTAGTGTCTTTGGACAGCTCTTTGGTCTTGGCCATGTTAAAAGTTGGATTCTTACTGATTGTATGGGGTGGACAGGTGTCTTTATGCAGCTAACAACCTCAAACAGTTGCATCTAATTTAGGATAATAAATGGAGTGGAGGTGGACATTTTGAAGGCAGACTAACAGGTCTTTGGGGGTCAGAATTCTAGCTGATAGACAGGTGTTCAAATACTTATTTGCAGCTGTATCATACAAATAAATAGTTAACAAATCATACATTGTGATTTCTGGATATTTTTTTTAGATTATGTCTCTCACAGTGGACATGCACCTACGATGACAATTTCAGACCCCTCCATGATTTCTAAGTGGGAGAACTTGCAAAATAGCAGGGTGTTCAAATACTTATTTTCCTCACTGTACCTGTTAGGTTCCTGTAGTAAAATCCAACCTGGCTCTTCATTAACAGTCTCAGCAGCAACAAGACTCAAATCAGATTTAATAAATAATTAGAATGACTTGATAATGGCAGCTATACTTGTGTCATGCAGCTATAACTGTAAGTTGTTTTGTTAAAATATTTACAAAATGGTACCTATTTTTCCATTATAACTGTTTTATTTGTATTGTTCTCTCACTCATTTGGTGTGTGTGTGTGTGTGTGTAAAGAAGACTAATCTTAATCTATACATATACAGTATATTATCATACATCCCCACATTCAAGTAGACATAAGTGACATGTTCAGTATGGGAAAAGGATTGTCTTTTCAAAAGGAAATGTGACTGTCTTAGTGAAACTGCAAGTCTGGAAACAAAGGGCTGGTTTAAGGGAGATTGATCATTCCAATATATACTCAGTGGCCACATGCCTTTCGTGTACCCCCTGGGTGTACATAGTATATGTACAAATGTACTAACAGTATACCAATGTGGACTTATTGTGTTTAACTAGCATGTAAGGACACAAGAAAAGAATATTTTTCTGTATTTTCAGTTTTCCCCCAGGCTGTCACCAAATCTTTGAATTCTAAAAGTATTAAAGGAGAGGATATTATCCACTTATGTTTATTAAAAAAAAAAAAAAAAAAAAAGCCATATTGACCCCAGCATTCACCACTGTCTCCACTCAGGGCCCTCTGTCAGTCTTCTCAGCCAAGCAGCGGTGGACAGCCCCACGGACATTACATCTTTTCCCAAAAGACAGAGACCTGGGCTTCACCCTGAAAGGGGAAACACCAGTCCAGGTGGTTTCGTTGGACCCCCTCTGCACAGCTGCTGTGAGTCAACCTATATTCCTTACCTTTGGCTGAACATGGGATCTCCTGTTTTGCAGCCAGCCTTTGTTTCAATAAATGTCAGTATGATATTCAAATCAGCTTACAGAGACTTGAAATGATCCTAAGTTAGAATAGAATCCATCACAGCGAACATCATCCTCAGATTGATTTCTATCAACGTTCTGTAACTAGTTTTTTAGTTATGGATAAAACATGCAAATCCATCTGTGAATGCCATTTTTGCCCCTGTTTTCCTTAGGATGGTCACTACTGAAGGTCATTGTTTTCTCTCATCTTTATTAACCGAGGAGTCATCAGATACGTCTGTATTTCACACCTAGGACAGGGGAAGTGTTTTCATCTTCTGCAGGCTGTTAGACATAATTAAACAAACACAGAAAACTATATTATTGCAGTTCTTCTGTTAAACTTTAACAAAAGCCAGAAGCATATGTTACTCAATATTATTGCAACAGGATTAACTAGCAGGGAGTGATTTTGTCTACGGAGATAGAACTAACAGCAATTGCAATTTCATGCATGCTTGCCCCTGAATGACAAATAAGTTCATACAATGTCTTATTTGGTTAGAGAATAAATAAAGTAATTCTCGGAAAACCTAACCAGCCTCAAAGAATGTTTGGACACTCTGGCTACTAATTTAATTAAGAATCGGAGAGTATTTTCTTTCTGACAGCTCATTAAGAGGTGCTGACAAAGAGCAGACTTTTATAAGGCCCTGCAGGCTTTGCAGAGAAACAGATTAGTAGTATTACATAAGTCTAACTTGGCCAAACTCTTTATAACATTAAATACTGCATTCACCAGGATTTATTTAGGAACCAACTGAGTTTCTAACCCTCCTCTGGTGAACACAAATCAAGTTATCAAACAGAAATAGCTGAACTCATGTTGATAAGACAGATTTCCCACAGCTATGAAGTAATGTGCTCTGGTGCACATAGACACTTTGGCAAATGTTTGAGCTGCTTAAAAAAAAGCTTTGTTTGGGACTAAACCTCCGTGTTTTCTCTGCTGATCGCAGGGTGTTGATGGAAAGTAGGGGAACATGACTTTGTTACCATTTAAACAAACCTTCAGCTGTAAATACAGTGCCTTACGAAAGTATTCGGCCCCCTTGAAGTTTTCAACCTTTTGACACATTTCAGGCTTCAAACATAAAGATATAAAATTTGTATTTTTTGTGAAGAATCACCAACAAGTGGGACACAATTGTGAAGTGGAACGAAATCTATTGGATATTTTAAACTTTTTTAGCAAATAAAAAACTGAAAAGTGGTGCGTGCAAAATTATTGAGCCCCCTTGCGTTAATACTTTGTAGAGCCACCTTTTGCTGCGATTACAGCTGCAAGTCGCTTGGGGTATGTCTCTATCAGTTTTGCACATCGAGAGACTGACATTCTTGCCCATTCTTCCTTGCAAAACAGCTCGAGCTCAGTGAGGTTGGATGGAGAGCGTTTGTGAACAGCAGTTTTCAGCTCTTTCCACAGATTCTCGATTGGATTCAGGTCTGGACTTTGACTTGGCCATTCTAACACCTGGATACGTTTATTTGTGAACCATTCCTTTGTAGATTTTGCTGTATGTTTGGGATCATTGTCTTGTTGGAAGATTAATCTCCGTCCCAGTTTCAGGTCTTTTGCAGACTCCTACAGGTTTTCATCCAGAATGGTCCTGTATTTGGCTGCATCCATCTTCCCCTCAATTTTAACCATCTTCCCTGTCCCTGCTGAAGAAAAGCAGGCCCAAACCATGATGCTGCCACCACCATGTTTGACAGTGGGGATGGTGTGTTGAGGGTGATGAGCTGTGTTGCTTTTACGCCAAACATATCGTTTTGCATTGTGGGCAAAAAGTTTGATTTTGGTTTCATCTGACCAGAGCACCTTCTTCCACGTTTGGTGTGTCAAACTTGTTGTGGCAAACTTTAGACGAGACTTTTTATGGATATCTTTGAGAAATGGCTTTCTTCTTGCCACTCTTCCATAAAGGCCAGATTTGTGCAGTGTACGACTGATTGTTGTCCTATGGACAGACTCTCCCACCTCAGCTGTAGTTCTCTGCAGTTCATCCAGAGTGATCATGGGCCTCTTGGCTGCATCTCTGATCAGTCTTCTCCTTGTCTGAGCTGAAAGTTTAGAGGGACGGCCAGGTCTTGGTAGATTTGCAGTGGTCTGATACTCCTTCCATTTCAAAATGATCGCTTGCACAGTGCTCCTTGGGATGTTTAAAGCCACTTTTCAGTTTTTTATTTGCTAAAAAAGTTTATAATATCCAATAGATTTCGTTCCACTTCACAATTGTGTCCCACTTGTTGGTGATTCTTCACAAAAAATAAAAATGTTATATCTTTATGTTTGAAGCCTGAAATGTGTCAAAAGGTTGAAAAGTTCAAGGGGGCCGAATACTTTCGCAAGGCACTGTATATACTCTGTCTGCTGCAGCATCAGGGCATTTCACTGGCCCTCCTCTCTGACTCCTGTTCCCCCCCAATGTCTTTTCTAGGCTGATGGTCTGAAGGAGAGTGACTACATTGTTGCCGTGGGCGACACAGATTGCAAATGGATGGGCGTGAGCGATGTGATGCGACTGCTGAAGGATGTGGATGAGGAAGGGATTGACATCCAGGTGATCAGCATTATGGACAGCAACCCACCAATGGTATGCCATGCTCTCTTTCCTTCCTATTGGCTGAGAAAAAAGCCATTGGATTTTGTATCCAATGTCTAAAAAAAAAAAAAAAAAAGTTGCAGTAAATTGTCTATACACCTTCCCATAAGAAATCTTTGGATATGACCTACATGTAGTGCATAAAACAGATTCCAGCTGTATGACTTTTGAAATTATCTGACAAATTCACAACAGAATAGTTTTTTGGATAGTAGAGGAAATGGTTCATGAGCCAGTACCCAAATTATCAGGACAAAGAGCTCAAATCATTTAGTTTTTTGCTCATTCTCAGTGGGACATGCAGTTGTTGTTGTTAGAAAGTAACAATCTGTGAGAAAGCAATTTATTTAATTCTACAGGGTTTATAAATAAGGTTGGTACAACTTGATTTAAATTGTATGTTGTGTCTGTTATTTTGTCCAGCACCTTCATTTTAGGCACAGCTGCTCCTCAATAGTCTGTTTATGATTCTGGGTATTTATTGACCTCTGTTGACACTTATTGACCCCACATATTAATTGAGACTGTATGGTGTCCAGTGCAACTCTTTGATTAAACAGTCATTGCCTTTTTTCACTAAATGTCACTGTCAATCTCTCTGTCCAGCCTACCAAGAGTGCCACCTTCTGCGGAAACCTGCCTAAAACCTACTCCATGATTTGTCTGGCCCATGATGATGACGACAAGAACCCCAAGTCCCGAAAAGTAACCAAGAAGCCATCCTTCCTCAGCTGGGGTCTGAAGAACAAGCTGAAGAGCGCCAGCACCCTCAGCCTTCCCACTGCTGACCACTCCGGGGGGCTTCCCTGGAATAAACCCTGTCCCACGTTCCCCAGCTCCAGCACATACAACGACAGTGCCCTCTACTGAGCTAGCTGCAGACTTCTTACTATCTGCAAGCATCGTTCAGTATGCGTTTTAGGCCTAGTATGGCTGTATACAGTACTGTGTTGTACCCATACTGGACCTGCTATGGTACAGTACCAGTGCCCTTTGATGTTTCCACTGGAATACTGAACAGTAGTGTATGTAGCTTGTTTGTCACCGGTGTAATGATGACATTTCTGCCAGCTACCTTAGAAAGTGGCTGTGACAAATACTGTATATAGGTGCCTTTGTTATACATGGACACCTTCCCAGCACAGTTCAGTATCTGAAGTAAACTAGGCTGCACACCAAACACAATGGGAAATCCTTCTGTACCATACATACCAGCATGTGTACAGCACATGACAACTGCACTCTGGGGAAAAAACATACCAGTGATCATTCCAGTCTATATATATCTACACAGCACTGAGATAGGCCTCTAAACTGTCATCTCAGTATGTTTTCTTGACAACAAAGTTGTACAAACACACCCAGTGTCGGTTTCTACTTGACTGCAACAGGGATCATTTTATTGTGGTTTACACAGTCCCTTGTTAGTTCCATTGTGTACTGATGTAGCTGTGCAGTTATGTTCCGTGTGTGTCCTCAATACATGTCATGTTTCATACTGTATATGTGAAGGATTAGGTCATTGCCACGATATTTGTTGCAATCGGTAGATACTGATCAGTTGTTGGGGTTTGAAATTTGTTTTCTAAATAGGTATGTAGATGTTATAATCCTTGTTGCAGTTGTTAAACAATGATTGAAGGAAAAACAAATTGTGCAGTTGTTGTTTTTTTGTCTAGGGAGAGTTGATGAATGCAATGTTCTGTAAGCTTCTAAAAATCACATACTGTATATATACCTTGGTTGTGTATTATTGTCACTTTTGTAGTTGTAAGACAGCCTTTGAGGATTATTATTTCTGCTAAGTGTCATGCATGGGACAAAGTGTAAATGGAAAATATTGGTATTTTAGGTTTGCTTAATATACCAGATATGCCACAGACCAAAATGCCTCCATGTCCCTAATATGCCAGGATGTACCATTTCCTATCCTGACTCATCTAACCCAGTCCTGGCCCTCTTTTATCAGTGCTGCTGCAGTCTGGCACTTTGTCAATTTGTAAGAAGAGCATGAGCTACGTGTCTCTCAGTTAATGTGAATCTTGATGTAGTTAACAGGTTATTTTGTGTCCAGAAGGGAAGAATGTGGTTAGACTGCATCGGACCTTGACAGCCGCTCAACTAACTACTACTATTGATCAAAGTCCGCAGTCAGGTTTCTTCTACCTGTCTTAATCCTAGTCACATCCCCCATTTTACTGACACTTTGCAGTGTTGGACTATCTCTTTATCTACAAAGTAGATTCTTATACACATTTGATAATCAAATTATTTATGTAATAAAAACAAATACTCAAAAAAATATATGTATTTATATATACACCTTTACATTGTAGGTTTCAGAACAGTTTAGTAATGGTCAAGTTGTGAATTTTTGCACGTTGGATTTTTTGAAAGAATGTATTTTACTAGCTTTGCTTAATCCTTTGGTGAACTTATATACTGGTACGTTTTGTCTATGTAAAGATATTTTATGCGTTTTTAAACGGTAACATTGAGAAGATGTAACACTCTTTACTGTCTCTGTTTACCTAATTGGTGTTTTAAGTGCCATGTATGCTTAATCATGAAGGAAAATGTCAAGTGTATTACAAGACTGTGCAGTAATTGATTAATATTAATAAGTACTAACATCTCTTAATCTCTCAATGCATTTCACCATGCATTGTGATCCTAAATGCCTTGATCTATATGCAGCGTTATTGTACTGGGCCTATTCTTCTAAAAGGTTTCTGGTTGCATTTGCTTCTTTCTCTGTATTTTGTGTTGCATGACGCCTGTGGCGTGAATACCTTGTCCGTAAGTCTTTGTATCATTTGTATGAACTCAAATCTCAATAAAAGAGGGGAACAAAACAAATTTGCTGGATGTTATTGAATATATATGCATGTGGTTTAGTGTATCTCAGTGATTGAACCTACCAGGCAGGTTGGGAATGACTGGAATGAAGTTTGAACACAGCCCTCAGTAAGTCAACACTCATGAGTTAGTAACTGTTGGCAGTCTGGCCTGGGATCACATGGCATCCTAATCTGCCATCAGGTCTTTCTTCACACATACCAACATGCTGTCTGTGCAATATATGGGCACTTGTCTGTGGTTTTACTAAAATAAAATAGCTGACTGTTAATTCTATTAGCTTTGAAATTTGAAAATGAATTCCCATATCAAATTCTCTTCAGTATTTAGATTTATTTTAAGAGGAAAAGTTTATATTGCAAGGAACCAAATCTGTTGACTTTTGGTTATAGGATTCACACTTCCAACATTTCTAAGGGCAAAGGGCAGCACTGGGTAAAACCTTTTTTCAGCTAATTTATAGCCAAAAGAAGACTAAAATGACATGTGTTTTTGTGTAGTATAATATGACAATCACCCTGCACAGTGCAGGGTGGATATTGTTCAAAATGTCTATCTGTGCATGCTTAAAAGTAGGGGGGTATTCAGAAAAGTTTGAAAGGTATCCCCCATAAACATTTTTATTTAAGTTTATATGCAAAGTTTTGCAGCAAACAGTTTTCAGGGATAAAGACACATTTAAATAGTCTGTCATGTGATACACACAAGGTATTACTGAAATGTTATTTCAAGGGACATATTCAATTGTATTTTTTACTGTATGTACTGTACATTAAAAATAATATAGTTAAGAAAAAAAGAAAGGAAGATACAACAGACCCTATGTGCTGAGGGGCAGTAAATGACAGTTGATCATTAGATGGAACAACATCGCCCTCTGTTGGCCAGTCGGCTGGTTGGTGAGGACGTCGTTGCTAGGTAAATCATACTAGTCACTGATTGGCTTCTCTTCTCACTTTTAGCCAATCAGCACTACTTTTATAGCAAGGTGCCTTCTTGTAGTGAAGCGTCTAGATACGACAAATCTGCACAGAGCCAGCCTGTTGAATATAGTTAGCTAGCTCGCTTATTTAGGGCAAAAGAGAACATATCATTTTAAATACATGACAAGTAACGTTAAATTTTTTTAAAACCATTTGAATGAAGAAATACTCGTCAAACTGTTCGCCTAAACAGAGACATTAAGCTAGCTAGTAAAGCATAGGTCACAAAACCTTGTTTCACTATGTTGAAATTGAGCTTCAGAAGGGAGAAAGACAAGGAGTTTGTAAGTTTCTCGTCTTTTTCTAAAATATATTATCTTTGTCCTTTTTCCAACTAGGCAAACTTCTGGCTTAAATGCTTTTTTTTTTATCTTTTAACGTTAGCTAGCTAACATTAACGTTAACCTAGCGCAAAATAACGTTAAATTCGGTTAACGTTACTAAATGTTAGCTAGATAGTTCACAGATGTTTAGCTAGCTAGCTAGCTAACGTTTGGTAACACCAGAGTTGTAACGTTACGTCTTGTGGTGTATTCATTTTGTTTACCAAACTTAAAGCAGGTAACGTTATGTATTGTTAACTACCGTTTTGCTTTTATTTAGAAAGGCAGCTCAAGTATAACCGAATGACAAATTTGCCAAAAGAATAAATCCACTGCTGTTACAGGCTGTTGTCTATGTTTGGTTTCTCATTTATCAAGTGTTCATCATGTTGGATTTTGTAATCATCCTTTAGACCTTCCTACACCCTCTTTCTTTCCCCTCAGTTTGGGTGTTATTTGTTGTACTTTAACTTTCGTCATAGGACCGACATCGTGTGTGTTAATTGTCTATATGGTGCTAAACTTCTTCCCTATCCTTCTTTGTGCGTGTTGTGCAGAAGCATATAGCTCATGGTTTGATCCCTGCCGCCTCCATTGCTCCCAAGCCTGCTGTGCCTCGTACCCCGCCCCCACGCAGCCCAGACCCCTCACCTGAGAGACCCAGGTACCTAAGTGGCCATCAGTCCATCAGCTCCAGCACCAGCCTCCTTTTATCCTGCTGTGTTTCCTCTGACACAGTTTCCTTTTAAACCACTGTTTTGTCATATTATTTCTCTATTTATTCACCCCCCCACAGTCCTTCAGGGGTTACGTTATGAGAAAATTATAGGCAATATACTCTACAAATTACCTTAGTATAATCTTGTTGCTAGATTCAAACAGATTATTGACCCATTTGCTCAAGTTAATGCCTCTACATTTCTCAAAAATGTATTCACTTGTATCAACAGCCTGTGCATGACTTCAGGCTGCCCTCAGACAGACTCAGGGCTTAGAATCATCATTTTCAATGTTGATTGATCTGTTGATTATTTTCTTGATTAATCGATTAGTTCTTTGGAATGTCAGAAAATGACGCTCAGTGTTTTCCAAAGCCCAAGATGACGTCCTCTAATGTCTTGTTTTGGCCACTATTTAAATTTATTCAGTTTACTGTCATAAATGAGTAAATAAACAAGAAAATATTCACATTTATGAAGCTGGAATCACAGAATTTAAAAAATAACTGAACTTTTCAGTTCTAATTGAAATGTGGTTGAAAAGTTGAATTCTGGTCTCATCCTTTAAGAACTTTCACTGTTATTGTCACTGTAATGCAGAAGACTTTTGCCATTCTGTATTTAATCATCTCTAAGCTTCATCATACGTTTACCTTTCTTTACCCCATGTTTATTCTTTTTCTTTGCTCAACATACTGCATCTGGTCAACCATACAATTTAATATGTATCTATATTCATGGTGGATTTAAAACAATGCTTTCAAATTCATTCAGGGAAACTAAATGAGATGTTTGTGCTCCCTTTTCTAACAATGTATCACATCAATAACATTAAAAAATAATGAATGATTTGAAACTATGACTTGAAATATGACAACCCATCATGCATGCATACATATTATGTAAAGTATAAAAGTCACCTCATATGAATTATGTCTTTCAATCTACAGATCCGCCTTAGCAGCAGCCATCTTGTCTTCTTCGCTCACTGGACAGACATGGGCCATCCCCCCTGTGTGGCCAAGGTCTTTGTCTGAGAGTGGCCAATCAGAGTCCTTCATATCTGAACCAAACATCAGCACCGAACTTTTCCTCAGGTAAACCCCCTCTGGCAAGTACACTAGTATTATCATATAATAATTATAATAACCTTTGGGACAAATGATTCTAACTTCAAGAAGTGACTCCAAGTTTAAATCTGACCAGGCTGTTACCAAGTGTGTCCCAGTAAAAAAAAAAAAAGGGCCAAAATAGTACACAATAGTACTACTTTAAGGTCTAGCAGTAAAAGTATTATTTGAGCTCTCTCAAATAGGAAATTCCAGGATCTCCACCAGGATTTAAACGTGCAAAAGGGCTATCCATAGAATTTGATATTTAATTTAAAAAAATAAAATCCTTTTAGTGTAAAAGATTTCTCTCAGTATCTTTGAAATAGAGGCATTCTGGTTTTAATAATCTGTATCCATGAACGGGTGCCGCAGCACACAGAATGTTTAGACAGAGAATATCTGTCTCAAGAAGCCATCTAAACTAATCTAAAAAATGTTTCAATGCAATTTTCTAAGTAAGGCTTTTTAGTAGAAGACAGTATGCAAAACACAGTTGTAAATTAAAATAAATGATTGGCTGATTTCCATTTAGCCTTTTTGGTTACAGGGTCCTTACATTGGGCATGCAGGCACACTGTCCCACTGATATGGCTTACTGGAATACAAAGCCATCGTTATGTTATCAGGTCCATCGGTGCTCTTCCCACTATGAAGAGTCAAAATGTCTTCTGTGAAAAAGGCCTTTTATGGAAGTTAAGTAGTTTGTATTACTTTTTTATTACAATGAATAAGATACAGCAAACTTTCTTACCTTCCTCAGAGATAGATGGTCAGAAGATGCGGCTAGCCGACCACGCCTGTCCTCCCCTGACCACTCAGAGGAGGAGTTAGAAGACAAGGAAGAAGAGGAGGTGGAGAGTGAAGAGGACAGGGAAGAACATGTTTACCAAACTCTTGACAGACCGGAGAATTGTTCAATCATAGAACCTGTCTATTCCCTGCCACTAAAAGCTAAGGTGAGATTCTACAGGAAGATATCATTGTTATTGGGTGCAAGCAAGTTTTCAAATAGAGTGTTGCTAGTTCTAATCCCAATTGGAAAAAAATGTTTTTTCATTAAAAGAAAACGAGAAACATTCTCCCCTCCATAAATAACTGCGGTCATAGAGCTGTTTTAGCAAATTAGTTAGCCTCTATCTAGAGTTTCTGAGCAGTTGACTACAGCCAATAGACCAGTTTTATGTCAGATGTTTAATAGAGTTGTAGCAGGAACAGTGTAGGTGTAATTAATAGCCTTAATAACGAGATGCATCACATTCAGTTTTGGAATGGCCTACTGAGACATTGTTAATGTTATCAGTTACACATGTGCCTTTTGAAGTCAGAATATCTACATTTGAATGTTTATGAGGGAGGATAATTATTCATTCTCAATTATAGTTTATACTTGGTTTAGTTTGTGATGTCTCTGGGTGTTGATACCAATCTGATCCACTGAGAGGCGCTGTTGTACACAGAATAAAGGTAAAGTAATGTATTGAGTCTATGACCGTAGAGAAGTGATTTGTGTAGATTACTGTCACAGGTTTTGGTTCTAGTGATTTTCAAGAACTTTGCTTGGTGTGTTCTTCAGTGTTCTTAAATCAGTATTTATGGCTATTGTTCCTCTGCATCAAAGTGGATTTATCTGTACCATTGCAGGTTGTCTACATTTGGCATGCTTTTATTTCCTGAGACTTCTCCCCTTGACACATAATAACAAATCATTTGCCTCTGATGTTTCAGCAATTTAGGTTGCAACAATTTAATCTTACCCTGAAAGTTGCTTTGGTTTTTTTGTGATTTATGTCACTGATGACAAGGTATTAGAAGTGGCCACACGCCTGAAATATCTTTCTTTACCTACTCATAGTTAAAGGGGAACTACACCCATTTTCCAAATTCATACATGTTATTTCTGTGATCTAAGACAGACCAAAAATATTAGTATACATTAAGGGGTGGATCACCAGACGCCTCCCAATACGATATCATTACGATACTTATGCCACGATATGATATTATTGCGATTTTAAACATATTGCAATATTCAGTTCAATTCAATTTTATTTACACTTTCAAATCACAACAGAAGTTATCTTATGATACTTCACAGCTTAGAGTAGGTCTATACCACACTCTAATTTACAGAGACCAAACAATTCAGCTCCAGACTTTACACTTGACGACATCACAAGTTTGAGACTTACTTCTCTGGTTTCTGGCTTTGAGAGAGAGTATATCATGTTCAAAAATATTGATTGAACTTCCTTGGCCATGGAAATAACATACTGGAATTCTTAATATAGATGGTGTTCCCTTTTAACCCTATTCCATGGTCTGTCTTTAATCCTGCATGTGAGATTTCTTCCCAAAATCCCAATGGTTATATCTCAAGAGTCTGCTCTTCTTTCACAGTATACGGTTCTATTCTATTCATTTTCTTGTCCTTTATGCTGCTACATTGGGTTGTTGCTAACCTATAGTGGTCCCAATGGGCTCTGTTTCCCCATGTCTCTTGTCTCTTTATTCACCAGCTAAAGTTAGCTGAAAACCTTTGAGCAACACAGAGGAAATGTTGTTTCTATTCCTTGTACTATAAACTAAGCATATATAGTGGATTTGTAGCACCACAAAAATGTGATCCATAAGAAGCATCAGTCTATATCCTCATAAATCGACAGAACCGTTAACAGACAACCACATTACTTTTTTATATTCAGAAATTAACAGATACAAATAATACACTGAGATATGGAACACGTTCCAGAGCCAAAAAACACAGAGAGGAAAGCTGGGACAGAGGGAGACAAAACAACACATGCATAAACAGACACACACACACACACACACACAGACAAGGGCCCAATAACACGTGCAGGTTGAGGTAATTAGATATTGCGCCAAGTGTCCAGGGTCTTTTCCGGCGCTCCATGGATGTGCGCTGTTGGTAGCAGACAACCACATTCTTAAACCACATTCTTTATCGTTCAGGGTGAGGATGTGAGTTATTGTAAGGAATATACTCAGTTGGCAGTTTATAAGGTTCACCTTGCTAAAACTAATAGGTGTTGTATAAAATGCAACACAGTTCAACAGCACCTTGAACTACAGCCTCCAAAATGAGCATACAGTTAAATCAACACTTAACTAAAACATTTTCAACAAGAACCGGACAAACGTTATAACCTTAATAAAGGTAGACTTTATTGCAGGAGTGTTGTTTTACACTGCATTTCAATCAGGAGAGACATGTTTGCAGATATGCAAATAAGCTCAATAAAATGTACAACGTCTTTGGCGATTAGACTCCATCACTATAGGAATATTTCGTATGTCCATATATAGGGGTAGAGAACCACCAGACCCCCCGATGGAATCTAGACACCGGTGGTGGCGACAAAGGAGCCCGAAGACAAGAGCAAAGGAGGCTCCGGACCGGTCAGCCGGAGTAGAAGACTGGAGGAGGAAGGGGGGGTGGAGGGTTGCACTCTTTGCCTGCAACGACGGCAAAGGGAGAAACAGATTTTTTAAAACAGGTTTGTGGCTCTGTGATTGGCCCTTGCAATTTGTGTACGATTCTGATTGGTTTAGCAGGAAGGTGAACGCCTCCAACAGTTGATTGGAGTTAGGTAGAGCATTGAATAAGTGTAAGGTCTTCCTGATAGGACTTACGCTGAGCTACATTTCAATCAGGAGAGACTAGTTGCAGATATGTGACAGTTGATAATACATAGAATTATCATAGCATGATATGATAATAGCGTAACATAGCATGGTAAAATATACATTTATTTGGATAACAGCTGAATTGATTTAGGAGAGCATCTGTAAAAGTTAGGTCTTCCTGAAAGAATTTACGCTGACCTACATTAGATGTACCTAACAAACTGCCAACCTGTGTGTATTAATGGCTTATTTTCTATTCAGGATAGTTGTGCATCCAGCCATTACACTTTTTGTGGTGTAAAGTAAACAGATAATAGTGAGCGGTTGACATTCAGTCGTTCCCACACATTGACGTATTTAATTATTTCTTTGCTTCTATCTTGCTCTTCTGTTTTAACTGCAACTCTTCCCTCCACTGAACTCCCCACTGTGACTCATTCTTGTTGCTTAAGTGCGTCTCTGAATATTTGCAACAATAAATGCACCGGCAAGATCTTATTTTCCACATTTTGACAATGGCCATAAACGCAGCGGTCTCTGAAATAGCCTTGCACAAAAGGGATCCAGGCAGCGGAGCTTTGGAAATCTCTCTCTGACTGTATGTTGGTTTTGTCTGTCTCTCTTCCAGACCAGTACACCCCATCTGAATCAGATGTCTGGCAAAAGAGGGTCTTCTCCAGGTAAAAGAATATGAAAACAATACTTACAATAAATTATAATCTGTCAGTAGTAAATAAATAACCCCACCTATAGGATAAATACTGAAAGCTGATACTCCTGCTGGTTGTAACCACTGATGCGAAGGGAAGGTGGTAGCATTTACAATATTGTGTTAGGTGTATACAGCAATATTTCTTAGCAGCCACCAGTAGTATATATAGTAGTTGAAGTGCAATCTCTCAAACATCATGCAGCTAAATACATGTTATTAGATTGTTGATGAACTTTAAAATAACTGTGGTTTTAAATTCAGAAAGAACAAAGCTATGGAGCTCTCAGTAACAATACATTTTGAATTACACCTCCATTAAACCTAACAGAGACTTTTCTGTTTAGAGGCTAATAAAGAATATTAACCCATACATATAATAGGTAAGAATGGCCGAGAGACTTTGCTTCACTTCATATGACTTCTCCGACATTTTCACTGAAAGGCTAAGATACTGCTCTTATTTAACCAAGCGTTAGTTTCACAGCAGACATAGTATAGCCTTACAACAATAGAGCTAATTGGAAAGCCTCATTATTGCTGTTTTTACCAGAGCTGGCTTCAGGCTTTTGACAGTGCTAAATTAAAAAAAATATATGTCCCTGAAATGCTGCTACCTTAATAATAATAATAATAAATAATTTTTCGTACATACAGGCTGACTGACAAGCTATGGAGAAAGTCACTTTTACAGAGCAACACACAAGACCCAATACTACTTCTGCAAATGATTTATCTCTCAAACTCTCAGATTTCCCTGAGGAAACCAGTGTCCAGTCTCCTGAAGCCAGCGGTGCTTCTTCCAAGAAGAAAGCCTCTGTCAGGAAAAGCCGTGGAAGTTGGAGAGAAGATGTGCAATGTAGGTGGATGTCCTTAAGTGGCCTGCTGTGTCTGCTTTTCATTTTGACTTATAGTTTTATACCATACTAAGCCATTTTTCATACCACACAATTCCATGATATGCCCTTTGTTGGTTAGGTTATTACTTATGTATATGATATTTTCTTATACAGTTGTTAGTTTAAGTCACTTAGTATATTCCAAGACATTGCCCAAGTGACTGTCAAATTACTTATATACAACTATATATAACAGTTCAAGAACTTTTCTGCTTCACACACAAATTTCTTTGTTGATGTAATGGCCATATTAGATATGTGCATATTGCCATAAGTTTTGTGTATTGAGAATTCAATTTTAATTTACAATATTTATGTTTACCTTTCCTATTACAGCCCAACTATCCATCCTAACCACCGATCAACCCAGCCAAGCCAAAAACCCTAAACAACCCACCCAGCTGTCTCCAGAGCCCAGCAGGGCATGCAGTGAGGCGCAGAGGGACGTATTGTGGGCCCCGCCAGACAAGAGTACAAGGATGGTAGATGAACAAAAGTTACTGGAGGAGAGACTGCAACGGCTGGAACAGGAGATCAGTCACAGCCAAGCCTCCTCAAACCTGAGGTTGTCTGCAGGTAGAGTGGAGAAGCCATTAGAGATGGACAGAGAGACAGAAAGAGAAAAATTAGGGGTGGGGAAGGGAATGATCAGAGAGAAATAAAGAGTAACTAGAAAAGGAATGATGGTAGTGGGACTGAAGCAGTGAGTCACAACAGACAGATGCATGGTGGGTGAGGGAAATGGTGCTGTGAGTAGGTATGGCTCTAATCCTTCAACTCTGCAGTAAGGTTTTCGGCACGATGAGAAGCAGAGGGTGGGGGAGTAATGAAAAAGAAATGCGAAATGGAAAAAAAAAAATCTAAAAGAGTTTTTTGAAGGATTGAAAATTGACAGTTTGAATGGGTAGCGGGTTGTCTTGGTAATAGGGACTCTGACTTCCTGGTGGGCAGAAAGAAGCAGCATGGAAAAGTACCACTGTTATTCTCTGCTGGTGAAGCATTAATTATGTTCTCCTTATTATACCCCAAGGGTTAAATTCTGTCCAAGCCAGCAGACCACATGGGGAGTCAAAGCTATGTTGAAGAAAGACCAAAGCCATCTTGCGGTCTCTGTTCTTTCCTTTTGAAACTATGATAATAAATATGGCTATTGCATTGTATATTGTTAGGCCACTTAGCCCTTGACTTTGACAAGTCTTGTTTAGAAAATGTTTATAACCTGATCTGCTGTGCTTACAGGCAGCCAGGCAGAGCTACTGAATTTGAGGCAACATGCTCAGGAGCTAGTGGATGAAAATGATGCCCTCAAATTGACAGTGCACCGTCTGAATGTGGAGCTGAGCCGCTACCAAACCCACTTCAGACCACTGTCCAAACAGGAGGTAGGACTAGCTACAAGGTAACACCTCTGCGTTTGAGTAGCACCTCTTGTATTTTGTATATTGCCGAAGCTCAAGTTTTAACTCTCTGCCCTGTTTCTGGTACAGAATATATAATATTATGAATAAGAGCTTCTGTATTCTGAAGTATAATGATGGCAGCCTTAAAACGCTTACCTGTAGATGAGTTCCTAATATCAGGGAAATACACCAGGACTCTTTCTCTTATCATTCAGCGTGTCTCATTCCAGCTCATGTTGCCAGAATTAAAGGAAAGATGTATGTGTTGTAGTGTACTCTCCTCCTCTGCTTTCTTCACGCAGGAGGCAGGAGTCTCTGTGTGGGAGTGAGTGAATGCGTGAGGGAGTCTTTTGAATGAGGTGACCTGCATCCAATCCAAATATATGTATAAAGCACATTTAAAAACAACAGCAGTTGACCACAGTGCTGTACAATCAAAGATAACAAAGAAAACAGTAAAACACAAAAAGACAAATGTACACAGGCAACTATCAAGTGTGTTCTAAGCCTGAGTATAAATATGTTTTCTTTGACAGGATTAAAAAACAGGCAGTGTAGGGGCCAGCCTAGTCTCGCTTTTTACAGACCTTTCTCTAGTCCACCTATCATTCCGTGAGGAGAAAAAACGTGCTCTGGTTTAATGGCATTTCTTTAAACCAATCACAATAGTCTTGGGCGGTGCTAAACACTGGACAGAGCCACGATGCCGCTGCAAAAAAACCTGGGGAAAGAACTCTTTTGGGTGAAACATGTACGTTTAAAAGTAGTTTTAGTCGTGCAACAGAAAACTCAGATTGGACACAGTCTAGCTAGCAGTCTGGATTTACCCTGCAGAGATCTGAGGACCAGTTAACCATAGTCCTCAGAAATCCACCGGAATTCAAAATTCCAACACAAAGAAAGCGGAATGTAACGGTCATCCGGCCAAAAACAGGGACAGCCGGCAGAATTTTCTGTGGCACCGGAGCAATCCTAAAAGTGGAACTTCATAAATATAGAATAGGGCCAGCCTAACATGTAGCGGCAACTCATTCCTGAGTTTGGGGGGCCATGTTTCTATCTAATTGTCAAGCAAATTTTAAGCAAACTTTTAAAATGTCACAAAAAAGAAAATGCAAATTAGAAACGTTTCCATTAACTGGCTAGCCACAGCATCGCCTCTCCCTGCTGGCCGTGCTGCCAGTGTTACCTTTTTGAAATGTTTCCCTTAACCTAAACCAAACCTTATGCCCTAACCCCTAACCTTGACAACGGAGGCACACTATATTTTAACAAAAAACTAAGTAAAACTAAAATTTTAAACTAAAACTAAACTTTTCGACACACCAGCTTGGCTTGCCTGCATCTCAATGACCAGTACCCCAAGCAAAAGATTCAACATGGCTGCTCTGTGCGTTGTGACACAGTGAAACAGTTGTGAAAGCTGTAGCACTTCTGTGTTATCAGTATCTCACTAAATCAGTCCCTAAAGTATTGATCTTATCTTATCTTGATCAATATCAATACCAACGTTGGTAGTGATATTATCAATATTTGGATCGATCCACCCACCACTACTTGTTGCTGAATGCAAACCATGCCCACACTCACAAATACGCCACCTCCTCTAAAGACTCTGATTAACTGCAGAGCTGCAATCATTTCACCGTGGTTTAACTGGGCCGGAACGACCTGGACCTGTTCCGATTATTAGATGAATTAATCCAACAGGCCCGTACTGCACCATTTTTTTTTTTTATTCTGTAGTGCAATTCTTTCCCTTCAGTCTAATTGAATCCGCTTTTATCCAGAATATTTTATCAGTACATAACTTTATTTCCATGGCAAGCCTTTAAGATATAAATCCACCTTTGATCCAGAATCCTGCTAAGCAAAAATAAGGTTTATATTTGTGTTCTATCTGATTTGTTGAACCAAAGGAGTTACTAGTTTTGGTCTGTTGCCGTCTGTCAATTCTGGTTTGTTGTGTGTTTTACACTGCAGAAGAAAGCTGGCCTATGGTTTTAATAATGGCTACCTCATGCTGTGTGTTCTCACTAAGAGATCTCCCGTTCTCATTACATCTCTGCTCGACCTCATTACTGAAGTGTGGCTGGTGGAAGGAAGAGATAGAAAAAAGATTTTATATTTATATAATATGCTGAGGATTATGGTTACCTGGTCCTCAGATCTCTGCAGGGTAAATCCAGACAGTTAGATAGACTATCTGTCCAATCTGAGTTTTCTGACTATACATCTTTTAAACGTACGTATGTGTCACCCAAAAAAGTTATATATACAGTGTGTGTGTGTGTGTGTGTGTGTATATATATATATATATGTGTGTATATGTATTAGAATAATACAGTAATAAGTGATAGGATAAGTCTGAATTGGTTTGATTTGCCAAGCTATAATTTAACTTTGTGTGCTTCCATAAATCACATAAACATAGTAATTTACTTTTAATTGCCAATCTGTTCTGTTTTTATAAAACTGTAATGTCCTTTGGTATAGAAAATGTTGGACTAGCTTCTCTTTGAAATTCCTCAAGCACCTGACAGCATTGCCCCTAAGATTAGGCAGGCCATTGGGGCTCTTTCACTCTCTGATTGTAATGTGTGAAATCTGGGTGTCATTTTTGACAAATCTGTGTGTTTTAACAGTCATGTGAAATCTGTGGTTCGTTCCTGTTATTTCCATCTCAGGAACATTGCTAAGATCAGATCTGTGGTCTCTAAAAAAGTGATGGAGATGCTTGTTCATGCTTTTATTTCTTCACGTTTGAATTTTTGCAATGTACTGTACGCTTGTTTAAACAAATCATCCATGGACAAACTGCAAGTTGTACAGAATGCAGCAGCAAGACTTTTGACTAAGACCAGCAGGAGATTGCACATTACTCCTGTGCTTAAGGCTCTTCATTGGCTTCCAGTAGGTTTTAGAGTGCATTTTAAAATTTTAATCACTACTTATAGAGCCTTGCATGGTCAAGCTCCCTCTTACATCCAGGATCTTTTGCATGCACACACTTCTGGTCGTTCTCTGAGGTCTTCAGGCCTTTTAACTGTCCCCAGAACATGTTTTAAAACCAGAGGTGATCGAGCCTTTACTGTGGTTGCTCCAAGGCTCTGGAACTCTCTCCCTTTAGCCTTGAGAGCTTTGGATTCTGTGCTATATAAATAAAGTTTACTTACTTACTGTAAATAAGAAGCAGCAAATCAACATATTTTTTACTTTGTGTGAAGGACAATGTTTAAAGCATATTACCATGGTTATGATGGTATGAGACTTACTTTATTTTCTTTCTCTTTCTTACTATGTCTCATCCAGAGCTCCAGAGTCAATGGCTTACCAAAGACGGGGTCTCCTCCTCCCTGGCTGGTCAGTATCTACACATAGCTGTACAATACATTGCTTTAATATGGCAGGGCAGTAGTCTAGCAGATTAATGTAGATTGACTGTATATGTGAAATCATATATTCTCAGTCTGCTGACACATAACTTGTCTGATAGTTTGGAAACTCAGGCCCAAGGCCACTAAAACTTTGCTTAAGGAAGAGTCTGCTTTTTCTCTCAAATGACCAAATCAGAATGCCAGGTTGTTCACTATCTGGAATCCTGCTGGATAGATCAAGTGTAGGATAGATGAATGGGTTTGATGATGTAGCTAATTTGGATAATTTCTAATTGTCCTTTTTTGTAGCTTGACATGAAGTATTTATCTCCTTTGTTGCTGGCCTATGAAGACAGGATGAATGAGAAAGATGCACTTCTGCAAACCACTGAGGTAAAGGGCTTGTGAGAGAGACTATATGCATGTGTGTGACTTTCTTCAGATTGAGGGTATAATAATAACAAAGTCACAGACACAGTCATCTGATCAATCAGGAGAATGTTACATGTTATGGAAGACATAAGCAGCAAACGATTAATGTGCATATTTGGATGTATGCAATGAGTGGTATCAAAACCTGCAACACAGGTTTATCTGACTGAAATGTTACATTTAAAACAGAAGCCAATTTAGAGTGTACAGATTCGTTTTCCAGTAAAACATATGGTTTAATTTTTTTTTTCAGTTCTCACCACAAAGTTCCATCCATCCATCTTCGTCTGGTATCGGAGCGCGGGGGCAGCAGCTCCAGCAGGGGCCCCCAAACTTCCCTTTCTCGAGCCACATTAACCAGCTCCGACTGGGGGGTTCCGAGGCATTCCCAGGCCAGGTTGGAGACATAATCTCTCCACCTAGTCCTGGGTCTTCCCTGAGGCCAGAGATAGCTGGCTAACCAACTATCAAATTTTTAAGCGTGATTACAATTTTGTCTTCTAGATGACAAAAACAGAGTAATCAAGAAAAACAATTACTTTGCATATAACGTTTTGCAAGTAAACTCTGTCTTGTGTTCTAAATGGGATAAAAAGTTCACCTAGTTAAAAGTACTTAGGGATGTTTCACTGTTTTTTTTAACATCTTTCCAAAAGATAATCGTGTTATAATACAATAATTGTGATTTCAATATTGGCCCCTGGAGAACTGGTGCACCCAGCTGTTGCTGTCAAGGATTTTGTCTCAAGGGGTGGTAGTATTAGTATTATTAGGTAATGGTATAGATTTCTTTTTTGTTTTTGTTTAGCTGTCCTTGAAATGAGAGGTCCTTATGTGTTTTTGTCTGCTTGCCACAGGAAGAGGTGAAGAGATTGCGTGTTCATGTAGAGGAGGTGATCAAAGAAAATGAGAGACTCCATGATGAAATCGCAAAGGCCGGAGGCATCAGCCAAAAGAACTAGTACGAAAAAATATCCAATAATGTTTGTGTATTGATTCAGCATTTGCTTGGCCATCATCATTAATTTCTCTGAAGTGAAAAATTAAGTAACTGTAGCTTTATTCTCTTCAGCACTGCTGCTGTCTCTGGGCCGTTTACTAAAGGTTATATTTTGTGAAATTATGAAATAAAAGCAGTGAAAGCTTTAAATCTTTTTCTGTGCTCTTTTATCTTCCCTCTCACTACTCTGTTATTCATCATCACTCTAGCTTGTAATGTTGCTGACACCTACAAATTTGCAGTATGTAGTCATTGGGCTTAGCTCCGACAAGTGTACATTTACATGAAATGCATTTGGCAGGTGTCATGAAAGTTTCATTAATAATACCAAAGCATCAAAATACAATTTGTCCAAATATTCTGACAGAACACAAATGGTAAGATTGATTGAATTTTGTGTGTGTGTGTGTGTGCCTAATTCTGATTGCTGTTTAATGAGCAGTGTTGTTGTGAGGCTGATCAGAGTATGCCCGAGAGGGAGAAGTAAGCATTAGTACCAACTAACATAGGGATCTATGTCAATCTCTCTCTCTCTCTCTCTCTCTCTCTCTCTCTCTCTCTCTCTCTCTCTCTCCCTCCCCAGTCATCAACTACAACAACAGGCCCTTCTGGTTTTGCAGGAGAACCAGGTCCTGATTGATCAGCTTGAGGCTCAGCATGTTAAGGCCAAGGCCAGCCACAGCAGACACTATTCTGAAGGTACAAACACAAAGTAGAACATCATGGGCAGCTGTGTGTGCGTCAGAGACACACACACCAAAGGTGCAGAGTGGCACAATGTGAACAAATAGTAGTTCTATATATAAATCTGTAACCAAAGGCAGATTATGTTTTTTTTTTAAACAATTCATTAGAATAATAAAGACATAAGCAAATAATACAACATTCTTTGGTGAAAAAGTTTATGCATCAATCAAATTTCAGAAATCTTTATAAAGTATTTTATGTTCTAAATGGTTACTTTATATCTTCATTTTGACAAAGCAGCATTTGCTTCAATATGCATTTTAGACAACCCCCCCCCCTGCTGATTTAGATTTTTTTTAAGTTGAAAAAGAGTCTGTAAAGCAAAGTATCAATGTAATCCAACTTGTCCCACATAAACAAGCAGAATATCGAGTTATAATGGACCAATTTGATGTGTGTAGAGGTGTGTGTGGGTATTTTGTAGCAGCCTGGTGTTATGTCAGATGGATGCACTGCAGGGATTTAATGTACTGAAGGATAAGCTTTTTATAGTCTAAAGCAGCTGTGGACAACAGATACTGTACAAATCACTTATAATAATTTATTGATAAATCCAGAGTGATTTTTAGACATTCCTGCATTTGTCCACATTAAAAATTATTTTTTCATGCAGATTTAAAAGCATATACTGGTTGGGAAGTGTTTAATTAAAAATGTTAATTGGAATTGTTTTAGGCATTAATGTGTAATGCACATTTGCACCAAGTTCTTAGTTTACTCAGTGGTAGATGAGTGACAATGTGTAAGACATATTTACCACCAAAATATCACCAACCTGCTCTGCACCGCCTCATTTGAATGGATCTCCCACCTCTCTGTGCCTCCACTCCCACCTGTGCTGGGTGCCTAAATACCACACAGACGAGCAAAATCAATTTCACGGTCAGGAAAATACCAAATATTTGGAGTGCTAAGTGTAAAAATGAAAGGGATTCTTCAACCATATGTACAAGGGAAAACTATATATGGTTCAAATTAAAGAGGAAATCTTCAAATCCAAACTTAAAGGAAACTTGAAACTTTTAGCATAATTCTTTTATTGTGGCCCTGCATCCTTTTCTGTTACTTTCATTCTGACTGTTTATTTTATTCAGTTTCACTTCTTCACCTCTATTTCCTGTCTCTTCCCTATCTTTATAGTTTCCAAGCTGTCCAAGCAACTAATGTTGTTAGAGGCGGAAAAGCAGCGTTTGCTGGAGGACCTGGAAGAGAGCAGGACGGAGGTGCAGAAAAATAGGAGGGAGTTACAAGTCCTGCAGGCCCACCTGAAGGATGCCATCACCTGGGACGAACACTGCAATGTTTCTGGGAAACTCAGACGGTATAGCCACAATAGCTTATGTAATCAAATATTTATTTCTCTAAAAGATGAATCAGTCACTATTAAAAACAGTTCTGCTCCTGAAGTGGGAGACCCCTTCTGTGTGAAGTAAGAAGAAAAAGAAGAACTGAACACAGAATAGTTCATATTTGAGGCACATTCTTGCTTGCTGTATGTAAGTAAAGGGTGTACAGTTCCCTTCATATTGTCATCCAAAAATGCCAAAAGTCAACCTTCTTTCCAACAGGTTTGCCGAGAGTTCTGTTCAATTCAGTTTAGGTTTAGTTTATTATGAATTAACTTTACAATTGATATGTAGCAGAGGAAACAAGAGTAGCAGCTAATGTATTGCATTGTTAATTGCAATAGAGAGGGGCACTGGGATGTGACGAATGCATTGATGTGGTTGAGCAGAATCCTAGCTGTAATTGCTTTAGCTATGTTTGATAGAGTTGGGAAAGAAAGCCAGTAGGATTAAACCGAAAACTCAAAAAATTAATCAAAATAAGTAGTGTAAGGATTCAAGTTAGCAGGATTATTAAAACACAGACATTTCTGTAGATTTGTACATTTTATACTGATGGGACGCACTTTGTTAAAGAGTGTTTACCAAGTTCTAGATGTTTTGTCATAATATGCTGTATAATCTGCCCTTGGCTCTCAGGCAACTGGAACAGCAGGAGAGTAGGAATAAGAGTGAGATGGACGATTTGCTTCTCAGACTGTCCAGCCTGCAAGAGGAGAATAGGAGTCTAGCTCTGGAAAAAGCCAACCTGACGGCTGATATAAGGAGAATGGAGGCTGAGCAGGAGCTTGCCAAACAAGCCAACAGGTACTAAATATACTGCTTCCTTTGTCTGGTATCATCCTACACATGAAACCTATGACATGCTAGTTGGGTTACAGTTGCTAAAGTTTAAAAAAAACTTGTTATTTGCCCAAACTGTCACTATATCCTAACAGTACTACATGAATCAAGTAATCTATGAAAAACAGAATCTGCCTCCTGGCGCTCCTAATGGCACATGGAAAACAACCAATCAGAGCCGAGAAGTCTCTAACGCAGAGAAACGTCAAACTATGCAGCGCTGATCAGATATGAATCAAGATTCTGTTACTACATTGCTTATTTCTCTACTCCGTTGTTTTGTAACTTTGTTTTGTTGTTTTGTTACTTTGTAACTGAAAAATGAGAAATGTGACAGAGGTTCCTCAGCTCTGATGGGTTTTAATTGTTGCGTGCCATAACGACTTGCAGATGCCATTAGGAGCACTAGGGGGAGGCAGGTAATGTTTTTGTTTTTTTACAGATTATCTGTCAAATGTGGTTTGACAGAAACTTATTTCTTTTGATAAAAGATACCTACTGAACCGGTGAAGTTTGACACTGTATGAACTGAAATTTATGACACTGTATTTTATCCATAATAAACACCTCTTTCAATTATGTTTATGTCCTACCCCCCTTTAACCACGTTTTGAGTTATTTTGCTAGATAAGGCTCTTTTCTCAGGAGTGTGCATGTACAAGCTGTGTTTCATTGATATCGTCCTCAATCTTCTGCCACTAGAATACCCAGTTATTCCTGAAGTGAGATTTTAGTTGGCAGCGTCTTCCCTGGTTGCAGGAAAGGCCATGCTCAGAACCACGTTTTTTTTGTTTTGTTTTTTAAAGATGGGGAGAATCTCCTCTCTTCAAACTTTTAGCCCGGGTTTAAAAATGATGCTAACTCCACCCAAAAAGTACAATCAAAATGATTATGAAAGTTGTAGTGCGAGTGGCTTATTTAACACACTATACAGGCATAAGCTAAAGTTGCAGAGTGGTTTTTCAATAGTATTACATATCTTACCATAGTTCAGATCACGTAATTTCCCTACAGTACAGTACAGTTTATTTTGGTCAAGGTTTACAGCTGTTCTAAAATCTGTTCTGGTCTCCGGAACCTTCCTCTGCTCCCTGGAGACCTGAGTTGAGATCATTGTGGACTTTCTCATTCTGAAGTGTGAAGATTGTCAGAAGGTGTTTGATTAACCAACAGTGTTTTCACCCTGCTTGCATCAAGATGGCAGTGTCTCAAGCTATCATCCAGTTACTGTCTCTCTTTTATTGCCTGTTTTCAACCGTATTATTTGCTTTATTCTTTTCCCTTAACCCCTGATACATTTTTCTTCCCTACATAGTTTTTTTTCTAAATCCCATCCCTTCTGCACTTTATTTGTCCTATTTGCCTGATTTTGCCATCCTCCTCTTCCTTTTTGTCTCATTGTTTTTTTTCCATTTGTTTGACCTATTCTCTTCTTCTCTCCTGTCTCTCCATCATCCAGGAAGGCTGAGAGGAGGATGAGTGTATTGAAGAGACAGAAGGAAGAGTGTGTGCTGAAAGAGGAAAACACTCGGCATTACATGGGAGCTGTCATTTCTGTGGCGGAGCACATTTCCCAGGAGAGAGACCAACTAATACAGATGGTACTAATACTGATTTTGTATATCACACATGGTACACATATAGTAGCAGTACTACCACTGACAACTAGTGGAACTAAGTACTGTATATACATGCAGGTACATGTAATATCCCTGACACTTTTATCCGTGCAGGAAAACACAATATTAAATAGATCTAAGATAAGATTAGGCCTTATTGATCAATTTCATTTATTTCAATATTTTCAACAGCACATAGACAGAAATAAACAAGAGCAGTTCAACTCAAAATTAAAAGCCATGCAGTACAAATACAGTACTCATGACCAGTGTTGTACTTCAACTAATAGTGCAGTGCGGTCTCAAGTGAAGTGACATAGTGGTGTGAGTAGCTGCAAAGTAAGTATATATGCAAAAATAATATGATCTCATTTACTAAAACAGCACACAGCAGAATAATATATAATATGATTAAGTTATGATACTCAGTGTTGTATTAATATAGCAATATGGAGCATACTGTAATGAAACAGCAACGTAATATAGTAGGGGATATAGAATTTATGGTGTTGATTATATTTTATATACTATATTCCACGATAAAAATGTGTTATACTGTTTTATTTCCTGCAGTTTTCCAGATTTACAAATATTAAACACATTTTGAATGTAATGCAAACTGAGAAAAATGGACAACATTTCAGTTGTTTTTGAACCTGCAGTGTTTGTTGAACCTTTAGGCTGTGGCTAGCTTAGGTAGTTGGCAATAGATGATTGAATGCAAATGCAGACGCCTACACTCAGCAGTTAGAGTTTAAAGGCAGTTTACCTGGTAATTTGTTTGGCTTGTAACTGGTGTGAAGACAGGTAGGATTAGAAAAACAACCACGGGAGAACTGTCGGTCACCCAGAACATAAACTAGCAGGCAGTAATCAGTCACATGCCACAGCAACAAGGCAGCACAGACAATCTGGCAAATGCCCGATAAAGCTTCCCTTTACATATACTGAGGGGCCATTGAGTAATAAGGATCTATGTGGCTGATGACAGTTGGTCCACAGAGGCAGAATAGAGAGAGAGAGAAAGAGAGAGAGAGAGAGAAAGAGAGTGCAGATTTCAGGAGTTGTGTGTCATTTATAAAACAGGTGCACTCTTCATGCAAGGACTGAGATGCAGGGATGATACTGAACAGCAGACATTTTGGCATGTCACAGCAGGAACAGCACAGGGGTCCGTCTCAGAAAGCAGGTTTAGTGAAAACTCTGAGTTTGTTAACCCTGAGATGAGGGAAACTCTGGGATTTCTGTTTCAGAAAGGAGGTTAATCAAACCTGAGAGAAAGGGGTAACTCCAGCCCGTTTCAGAAAGAGAGGAAACTTAACCTCAGTCAGTTACTATGGTAACTGAGTCTGTGAACCTAACGTGGTCTGGAGCAGGTTTTCTTCTCTCAGTCTCCTCCCTCTTACACAGCTCTCTTTCATTTCCTCATTCATTCATTCAGTCTGTATCAGGCACATTTTAGCGCAGTTTGTTATCTGCATGAATAAAAACAGTGTTGGCTTATTAACTGTGTTAGACAGAATAAAAGTTTTTGTACCTAACATGGCATTTCCTCGTGTCGACGATCCCATTGATGAAGAAGCTGAATTATTTGCAGGGAGTTCAACATACAGTAAGTTGGGAGATAATATCGAGGCCCTGACTATAGATGTATTTTCATTTCCAGATAACTACCTATTTGAGTAGTATCGTTTTTCTTTCCAGTCTATCAGTTATGTAGCCACATAACCTTATCCGTCCTCATATTACTAATGACACCCAAGTAATATTAGTAAACGGTACGGCAAAGTGTGACTAACACTGAAACATGTTTTAAACGTTTATGTAGAGTTTCTTGGACACAGTCCAGTAAGAGACATTAAAAAGAAATAAATGATTGTAAATCATAATTCTGTTAATGATGGTGCTGCAACTTCAGAATGGGTTAGTAGAGTAGTAGTTTACTTTTTTGCCCGCAGGATTGCACCTAAATGAAATGATAGGTGTAGCCTACTACCATTCCAGTTTTCACCAGTATTATTATAGGTTACTTGTGATTAAATATGAAATGAATACACTATATTAGAGCTCACACATTGACTCGAGCAGCAATTTTCTCCCACACCAATTCTCTCTCTTTTGCAGCAGCCGCTGTGATGCTTTTTTAACTAAATACATGTTCAAACTCGCTGTATGTGTGCATGAGACATCAACCATTTAGTTATTCCACCCAGCCATCCAGGATAACTGGTTAGAAGAAAGATGTATAGCTGAATAACTTGCTTTTAATAATATCTCCTCTAGAATAATTAAATTCAATTAACTACATGTTGAATCAATGTTTTGGAATTTGCCAGCATGACATTTCTTTTCTAAATTTTTAATCTCTGTGATAAACCCAGTACTGGAATAAGTCTATAGTGCACTCTCCATTACTTGTAGAATGTACCTGGCGGGTTTGTAAATCTGATGTGCCTAGTGGAGGTGAGGAAAGGCTAGGTTCAACATCCAAAATTTAGAGTTTGTCACGCTGTACTGTCATTCTAACCAGCTTTTGAGAAGGCAGTGCATTCACAATATAGTTAAAAATGACATTATATATACTCAAAGATGTCAGTTACTTAAATTAGCTTACAATGCAATGCACAGTGTAAATGGAGGAGCTGCTTAAAGCTGCAAACAATAAAAAAACCAAAAAAACAGAATTTCTTTTTCTTTTACTAAGGCTTCAATTTTGTCAAATCTTTAATCAATTACACAGCTTTTACTTATATTTGTCATCTACAGTTAAGAAAGAAAGGAATTATGGGAACAAAGGAGATCACACAATAACTATTTTAGATTCTGTTGCTTGTACATTTTTTGTGATTTTATCTATTTTCAGCAAGGAAAATACACCAGCATGAAAACATAGAAAATTGACTTTCAAACATTACATTATGTATTTTTTTTGCTGGAGCATTGTGATGATTAACAGAAGACTCCTAGCATTCTATTAATAGCACCTTTTGTTCTTTCGGAGCCATGGTACCTGACTGGATTAGTCATTTCTAATGATTATTCTAACATAATTTACTCTTTTTGGTGCATATACTAACACTATTTAGGCAGAGTACTTCTGGTAGAGGAGGTGTTTTTCAATGTTGGTAGATAAAAATACCATCAGAGCTATAAAATATAGCATGTCAAACCATAAAATATAGAACTAATCTGAAACAATTATAATATATACTTGGCTCAGTTGGCTGAGTGGTTGGCGGAGGAACAGAAAAGGTTTTTCTGGTAAATGTTAATAGATTCAGCTTTGCCATAGCTTGCTTTTTAGAGCATAAGCAAGAGCCCATCATGTGTAGAAGGTCAGTCTGACACCATTTAACAGATAGCAGGTCTAAAGCTAACTAGTAAAATGTTCTCTAAATCAACACTTCAAAACATATACCATGGATGCAATTTAACACCTTTCCCTTCTTATCCCAAAGGAATTGTGATTTGCCGCAGGTATCAAATCATATCAAGGACCATGACAAACATATCATTTTGACAGCACAACAACAGCAACAAACACAGAAACATTCCACAGCACCAATGAAACCAGGGTAACCTGCCACACTGAACCAGAAGTAGTTTTATTATACTAAAAATAGGCTTTTTGTGTCAATGTTTGTGCCTCACACAGGACTACTGTAAATTGGCAACAGTTAAGTCTTTCCTTCTTTTCCTATATCCATTTCTCCTATTATCCCTCACTTCCTTCTTCCAATTGTGTGTTCTACCCCCCGTCTGTGTTCCGCTCTTAGATCAGTAAACCCCAGTCTTCCCTCTCTACCTCCTCAGGCTTCAGTTCTTCAGCAGGAAAAGCAGGGATTCGTCAGCAGGATTCTAAACGGCACGGTTCAATTCGGAAAACTACAGGAAGCAGTCAAAGTAAGGTTCTTCATTCAAACGTCACTTTTGCACTACATTCAACTCCATCTGTGTATTCTGATCAAAGATGGGGAGAGTCTTTGTCTAATCCATGCCCTGAAACTACCATGTTGAATAGCAGGCAGGTTAATCTGACATTAACCCCTGATACCACAGTAGCTTGTGAGGCTACACCTTTGGCTTAGCTGGTGCATCAACAGTCCACACTGAAACACAGTATTTTACCTGAAGTTCATTTTGCCCGAGATAACCGCCCCCTAATATATTTCCTGTTGATCAGCCCACTCACACTTAATTAATAATAATCATAATCCTACTACCAGTTTCCACCACTCAGAAAGCATAAATGTACCGTATGTACACGGTTGTGTTTCTCAGATCGCCATCTGTCACTCATTGAGTCTCCACTTCATTTCCGATCTTTTATTTAGTGTAGAATCAACAGTACACACAGTCAGCCTGTTAAATGTAAAGAAAACACCAGCAATGATAGCTGTTGCTGTTTGTGCTGGCCTCTTTGACTTTGTTCCATCCCTGTGACACTGCTACTAATTATACTGTAGTTATGGTGCTTACTTGCTTATAACTGTGGCAATGTTGTTTGATTACATCTACTGTAATTCTGCTGCTTAATTACTTTCTGTTGTCTGTTGCTAACTGATACCACTGATAATTTATCGGCAGTCCACTGGCCATTGGTTACCACTATGTTGTCAGCTGGAAATGTACCTAAATACTATTATTTTAAGCTGTCCATGTATGGACTATAAGCAGAACTGAGACATCTATCAGGATGCTGTAACAATACAGATATAATTTAAAAACATAGTCATGCAAGCTTACAGTTGGAAATGTCTGGATCATAAATAGAAGGATTAGTTTCAGTTTGGGGAGAATGCTAAGTACTGTATTTGTACAAAGAACTTTATGAGTAAACCATTTAGTTCAGACCTGCCATAACTTAACATACAAGTAATGCAAGACTTGTGTGCCTGTTTTAAAATCACCTCATCATTTCCTAATTCATACTACTCACTTCTGATGTATGCTTTTAAACATAAAAGTGTAGATGGCTGTAATAGACAAGTAGTTAATGACTGTGGACAGGAAGATGGAGCATCTTCTTCTGCTCATCCATTCTGTGACAAAAACAGCATGTATTCCATCCCTTTCTATAGAAACAACATGGATAATATTCTAGCAATCTAATCACCATGGTAAAATTTCTACAGCTGCAATGCCACCTTGGTTTAAATCTTACTGCTGTGGTCGACAGTCGTCCTGCAATACCGGTTGGTACAGCCTTTCTTCCCTTGTTATGCCAAACATGAACATGACATTAGTCTGGCAGTATTAGTACCTTGCTCTAGAGCCAATGCTATGTTCCAGCTGTCAGCAGCTTTTGTCATCCAAGCCACATAAGGAAAAAAAACATCTCAGTGGTACTGAAAATGTTATTTGTGTCTCTATAACAACAGCCCAGACAGAAAGAGGTATGCGTTTTATGTGTGTGAATGTGAGTTCTATTGGTGGTGATCAGACCATTGAAAGAGAAGAGCTATTAATGTTAGGTAATTAAGGAGATTATTCCCTTCCTCTTTTTATACTTAATTAGACTAATCCCTCATTCCCTGTCAGCTAAACTAACCAAGAATAATACTTTATACTTGTCCTTTAAGGAGTTGTAGTGGTGTAGTATAAAATGCAAAATAAATGGAAAAATGTCCACTACAAGATTTTTTGTTCAAGAAAAATTCACAATCACATAACACAAAAAACAGCAAATCCCCACATTTGAGAAGATAAAACCAGATATTTGTTTTTTTTTGCATTCATGTACAGACCGTTTACATTGCACTAGAGAACTTCTCTTCTTTAACGTGCCCCTTGATTTATTTTAAATCTAGTCATTTTTTTTTTATCCTTGTTCTCCTTCTTCTTTGTTGTTGAACATTGAAAATACACTACACAAACAGAGAAATGATTTCTGTTCACATTTCTGTACAATAGGTGTAAATATATTCCATTTACCCCACGTTTAAAATTCCACCAGTTAATCCCATGTATAGAATTTAGCCAAAAAGATTTTGGATTTGACTCTCAAGTGCCAGATACAGCATCTTCCCACGAGCGCATTACCTCCCCCTCACCCCTATCTCCTCTCCATTTGATGACCTCAAATGAACTGTCAACTTGTATGAGGTATAGATTATGAGACCTATATTATATTATAGGTTATAGATTCTGAGATTGGAATGTAAATTTAAGCGACCAATAAAAAACTCATTAGCTCTCATTTGACGCTTATCAACCGATTGTGATGCATGTTGCTACCTTATGAATTGAAAAGATAAGGATTGTGTGTTAAAGAAATTGGTGCTACATGGCCAGAGAAAACAACGAAACAAATCTTATATATTTCCTTTTGCTAAAAAGCTGGAAAACCTACCTGAATTACTACCAACTACCGGAATGCACCAGTCAGTTGGACCAGACCAATAATCCCTCCCGCTGGTGGGTAACGTAATGCGAGCACGTAAAACTTGTCCATATCGACAGTAACAGAGTCTTGAGTATTATTTGATTTACACTGCCGAGGTTTTACAGTTTCATCTGAGTTTTTCAGCCTCCGTTTTTGCAATACAGGATGGTGCCCACTTCCTGTTAACAAATCATATTTCAGCCAAACACTGCACTTAAATATGTTTCTGAAAACAGTTGAATGAGAAATAGGAAATGCAGTAACCAAATCTTGGTTTATATTTGATCAGCACTGCCTAGTTTTACAGATTGAGTTTAAGGGAAAGAAGGGCGGCTGTCTCTCTCAATCCGCTCCTGCACTCTGTGATGTTTTGTCACTTGGAGAGGTTTTTCTGCTGGCCTGTGAGAAGGATCTGGGCACTAGTAAGATGGAAGGAAGTTTACCATAGTTCATTTACATATAATACCAACATTATTATGATACAAAGTTGGTTGAATATCGGCAAAATATCCCTTTAAGTGTGTGCTATAAAGAGAAAGCAGATTGCACCTAAATTATTCATGGATAATTAAAATTCCTGCTCCTCTATCTCCTTAAAACACCTGAACATTTTAAATATTTTAGTGAATGCATGTATAAATATAGCTAGGTCACAGGATTGCGTGACCCAAGTTGCTTGACGTCAATTTACAGTAAAATGACTTTTCTTCCCATTCAAAATGTTCATCAATTTGCTCTTAGTTTAGTTTTAATTTCTTTTCCCAGAACCTTCACATAACAGTGGGTGCTGTGACCTCTGACCCTTAATCTTCCATCTTTTGTGCTTTAAGTGTTTGGGTTTAAGAATTGAATATATAAATAGTTTATCTACTCACCTCATGGCTAATTGTGTCAGCTAGAGAGTAAGTTTTTAAAGACACTTTCTGGCTCCATTTGAAAGCTGAAAACCAGGAAGTGAGTTAAATTCTCAAGGATTATTTATCCTTGACAAACTACACTTGGCTACCCTACACATTGTGCACCATTTTTAAAAGGACAAATAGTCCGTACAGTAAGCTTAGTGGGTTAACCTGCGTATGAGACCTTTTCAGATCTAGGGGAGGAGAGTTTTCTTTTAATGTAACCTGCCACTCAACTCAGAAAGATGAAATCAGGGTCCTGTAGATGTCAAACAGTACAACCAGCAGGGCAAATGCTCCACTGACTCTGTCCTACAGCTCTGCCAACTCAGGCAGAAAATGAAGTCTCTTTCTACTGTCTGACCTGCTGCTATTGTCGGTCATCTCTTATGTCTTTTTTTATTTTGTCTGTCTCTGGCCGGTTGTACAGTACTGTATAAACGAGTCTCAGCACTTTATTTCTTTATTATTCTGACCATCATAGTACTATAAAAATGAGAGGCTAATAGACATTTGTCAGGTAAGTTAGAAATACTATCATGCTGAGTTACACACCATTCATTTTGTTCTTTTTTCTTTTGTTGTCTCTCTCTTCTGAGCTATCACTATTTTAGTGACACCTAAAAGTAATCTTGTGCATCAATCTCAATCTTGTGAAGGTTCTTGTTAGAAATTGGGTTGAGAGACTTGGATTGATGATTAAAATACCTCTCTGTTTTTTTCTGTAAAATTACAAGCCCTCACCTTTGTGGTTTTATTGGTTCGAGGTATAACAACAGTATCCTGTGTTGTTGACCTTGATGAGACAGACTATGCCAGATTAATCTTTGATGACAGCAATGTTGATTGTTGACATTTGTAACAGTGGACTAAATAAGCAGGCAGCAGACAAAAAAATAAGAACACAAGCAACATATAGAAAATAATTCTCCATTTATTTCATTGTCTAGTAGCTTCTGTAATCTGTGGTGTGGCACTAAACTGAGAGCTGCAGTCAGTTAATCATAGACAGAAACACAGAAAACAGAGGGTGTGGGTACAGAAACAGCAGTAGAAAGAAGTTGACAATGGAAAGGTAAGAAAAGAATATATAGAACCCCAACATCAGAGAATGAACAAGATTTACATTGTAGAGGAAGGGTTAAGCATAAATTATTCTTTTCAAAATACTACATACAGTATCCATTTTGATGAGAAATATCATTACCTGTTTATCATTAAATACTTTAAAAGTTATCAGTCCAGGGCTCTCGGTTCTCAACATTGTACAGAAAAGGTTCTAAATGGACTCCTAGAAGATGATGAAATGCTTATGAGTAAAAGAAAGTTGGTAATTGCAAAATGGGTGTAATAGTTTCAACCTCTCCCAAAAGTTTTGTGAATTGATAAATGAAGCTCTCAATTTATGGTGTGAAGCTTTCCTTTAAGTAGTGCTGGGAATGTCACTCAATGCTGGGTAGGACTGCAGTTCTTATGTTTTTAAAAAACAATCTTCTGACCCACTAAATGTGTGTTTTGGTCACATACTTTTTGGAACACTTTGAAGAAGCCTAAATCTTCAGTAGACATGATCAAAAATAACTTTTTTCTCTACATACATGTGCTGTACTCAGCAAAGCATTTGTCACATGAAAACAATTATAATTGTTAAAACAACACATATACATACACACATACTGTAGTTCATTGTGACCTTTCTTTCAGGAGTTTATATGCCAGGATGGTACATGTAGGGGAGTGTTTGTCTTACATGTAAATGAAAATCAAAATGCCACATAAATAACGCTCACAACCAACAAATCTGCATGGCTTAGTATGGCAGAATGTGCATGTGACTTACAGAATGAAAGTAACAGAGGACTCCCATAGCCACAAATCGTGCTTTATAGTTCAATGAGCTTTTCACAACCAGTACCACAAAACAACAACAGAGCAACCTTGCTATGTTCAACTCAACAAGAAACTGAATGGAAAGTGTTTTGCTTAACATTAATAGAGTATCAAAAAACCTGAGATATGAGTCTGGTTTATACCTCCGATGCACCAAATCCATTTTACACAACTCTGTATGGTGTGTGTCTGTATTTGAGGCATTGAGAGAGAAAGACAGAAAGATGGAGAGAGTGTCTGAGTGCAGCACATGCAATACGCGATCAGGGCTTTACCCAAAAGCAATGCTTTGTTGAACTGCTAGATTGATTAACTAGGTTGAGTGTGATGTTCAGGATGACTGTTACGTTTGCGTTCTATAGTAAACAAGCCAAATTAGTCCTCCGAGCTAATACATGCTAACAACGTATCAGGAATGTGCACCAACATTTTTCGCAGACACTCGATATCAAACGCAAAAGACTATATCATATTAAGTTGCTGTGAGCTGTAAATACACCACTTCTAAGCAGAAGGCAGAAGATAATGTCATCTCGGAGTCTGATCGGGCTGCTTTTTACATTTAGGTGAATTTGTTTTTGTAATATAAGAGAAAGTTTCCAAATTAGCTGTTGGTTTGTTTGAAATCCAGGAGCAGTAAGCAAGTGAAAGCACTTGTCTTATCAGGGTGTAGCCTGTATGTTTTCTTTGTGTGTTGGTAGTCATAGAGTTCGCCAACATGTAGTTCTACCATAAATGCTGGCTTATAGATGTGAAAAACACTCACTAAAATAAAAGTAAACAAAAAATAAACATTTACAGTATTTGTACTCTTAATAAATTAAGAGGTGGCTTACAGCATTGATTTTCCTCCCTTTCTGTTACTGGGAAATATGTAATTGTTAACTAACTTAAGAAAAGCCTAAGAAAACCAAAGTAAGTACTCTGACTGTTAATGTAAATCCCACATTTCACTTTAAAAAGATTGAATGTTGGTACACAGTGTTAATAAATGAGGGTCCAGGACTCACATCACTGCTGTCATTATTTAAGTCAAACGTTAAAGGTCTGCTTTTAAATGTTATGTTAGACTAGGGTCACACACACAGCACAGAACAAAGAGAGGTTACATACATACATTATAGAAATGTATAGGTGCTGCTCCAACTAACACATCTTGTCAGGGGCTCTGTTCCTGTTGGCCAAACTGGTTCTGAGTTGCAGCGTTCAGCCTAACAAAAGCACGGACAAATACTAAAGGCAGTCTTAGGTCTCTGACCTGGCCTATTATTTGCATGAAGATAATTGATTGGTAGGCTTTTAAAGACTGTTTAAGAGGTGGCATCATCTTTACCTTTGGGCCCCCTATCTATTCACAAAACACATCAAATACCTGTTTACTGCAGCTGACTTTATCCCATCCTAGGATGACCAGTTTTGACGTAGCATCCTATCAGCCCCTGGAGTAGCAGTCACACATGCCCTGGCACAGACACTGGCAGAACCCATAGACCAGGCAAACTGTCAGGCTTGATGGCACCAAGCTAACACATACAATACCCAGTGTCACTCTCTGGATCACCAACAAGTAGATTCCTAGAGGCAGTGAGCCAAAGTACAAGAAACCCAGCAACCAGACCAGGATGCGTGGGACGTGATTACAGAACTTGGACAGAGCGTCCTGATCAGCCTGTCCATTGGAGTCCATCGATACTGAGTCCAGACTCTGCTCAGCATAGATGTCAGAGCTGCCGTTTCGGCTTGGGGAGTGCTGTGAGTCCCTCTGCACTTCCATTATAGTGATGACCAGGCAGTTGGAGGAATTGTGAGATGGGCTGGAGGAGCAGAAACCCGTTGGAGTCAAAACCACTTCCCTGTTGTTGTCTGAGCTCCAGGATTTGTCCCGCATTGCCAAGTGGGACATGATGATAGCATCATCAGGGAGGGCTGACACCTCGTACTCTGTGATCTCAGTTTGGTGTCTGCAAAAGGGGCAGGAGATGAAGCCTGCCCCATCAGCAATGTCCAGGATCTTAATGAGGCAGCGGGCACAGACCCGATGCAGGCAGTCCAGGATCTTAGGCTTGCGGTTGTGGGCATTGTAGCGTTGGTAACAGATTTTACACTCTAATTCCTCTGGTGGAGGACAGTCCTTCTCCTCTAACTCAGCCTGAGAACCACTCATCTTCAAGTCATGGTCTGGGGAAGGTAAGATAAATATAGAGACACATTGAGAAAAAGAGAGATGGACAACAGTATTTATATAGTCCAGCATTACATGCGAGGTTGGACCAGAATAGGTTTACATGGTTTCATTTTCTAAAAACACCATATTTTTGTTGTACTGCACATTGCTGCAGATCTTGTTTTCACCCTGTGTGTTCAGGTTTTAGCTACAGAGTGAGACATCTCACTTCTGTACCATCTTTGTTAGTGCACAGTAGTTAGGTAAGGATCACATTAGCTAGCCATCTGAAAAGAATTTCTAATAAGGGAAGAAGTTCCACTTTCTCGATACTTCCGGCTTCTGAACTGGTTGCAGTTCCACTAGAGTTCCACTGGGGGCGCTCACATGCAAGTGCAAAATAAATGGAACTCTTTAGATATAATTTTTGTCTAATAATTTGAATGTTGCATTCAAAAGGGCAGGCTCAGACAATACACCCTGCTGGTTGTTAGATTTTTTTAAGTGGCTTTTTTTTTTTTGGGATATATATTGGCCAATATATGTATATTTAAAAAAAAATCCAGAAACGTGTAACAAAAACGTGTAACAAAAAAGATTTCCATTAATTATTTGTAGTTATTTATGAGTCCTCACTAAAATAATATGGTAATGCAGTTTAAATAATAAACTTGTTTGTTTGTTTCACAACAGAACAGAGGAACATCAAAATGTATTAACGTTCTGATAAATAAAATGTATAAAAATACAAACTTAAGATATGAAACTTAAAGACGCTTGAACAAAAACACAATAACAACAACAAAACGGCCAACAAGGACGTTGTAGAGCGCCCTTTTGTGATTGTGACAAAAAATGTCCATAATTTCTGTCACATTTTTGTTTCTTTTAAGTAAAAAATATATCTAAGCCTTTATGTGTTCTCAGATAACTCACTGTAAGTGTGCAGTGGTGTCTGTATCCGCAGAGAAGCTGCCCTCTGCATGTATTTTCTCTTATTCATTTTTTCTGTGTGCAGGATGTTAATGGACGTTAACAAATAGCCTTTGGGCCCCACATGGGCGTTGAAACTAGACCTGCACAATTAATCTTTATAAAATCACGATCTCAATTCACCTCACTCATTTAATTTTTAAATGACTTTGATTTGACAATCGTGATTTGTATTTCCCCCCAAATCGTGCAGGCCTAGTTGAAACCCCCAGCCAATAACGGCTTGCTGGGTGTGCAGCCCGTTCTCATTCACAGGTACCGCCGCTTTGTCCCACCCATCGGCGTCTCGTACCGACGCACATGTTTAATTGACACACACACACAGACAGGATGTAGCTCTGCATTCACACCAAAGCCAGCAATTCACCTGTGTGTGTGTGTGTGTGTGTGTGTGTGTGTGTGGTATTTGTGCTTTAGAACTTTACTGCCATGAAACAATCAGAAAATAACGTTTTATTTTTCTGATTCACTGCTTTCTTTGGCGCTTCCTCTCTTCATATACACTCTAGCTTGTCCATCCACCGCTGCACCAAAGCCATGGCTGGTTCTGCTCTCAACTCTCTCAGGACGCAGGTTAAAATTTCCACCCATCTGGATAATCTTCAGTCAAGGTGACAACTATTAGCCCCCTATTAGGCATTAGCCCCTTCCACTTTCATAACGCATGGGGCTTGTTTACAGCTTTTTGCAGTGTGAGGATATGATTAGCCATTAGAACTTGCTGACGTGGACAGCCTGTACACAAAATACAACCAGTGTTCTTCTTTTTTTTTATGTCTGCTAAGATGGTGACCGACTTGTGCATTCTTTTATGTATTCCCTATATGTGACAATCCACAAGGACAGGTTCGCAGCAGAGTCTGAAACTGGACTTCCAGTCTTCGTTCAGGTCTACGTATATTTTGTCAAATTATGTGTGATTCAATAAAGCTTTAAAAAGTGCTTAGAAAAGGTTTAGTGCATGCTTCTGTGAGCTATAGTTGCAAATACCTCATTACTGTTGTTACTTCTTACTTTACCTCTTTACTCTTTACTTACTTCCCCTCCCGTTGGATTGATGCTATATAAAGAAAAGCCAGTCACTCATTCATGGTCATGAAATATAGATTGAATAGGTGGATGTTGCACTGGCAATTGCCCAGCAGGCCTCTCTGTGACTTGCTGACTGTTAAATATTTCAGCTAGCAGGCTATTGCGTTTATAAGCCTTTTGAAAGATGTCAGAAAGAACCAGCTTGCAGGAGCAAAATCGCCCAGTTTTCCCCAGACTACCTAATACATGTTGTAAAGAAAGGGCGCTGCACTGGGAGTGTGCAAGAGAAAATCCAGCTCCTATTATCCCACGTGAACTTGAACATTACATTACAATTTTTTGTAATGCTATCCTGTAAAGTTTACAAACAAACATTCAGCTTTTTTACCAGAAGGAATTGTATGTATTCTTAAGGCCTAACTATGTATTTCTTATCTAACTAGAGCGCAGACCTCCGCCAAAGCATGCCCTATCTCACCATATTAATACAGTGTGAATTTTCCTAGTCAGGTACTCATTTTTAGATTATTCTGAGCCCTCATGAATGCAGCACAAACATCCTATCTCACATGATAACATGTTAACAAAAGTGAAAAGAAAAATCGTGATGCAATAAATAAATCAAAGGCAGTGATAACAAGTGGAGGGAAAGTGTGGTACTGTCTGACAGACTAGTTAACAGGCTGACTTGACAGGTTGACTGACTCAATAGTTGGTCTCTAATGAGAATATGAAAGGTGAAACATTGATTTGAAAACAGTAGCTCCACTATGGAAGAGAAATAACACAGGGGAGGACGCTGACATTTGACATTTAGGAACTGATTGGATGATAGTTGAGGGAGTCTTGATGCTGGAAATGATGGAAAGGGGTTTTTGCTCTCCAGAGTAATTATAGATCCAGTTACATCTTACTGTGGCACATGTCTGGGTTATTCTAGTGTTCATATTCTATGTGAACGTGATACAGAGGTACACCTTTTACTAAACACCTCAGATACATCTAGAAATGTGTTATTTAGGCATAATAAACTGAAAGCACAATTTCCACTGTAAAAAAATAAATAAATAATAACATAAAAAGTTTTCTATGCGTGTATTTGAATAGATATCCAGAAGATGGAAGCCATACAGAACACGGCCGATACACTATTCATGACATTACACAGACTACATGGTCTGCATGCTTGGGGAAATTTTGAGAGATTAGAGCCCAACCTGGGTTCTTGTCCCCTAACCTTAACAAATTTTTTTTTTTTTAACCCAACCACCTAACAAGTTGTTTTTGTGCCTATACCGCGAAAATAAGTTTATTAATACTAAAATCCAGGGGACAATTTCCCCATGGGGAAAATCAATAATGTATCACTTTGAATTATTCTACAAACCACTATCAACAACAAGTCAATATTTTTAAAAGCAAAAAGTACTTTGATCCTCATATTTTGTTGCATAATGGAAAATACTTTGATCATCAAGATAAAAGCAAGGTCTAAGCTGTCACACAGCTACAGAAGTCTGTTCAACACTAAGCTCCAGACGCTCTGTTGGATCTGCACCTTTACAGCCAGAATTACACAGTAGTCAATATTCTGCATAGATCTTTGCAAGAAAAAACTAGATGAAACACTGTGTTTACCTGCATTTAAAGCACTTGTGCAGTGCCTGTTGAAAATGTGCCTGTTTGAAACTGGCAGATTGCTGGGCCTGTGGTATTGCTGCTTCTAGAATTCATCAAAACCAAATTGTACCCCAAAATTACTTAAAGAAAGACCCCAAACCACTTCATATGCAATTCCCCTATACACCCTGTATATACTACTACTAACTGATTTACCTGACAGAGAATGTCAGGTAGGGTGCAGATTAAGAATGCTATCACAAAATATGACAATTTGGTGTACCGGTAATCACATAGACATTAGCTTCATGGACTCATGGCAGTGCACTACCCACCCAGCCCGTTATGAGAGCTAATCTGTGTGTGTGTGTGTGTGTGTGTGTGTGTGTGTGTGTGTGTGTGTGTGTGTGTGTGTGTGTGTGTGTGTGTGTGTGTGTGTGTGTGTGTGTGTGTGTGTGTGTGTGTGTGTGTGTGTGTGTGTGTGTGTGTGTGTGTGTGTGTGTGTGTCATGCGTGCATGCCATTGGCAGAAATGCTGGTACTGGTACTCTTTCTCTGAAGTTTTTCAAACCAAGCAGACAAAGAGGCCTACTTATCTACTGTATGTCCATACACTAACCCCTTGTCATTGCAAACTAACCTTCAACAAACACCATGTCCCTATACCACAAGAGCTTCAGCCCTCAGCAACGGTCAGTGGTAGCAGGGCATGACTTGGGAGAGGTGGCAGTTTTATGTTGCACACCACTGGCTTAGGGGAAGAATTACCATAATTTCTAACTTTTACTGAGTTGAGAAAAGTTAGCTGACCTGCAGGTAATGCTGTTTTTATAACCCCTCCTGTTATCACAGTCATGACGTTTTACATATTCACATCTTGGAGCTGCCAAGATACCCACAGAATTATATTGTTGGCCACTGGGAGATGCCCAGTACTTTATTACTTGTATCTATCATTTAACAGTTAGCCACTGGTACAACAACATTGTTTTTCTGTCAGAGAATTGCAACCACGATCTTGCATTGTCTATCACTAGAAGCTGTCCAGTAAATATCTTACACTAGGAAACATACAGTATCTCGCTTGTTCTTTCAGCTACAACTCTACTTCCTCTTGCTCTACTGCATGCCTGCTATAGGTGAACCATGTTTCCTGTATTGTATTCTTTGTCTCACTATGTTCCCATTCAATGTATCCACTCTCATTACATGCAATAAGATCAGGTGTAGAGTAGAATCTCATGTAGTTGCAGTCGGCCTGCCCTATGGAACTGCTTGATTACCTAATGACACCAGACAGCTGATTTCAACAGAAAAGGTCAATCTGTTCTGTTTACACATGCAAGGATGCTTTATACCTGAGAGCATGGAGTTATTGCTGCAGGGAATTAAAACATTTGGATTTGTGAATAAATAATTGAATTAAAGAGTATAATGTTGTTAGTGAGGTTATGAGATGTTAATTAGAATGATGGCAGTTTGGCAGATAAAAGAAAAGGGTGGTGTATATACAGCAGCCTTTAACACAAGATCAAGATTTACTCTGCATTCAGACTATTAGTAGCAATTGTTGGCCGCAGCACAAATCGTATTTCAGCATAAGGCAGGTCATATGGCCGTGCTGATACATGTACGTGATTGGCTTCAAACAGGTGGTAAGACCCAAAGGATCAACTTCAAGTGGCGTGAAGTCTGAGAGGCAGTTCAAGAAAGCCTGATTGTACTGCTTGGGACTGCAACATTCAGTAAATTGCATGCTTAACCACATCTACTGTAGGTTCTAGATTGCCCCAGGGGAAAGTTATTATTGTCAGGTTTGTGTCTGGACGCCATATACTGTACATATTTTATATTCACATAAAAATCTATTAAACTTGAGTTGACTGACGGAAATGTACTTTCAACCATTTTGAAAGTTAATGCTCAATCCCCCACTGGATTGTAGTATTAAAAAACACTTGCCTGCCCTGAATTTTTAGTATTTTTCTTCTTACTGTGTGGAGAAGGTCAGCCAGCCTCTGGGCTACAGCTAGGAGGGGGGGATATATTGGTTTGGCGCTGCTCAGCTTGGCTTGTTGTGAGGGCTAAATGTCACCGCTTCAGCTGGGCTGATGCTGTCGCCCTGCTGCCTCCCTAGGGGATTGATGGGGATTCAAGCCAAGGTTGGGAGACATTTTGCTTTCCAGGTTATAGTTCTCCAATGGAAAGTACCAATTCCATTCATTACTGAGCACAGCTGGGAGTTCACATGCTGGTTTGGGATAGAGCTAGGCCCATATTAATGGCTATGGTTCTGAACCAACTAAGTGGCTAGTACAGTAAGGAAAAATACTATTTGAACATCCTGCTATTTTGCAAGTTCTCCCACTTAGAAATCATGGAGGGTCTGAAATTGTCATCGTAGGTGAATGTCCACTGTGAGAGACATAATCTATAAAAGAAAATCCAGAAATCACAATGTATGATTTTTTAACTATTTATTTGTATGATACAGCTGCAAATAAGTATTTGAACACCTGAGAAAATCAATGTTAATATTTGGTACAGTGCCCTTTGTTTGCAATTACAGAGGTCAAACGTATCCTGTAGTTTTTCACCAGGTTTGCACACACTGCAGAAGGGATTTTGGCCCACCCTAACCCCACTCCTCCACAGAGATCTTCTCTAGATCAGTCAGGTTTCTGGGCTGTTGCTGAGAAACACAGAGTTTGAGCTCCCTCCAAAGATTCTCTATTGGGTTTAGGTCTGGAGACTGGCTAGGCCACGCCAGAACCTTGATATGCTTCTTACAGAGCCACTCCTTGGTTCTCCTGGCTGTGTGCTTCGGGTCATTGTCATGTTGGAAGACCCAGCCTCGACCCATCTTCAATGCTCTAACTGAGAGAAGGAGGTTGTTCCCCAAAATCTCGCAATACATTTCCCCGTAGCCCTTTCCAGCCTTGTGGAGGTGTACAATTTTGTCTCTAGTGTCTTTGGACAGCTCTTTGGTCTTGGCCATGTTAGTAGTTGGATTCTTACTGATTGTATGGGGTGGACAGGTGTCTTTATGCAGCTAACGACCTCAAACAGGTGCATCTAATTTAGGATAATAAATGGAGTGGAGGTGGACATTTTGAAGGCAGACTAACAGGTCTTTGAGGGTCAGAATTGTAGCTGATAGACAGGTGTTCAAATACGTATTTGCAGCTGTATCATACAAATAAATCATGCATTGTGATTTCTGGATTTTCTTTTTAGATTATGTCTCTTACAGTGGACATGCACCTACGATGACAATTTTAGACCCCTCCATGATTTCTTAGTGGGAGAACTTGCAAAATAGCAGGGTGTTCAAATACTTATTTTCCTCACTGTATATGGGACTAGATTCAGACAAGTATTAAGAAGAAAAATATTTAGAATCCACTTGTCAGCAGGGTTTTGGAGCCCCCTGCTAAGACAATAAATATATATATATATATATATATATATATATATATATATATATATATATATATATATATATATATATATATATATATATATATATAGCAATATTTATTGCTTTAGGTAACTAAATAGTTTAACATACCAGTATAGCATGGAGCTAAAAAAGGACAAACATCCTGGTTGTCGGTAATAAACCAAACTGCCTCAACTTTTTGGGAATTATGAAATTCTATACATTCAAGAGACAGTGATGTCATATATCTTGGTCTGTGCCTGTAACAGATGATTCAATGGATGACATAGGTACAGTATGTAATGACAATGATGTCAAAAAAATGCTCAGGGTAAAGGCCTGTACATGTATTTCACATGTGTTAATCATTGTCAAGGCCTGACTGTTCAGGACTTACTGTATGGACCTTGGTCAGAAAATAATACCAATATAAGCTCTGGGGCACATGCTATTTCTATCAGTATTCAAACACCATGCATACATTCATTTAACAGGCATTTTCTATTTGTTTACTGCTGAGTAAACGTTTCCACTGCGTGCCAAGTCATCCATACTGATGATGCACTCATATACATCACATTAACTCTGACATGGTTTTGTTTATATTATGTGTCCTGTCATTATGTATGTGTGGGTAGGATAAGGTAGAAAGCTATGTGTTATGGATGATGGTCTGATTTTCTTCTCCATGGACTATTTCCTCTATGGACTATTGGTTTGCATGTTGTGAAAGATTTTTTACATTGTTTACACCTGTGTGTTGGAAACTTAACTTTTGATATATAATATAATAATAATATATATAGTCATTAAGGAGGTATTAAAATTCTTCATGTTCTTTTAAGGGTGTTTTAACAAGAAACTGTTGATTTTAGCTACCTGCATTATTGTTTGTGGTTCCTCTGCTTACTCATCCAATAGCACTCAGTTATTACAAAGGCCAATTTTTCCATACTTATGCTATTTTTTTCTTGTCTCCTTGGTCGTGATTGGCTAGCTATGGAGAAAGAATTTGACCTTTTTGATCTGTTTTTCTGAAAAAAGCTTTATAAAGAGAAGCCACATTTTCAGTACTTTGTGGTTGTTCCTTGTTGCTTTCTGTGTACAATAGGCAGGAGCAGTTGGGGGTAAAATGTGCTTTGTGGGAACACATGTTTAAATAATTACAACTTACCAGTCTCTGATCTGGTATCATAATTACTATATTTAAAGAGAGGATGAGGTAGCTTCAGAAGTATAGCCATGTATACTGTATTAAGTATCAAATCTATCACCAGTATAACACAAGACACTTTTCATAACTGCTCGTGTATAATACGGTATGTCTCAGAATCAAATCCAGACAAGCCAGCTACTTGATAGTCCATCATTTTTTAAAGTGAAAGGGTCAAACCAACTTGTTTGTTATACCCTTTATCAAGCAGACAGAGTGATAAACTCCTATGCACACACACACACAAATAGAGGGCATGCACACACACTGTTTGTCCTTATACAGACCTTGTTTTTCTCATCACTAACTACAGAGCAGCAACACACAGTATCCACCCTCTCTGTTTCTTTTTGTGCAATGTTTTTTTTAATTGATTGATTCATTCTTTACTTTACTGGACCTCTTTTTGCTTCATTGCCAGTCCACTTAACAATAAACATGTATGCCACTTGTATGAGTGTGTGTGTGTGTGTGTGTGTGTGTGTGTGTGTGTGTGTGTGTGTGTGTGCATTTGTGCGCTGCACCATCTGCACCATCTGCAGTAATTCTGAACTGCCTGCAGCTCAACAGCTCCTAATCTGCTGATACAACAACTTAAATATAGGTCTAACACAGAACTATTATTTGCTGGACACACACATCCAAACTAATAAACACCAGATGCACCCACACCATCCTCTCCCTAGAAGATCTGCAGGTTAGTGTGTGTGTTTGTGTGTGTGTTGGTTCTCACCTTGTCCCAATGTGTGTAACTCCCCCTCCTCCATTCCAGTTGTCTCTGCTGCGCTGTCCTTCATGTAAATCTGCCTCCTTCATAGCAACACTCCACATATCATTCCTCTGTGTGTATTTGTCTGTGCAGGTGTACCGAAAGCAGGCGTCAACCAGACTGGCAGTGTTGGAGGAGGCAGCGGAGGGGAGGACAGCTTCTTACCAGAGGGAGATTCTTCACCTGCAGAGGCTGCTACGAGAAAGACAGGAGGCTGAGGAGAGACTGCTGCAATCCAAACGGTAGGAGGAGAGAGAGCGAGAGAGAGAGGGAGAGCGAGAAAGAGCGAGAGAGAGGCAAGCAGGCAGAAAATGTGTGAATGAAAAGAGGAGGAGAGAGGGGGGAGATGGTGTGTATCGTGGGAGGGAGGGCTGAGACAGCGAGAGGCTGCAGTAAAGTGTGTATAAAGGCAGAGCTGGGCATATCAACAAAACAACTACTGACAAGAAACACATAGAGATTAGCCTTTTTGTAAATTGTCTGTCTATTTCTTACATTGTTTACCCCAAAAAGTCATGGCCAGTTATCGTCTGATTTATTTCATCTTGGTCTTCAATAACACACTGTAAATTTTCTTATATTAGGAGAAGGTGAAGGTTGGAGTACGGTTGAGGCTGTGTTGCAGTATCTTTATCAAAACTGTTTGTCATGTGTTAAGTCCAATTAAGGATATTGACAGATTTATCTTTATTGGATTTTAAACCTCAAATATCATTATCTGTATCAGTCTTATATATAGTAGAATGTTTGCTTTACACATCAGGACAACAATTCAGCAAGTTAGAGTACACAAGACACCACAACAAAACAACCTGGTAACGCAGCAACAACACATTACCGCAGTATGGTTCTGGGTATGGTTCTTCCACCCGCTATGGACGCTCCTGTTTGTTAAATGAATAAATTGTGAAATTGCCAATATGTCTGGTTACTTTAATAGACTCCAATAACCCAATGCACCAAACAAGAGTCAACAAGGGAAAGCTGTTTGGCATTGTCAGAGAAGATTTGGCAAATGTTTCATTGGTGCAACCCACATACTCAGTTCTGCCGCTCACCCCACAAATGCATGTTCCTTACAAATGTGGCACCATTTAAAAGGAAAATAATCATGCTTTCAAACGGTATGAGATTCATTGTCAAGAAGCATTGTTAAAACAAAGAGATAATCTACCAAACACAAATTTTGTTTTTGTGCATAGTTTATATCTGTACAGTGCAATTTCCAACTCTCTATGCCAGGTTAAGGAGATACGTAGATGCTGACATCCCTGTAAACCACTAGCGATCACACAGCTCAATTCTCAATTTTTCTACACTAAATCACTTAACCCCCACAGGACCATCCAATCCAATCCTCCAATCCAAAATGTATTCACAGATGCTAGGTTGTTTGGGGGTGGAATAACCGTATTTTAACAGGATTTGCATATGTAGTGCCTGAAGCATTTTGTTTTAGAATGACAGGGAAAGGCCTACTGTTGGGACAAAGAACATTGGATGGTGGGCAATAATTGGTTTGTGTAAATGCAAAAATAAGTTTTTTTATATTGTATGTATTGTATTAGTGTAAACTGTGTGTTTTCTTTTACATATATATTCTGAATTGTTTTGAAATACTTAAGTGCTCAACAAAGTAGCAAATCAGAGGAATAAAACGTTATTAACATCAATAACGTTCTAAATCACAAATAAACACACCCACATATCTGTGGGAAGGTGCCACATTGCTGGATTACGTGTGAATGCAGAGGTTCATCCTGTTTGTGTCAGTTTAACTTGTGCGTCGTTATGAGATGTTGAGGGGCAACGTCGCGGTTGGGAATAAGAACCCCTACCCACCCTGCACATTGTTTTTGCTGGGGCTTACCTTACACACCTAGGTTGGGCACAAAGGCTCTTTGCAGACGCCCATAATCATCCCGCACACAGAGAGCAGGGTCTCTGCACAGATACCACAACACACTTTTAGTGGGTCATAAGTAATGATTAAAAGGGATTAGTTTTGTATTAGTCTATGAACATCATTTTTAGGATAATACTGCATTTTATACATTTAAGCTAATTGAATTGTTCTGGTGAGGGAAGTAATGTCCATCCATCTTTATTCCCTTATCCGGTATCGGCTCGCGATGTTTTCACCAAGATACTTGAAATGACAGAGCAAGGCCCATGGTTATGGGGAACAATAAGAATTGCATGTAGCCAATCATTTGAGTTGGCACTTATTTTTTGGTTTCATGATATTCTTACTACTACAGTGTGATAGCCTTGAAACACTTGACTGGTACTTTGCTCCTCCTGAAACAATCTACCATATCATATAATGTCTGTTTTTAGCTCGGTCTCTGGGCCTGCTGCCTGCTGCTATCAAATGAAAGCTAGCTAATCAGATTGTTAGAAGATCCTGTCCTGCTCTGCCCCGAGGGCATTGTAATGACAAATCACACACAGTACACACATCCGTCATACCACTTGCACCGGCTCTAAGACACCACAAACTGCTGGCCTTATGAAACTGCATTCATCACCAGATTTACCAAACATGCACACTACCCTGGCCTGGAAACTGTAAGTCATTGGGATGCATGTGGGTGAAGCCCTGGCTGACTAGGTCACGAGCCACAGCAAAATGGGAAACTATCATTGTAGTCGGTGGTGTGTCCTACTTGTGTTTCTGAGAAACCAGGTTTTTCCTGTTCTCAGCTAGAGCATTAGGAGTTCAGTTAAGTAGCGATCCACTCGTCTGAAGTCAAAATTCTCACTTCCACACTGAGGAAAATCTATATCTGCCTCTTTCTTTTCTGCATCTAATCCACTGCTTTGTGTTCTGTGTGTGCTACAGCAGCGGACTTGCCGATAGGTTGTGATTGCCGCCTTCCTGCTGAGATCCGTGTAGCCTCTAGTGAAGCAGCACTGCCTGAGACTTCCAGGAGCTCAGGAGGGGACTGAGTCTTCTTTTTCCTCTCTAAAAGCAGTCTTCCCCATGTCCAGCTACAAAAACATAGAAAGATCTGCCACATAGAAGCAAAGAGTGATATTATTAAAGGTAGCTAAAGTATCTAGTATATTCCCATTTCGACAAATAGTTCTGCTTTTATTTTATTTACGTGATTTTATAATTCATTTGCACTACATTTGAATTTGTCATGGTATGGAATGAGTTCAGTATTTTGTGGAGGATGCATTATAAATGCTAGAAATTGATTAAGAAGGTACTGAGAATTGTTTGAAAATAGTTTTATTTAATCAGCATCTTGATATTCCACACCTGTGAGGTGGGTGGATTATCTCAGCAAAGGAGAAGTGCTCACTAACACAGATTTAGACAGATACTGTATTTGATAGAAATAAGCCTTTTGCATACATAGAAAAAGTCTTAGCTTTGAGTTCAGTTCATCAAAAATGGGGACAAAAACAAAAGTGTTGCATTTATAATTTAGTTTAGTTTAAATTGTTGCTCCTTTCGGCAGTCTTAATCTCTACTGATTTCACACACTGGAAAACAAGCAAGTGCAAATAGCTGACCTTATTTTATGTTAATGGTGTAAACACTTGGAACCTCATGCATAATTAATGCTAAAGCACATTAATGCTGATAAACACATTTTAGTAGTATTTAATTATGCCTTGGTTTTCCATCAGCTTCAGGGGAGGCTGCATCCAGCAGAGAGAGGTGATTGTCTGTTTCTCTTTTCTCACTTGTTCCTTGGTAGCTGTCATTAGAGGTTCGAAGAAAGGCACATGTGCTGTATTTCTTTGTGAGGGTCATGTTGTGACCAAGTCTTTTATAACTTGTACTTCCTTGTAATGACTCAGTAGTTTCAAGAAAAAAAGAAGCATGGAATTGACAGTGATGGGTGGTGATTATATGGTGACCTTTACACAAGTAGCTACTGTTTTTTTTATACACATTGCTCTCCAGCGTTTCTCTCTAAGGTTTGTGTCACGCTTTAAAGCTTGTAGAGAGTGAAGATTGGCATCGGCGCACAGTTAATAGCAGCACTCCATAATCAATCCATAATCTGTTAATAGAGCTAGCACCAAGATACCGTTTCACAATTCTACTGAAATAAACCACAGTGGCCAATGGCTTAATTTCTTATCATAGTTTTACAATATAAGTTGCCTTGCAATTCATTAATTACATGTTTTTGTTCCATAAAAAGAAGCCATAGTTGAACATATTCTATGAGGAATCAGGGCTCAATATAGCACCATCCACCATATATTTTACAAATACTTGTAAAATATGCAATTAGCTGGTAGATTTACTACACTCACCAGCTAAAAAAACAATGGCAATCTATTGAGTGTCTGGTAAAATGTTAACATTCATTAGCCATTTGGGTGGCGGACGAAAAGGTTCATTTTTAACCCTCTGGGGAATAAATCCAGGACAGAACCCCTTTATTAAAAATAATAGTATAATAAAGTAATTGTTATAGACTATTACATAGCCATAGCAGTATCTTTTGGATCTGGGACTATTAAATTATCCATTTTTATTTGTGAATGAGACACTTCTCATCTGTCATATAACAGAAGGCTAAAGACTTTGTTGAAGTGATAACTAAGGACTGATTGTCTAATGTTTGTGCCTGTCTTGGTCCCTGTGGCTGTCTCCCAGCCAGATTGATAAACCCCCACTGCTCAGAATAACATTGAATAATGTAAGTGTCTGGTAATGTTGTTGTGTTGCAGAGCGATAGACCGGATCCTGAGATGGCTGCAGCTTACTGGAGCTATAATTGTAATGGAGATGTACTGAGGTAGTGGAGCTGCTACTGAGCCTTTCTCTATTGGTCAGACTCCAGTTGTCTGGCCTCGGGGTCACCACAGCTATCCCAACAAGACTTTTACAGCTGCAAGATGTATCTTCATATTCTGTCTGTGTAGCTCCTTAGGAAGCAATGAATAGTGTGGTTGCCATGGGTAACGCATGTGTGCATGCTGTTTGGGTTGGAGGTAATTAGGCAGAGGGTGGAGTTTGTGAGGGTCTTAACTCAAGGAAGAAAAATATTTTTAGTCAATCATTAAAAGAAACATCAATTAATCTTTACTTTAATAAGAATGATAGAATTCTTCTCCTTTTTCCCCACATAGTTAAGTCAAATGCTCTCAAGATACGCTTGTGATCTCACCACTGTGTTTCAAACCCTGTCAACAACCAATCCTGTATAATAAATGTCAGATGTTTATATTAAACCAAAGCTTCAAAATATTGAGAGAAACGTATTTAAACAGATTTCAAACTGAACGCTCTGGTTGTAACAGTTTTTTGTACTCCTGGCCCTGGGTAAGACGGCAAAACAACAGATGCAAAAGTGCATCCCCAATCCTCATCGATGCATCATCTGTGGTGTTTTGTATGTGTTGAATCCAGCTAAACTGAGTCATCATTATTCATTAATAACACATGTATCAACCCAACTTGCCCTCTTCTAGCTTTGAGCTGGAATGTGGAGGTACAGTGTGTCATCCTCTTCAAAATACACAGATTATTCTGTAGTTTTCTTGGAAGACTGCCACTTCATTTTAAATCCACATTTGTGTTGTACAGATATGCTGATGTTCCCTCAACTGTAATAAGTGGCTTACTGAGTACAGACAGGGCAGCCGATTGCTTCAGTTGCTGACGTATGAACAGCATATGATGTAAGAGCTTTAATCCATCAGCCATTATAGCAATAACAGCACAAGGGTAATTATGTGCGATCTCCTTGAAACTGTTATTCTTTTTCATTATAACTATCCTTTTATCTCTGTGTGTGACATAGTAGGTTGTTAGTTGGTTCATGAAGCCAATAAGCATAAATATAATGAGAGGCACATAGGAAGGCCAGAATAATGGAATGTCATCTGAATGATTTGAATCATAAACCGTATAAGAAGAGAGGAACTTAAACTTTTACATGGAAATATGTCATAAATATGCAAGTTTGAATAAGAATGCTCGTGTGTGTTGGACATCTGTAAGAGAAAAAAAAGTAATAAGAATAAGTAATAATGACGATATGTATTTTAAATGATGTGAATGGTGACAGTGTGTGGTTTCAGTGCTACTCTGCTGTCCTTGGCCTGGAAATGGATTAATTACACAGACCTAAAGTTTGGAACTTCAGTCACAACAAGTTTTGCATAACACAATTGATTGGGAATGGATGAAAGAACTGTAGTCAGACTTTTATTGGAAATGAGTTCAATTGATGGTATATAGAATAAATAACAATACTGCACATTGACATAATTTTCCAGCATAACTGTATCAAATGTAATGGACGGAGCAGCAGTGACATCACCCATTGGTTTTTATTGGTTTTTAAGACATGCTCATTTTATAATTAAAGTGTGATCAGAATTGGTTTTTAGATTGCTGTTTTGAGACATGCTCATTTGTGTGATCAGAATCAAATGTCATCATATCTCTTATTGTGCTGATTATGCTGAAATAGCCTCAGCCCTCCAAGTATTAAAAAGCTGTTCTGGAAGAAAACTCCAGAAAACACTTTAATGGCATCAGTTGAGTTTGAATATGTGTACCCAATTCCAAGTCAGAGCCTTCAGCAATCTTACCACTCTGACAGTTACTCCCATATGATCTGAATGCAGCGCCCTGTAACACCCTGGCAGAGCCCAGTGATTGCTGCTTTATTTAGAAACACTCCACTTTTTTCAGCATTGTGCCTTGTGAGGTCATTTGATGAAAAAGTATGCCTGCGTGCAAGAGAGAAGGGGGGGCGGGGGATGTATGATGTTTAATTCAATCCTAAAGTGGTTTGTTTTACCAGGTTTGAACACTGTCAATCAAAGTGATTTGCACGTTTTTGGACTGTATTTGCACGGTTGCAACGCTATTACAGTGACAAAATGTGGCAGCAGACAGACATACTGTATACTAAACATCTGGCTAAGTACTCCAAGCTGCCTCTGTGGCAGTTCCTGCTGCAGTAGATGTCTCTAGGACAACATTTTGCCATGATGACACACACAGACTCTCCTGGTGAAAACAAAACCAGCGTCGCTGTCGCGGCTGGTAAATATCTGTTAAATGTCACTCGGGTCCCAGTCTTCTGATCGTCATTACCATCTCTAAATTGAAATTAAGGCAGAGTTTGAAAATGCGTGTGGTCAATGCAACAGCCTTGCTTTGTGATCCCATCGCAAGATGGTCTCTAGTATTCTGTCTATACTAATTTTAGTTTTCTATTCCCACCATACTACTACTCACTAACACCATCAATGTGTATCACCCAACTGGGTGATGCACGGCAGCCTTATGACACCAGCCTTATCACTACACATCAGCTTGGTAGAGGGAGGGGGACATGTTTTTAGTGGTGGGGAAAACCGGAGCACCCGGAGAAAACCCACCCAGACACGGGGAGAACATTCAAACAACATAGAAAGGGCCGGGACGACCAGGGTTCAAACCGGTACCGTCCTGCTGGGAGGCCACAGTGCTGACCTTTGGGCCACCGTGCTGCTTTTGAAGAGTAGTTTAAAGCAATTTTCCAACACAATCGTACCGCACACTCCCACATCCTCCATTATACTCATGTCTAAACTCTTCATTTTGTAGCCCCACCACTGTGAAATGTAACAAGCCATGATTTTACACTATCCCATTCTGATGTTCATTGCTGCTTTGGGCCTTTCTCTCCTGCATTTACAAAATACAATGCTTCAGGCACTACTTTAGAAATAATTGGGAATGGAGATGACATGCAATCGTATTCCCAGCAGCCCCGTGTTTTTGAAAAAAGAGGAGTGAGGAGAACTAGGCATTCCTGAGGTAATTTTGGTCTGCTCAATGCAGATACAAGTTTGAAATGGAGCTGTGTGAGCTACTGCAGTGAGTGTGTCCCCAGGGAGTCACCATTGTCTGCTGTAGAATTGATGGTGGAAAAACAGCAGATACCCTGACACTGGTTTAAAGGACATGATACACTGAAAATAAATCAGCTATTTGTGGCTGTAGATGGTTTCCATTGTATAAGAAAGTAGAGATCCACCTTTCAGTCCTCTTGTGGTCAGCCTGCTCACTTACTGCAGCCACAGGAATGTGTGAATGAGCTTCCCGACCACAGCAATGCTGCATGTCACCCGTTATTCATGTAAAAGCACCTTTCCTCACCACACACACACACACACACACACACACACACACACACATGCACACTACCCCAGCCTGTTCACCTTCTTTGTTCTTTCATTCTTCTGCATTTCATTTATTTGCTAATCATTTAGGTTCAGTAAAGTTTATCAGCCTACATGTAATTTTGTAAAATGAAATTTCATTTTCTTTTTAACTTTCCTTTATTTCACCCTATCAGCTTGCACTTGACTGACTAACTTCCTTGTCTTCTCTCCTCTCTTTACTCCTCCAGGGAAGTAGAGAAAGAGTTGGAGGTGGTGTGGCAGGCAGCAACCAGGGAGAACCTGCAGATGAGGGAGACTCTTTTGGACTCAGGGCTCAGTGCGGACCTCCACAGTCGGGCCGTTGCTGGCACTGCCTCTCCTGGCTGGCTTTCTTAGGCTCCAGAATCCCATCAGCATTAACCACACAGCTCTGGCCTCTCTTCTTCACCTCTCATCAAAGCCCTGGGCTCCAGAGAAGGTCCATAATTAAATCTGACTCAGATAACCAAAGCAACTACTTGGAGGAGAAGCTTAAGCATTGGCTGGATTTCTATTGAGCTCTTTAACCATAAACCATAGGTGTTTTAACTCAGAATGGAAAGATTGACTGGGTACATTAGTTACAGTCCTAGACATGTCAGCATACAGGCATCTGCCAGATTGACTTTGTTATGGAGATAAAACTTTAAATTAAGTGACTCATATTTGTATTTAACTCTATGTCTCGTTTGTACAACGAAGGGGAAGCAATAGCAGTCTGCTTAAATTCACTTCTTACTTTTTTTCCGGTAAGGTAAACTTGGTTTGGACAAAAGGAATTCAGTAAAATATTAAAACATTAGAGTGAAAAAAAATCATAATGAAACAGCTGACAGTTTTGACAGCATGGCCAAATATACCTGACATCAGTCTGGGTAGCCAGAAAGACTGCACTTTTTATAAAGATTTATAAAAAGATTGTTTTATTTATTTATCTTTTTAAATTTGTCTCAGGGTTTTATAGACCATGCCAAGAATAAAAGATTAACGAGTATACCAAAGACTGGAGAAAGTTGCATTATTTAGCTTGATTAAGGCTATTATCCTAAACATAAAGGACCCAGCCAGTGTTGCCACCTGCTGGGCACATATGATAATGGTATGATCATTGTTAACAGTGGCAGAGTTATAAGGCAGACATGGAAAAGCTACATACAGGTACAGGTAGTATGTTAAAAATGATCAAAATGACATCAAGTGACTTATCTGGAGGAAATAGTGTTGGTGGTTGTTCAGGGGATTTCTTGAAATGGCAAAAAATGAACACAATAAAAGAGTACAAGATTGTTTTTATACGTGTGTCTCTATTTTCATATTATTATTACTTTTGTTTAAACTCTCGGATAATATGTTGGCTAGTTTTGACTTGCAAATATATGTGCTTATAAACAAAGTTAAAGGGACTCAAAGTGTTATTTATTGGGATAGTTTGTATAGCAAAAACTCTTTTTAAACTAGAAAGTAATAGTAAAACCAGTGGGCTTTTATTGTTTGGAGCACTCCTTATCAAATACAGACATAACACCATTGACAAAGATACTTGTGATGGCACAACAAGTTTTTCTGTGACTGAGACACCACAACATCACCTCTTTGGCACGCCATAGCTGGATTAGACTGATGCCACAAGGCGGAGTAGTGTCTGTGTAGAGACGTACCACAAATCCCTGCTGACGAACACAGACCTGCGTGACGGCTGTGCAGTGCCTCAGACATGTAGCATAGCTTTTAAGTGATGAGGGATATGCCTAATACCTGGTGTAATGGCACAATGTGCAGTTTGCAAACAAATCCAAACAACCAAATTATGGCATTGAGTCTTTTAGCCACAGTGTCATAAGCAAAAAATGTGCTAATAGACAGCAATCAAAACCCTACTCTCCATGCATATACTGTATATATTCATGTAAAAACAAAAGCAGTGTTGCATACCATACACATACACATATTCTATTTGGACATATTGGCATGCCAGGCAAATTATGCATCTCCTTCTGGCTGTATGCCCTGAATTCCTGAGGGAAAACGCAAAACAGAAGACAGGATAGTTTACCGCCATTAGAATTCCTAAAATGTAATCCAACATGTAGACTACCCTTTACAGCCGGCTGTATTTCAATCAGGAGAGACTTGTTTGCAGATATGCAAAGGTTTATTGAACATAAGCATAATAAAATGTACAGTCTTTGGAACTTTAGACTCCATGGTTAGGGGTAAGGAAGCCAAACAATCCCCCCCGATGGAGTCTAGACACTGGTTGTGGCGGTGAAGGAGTCCGAAGACCAGACCAGAGGAGCCAACAGGGCGTCCAGCAGGAGGAAGACCCAGGGTGCATTTGGGTGAGGATGACTGGAGGTGGGAGGTGAGGTGGGGGGTCGCACGCTTTGCCTGAAATGACAGCTGACATCAGCAGGGACAGAAACAGATTTAAAGCCGGGTTGTGATGTTGTGACTGGCCCTTGGAATTTGGTTTAGCAGGAAGGTGAACGCCTCCAACAGCTGATTTGATTTAGGGAGAGAGCAGTGATTAAGTTTTAGGTCTTCCTGAAAGGATTTACGGTGAGCTACATTAGACTGTACATGCTATTACATTTATTTGGCAGACACTTGTATCCAAAGCAACAATTAATGCATTCAAATTCAATTATAGCTGCTCCGCAGAGCTGGTGTGGGGCGAGCGCTTTATACTCACAGGGAAGAAGTGATATTGTAACTGTCGAGCTTTGAACTTGCAATCTTCAATTCCAAAGACAAACACTGATCTCAGTGAGCTGCTGTAGTGCAGGATTTTCCTAAACCGCAACTGGACTGATTTTTAATCAGAATCAGGTGTGTTAATGCAAACACATGTAAAATATGCAGGGCAGTTGTCCACAGCCCCATGCCTTCATTAGATGATCATCTTGCAACACCAGGTGCTCAAACTCAGAACCTTTGACGCCGCTGGCAGTTCCTGATCTCAGGGTGCTATTATCTGGGTGATGTCACAAGTGGCGTCGCAGCACCTAGTAGACAAGGAGCAGGCTTGCATGAAAATGCACAATTTTCAGCTACTGTCACAAATTAATTTCTTATTACAAAATTGGTTAAGACAACATAGAGATGCCTATAATTAATTTTTTACAAGGATTAATAAACTGATGAAGATGATTTTGAATTGACTGCAATGCGTAGATGAGAAAACAATTCAGATTTATCTTTTTAATTCACTTTTTGAATTAAAAAAATATAAAATTCTGAAATTTTGCACACCAAATCTCCAATGGTCTTTGGATGTGTTTTTCAACGTCAAAACATTTATTTTGGAAGAAAGTGCAGGACTTGTTTATACTACTATATGCAGTAAAATGTTTTAAAGCACTGTGGGCTCAATCTATGAAGCATTAAATTGGTGGATAGAGAAATAAGATTCAGCAAAAACAATAAAAGGCCACTCTAAAATGGGCAGTTTTACTGTTCTGCTATTGTGGCAGGGTTTTATCAAATTGTGTAAATAAGTATTTGTAAATACAGCTATGTAAAAATGGTGTGGAAATTTTTTTTTATTTTAAATGGAAAGTCAAAAACATACAAAAATGATGTATGTGTCATTTCATTTTTTAATTAGTTTTTTTATTATAAGGGGGGAGAGATGTTATAAAATTAATTAGTGTTCTGGTAGTGGGCATGGTCAGACTGAAGAGACATGAGGTCATGCCTGGTTTGACCGGGACAGTCACAGGTGTGGGGGGGGGTGGCAGGGGTCACTAGATGAAGAACACAACTGAAGACCTGCTTGTTTCCCCCTGCTTGTTTCCCCCACCACAAAATCTCAACTGAGACAGCAGAGGAGGAGTGGGGCTGTCCCGGCAAGGACTCTGAAGTAACGGAGACAATTAGGCCCCGGAGTAGTCCAAGAAGCAGTCTGCGTCTCCCAGATGCTAAACCTTGCAGAGTCCGAGCAAACCGTCCCCCCCCAGACGTAGCAGGCTGACCCAGTCTGGTACGTCTCACACATTCTCACACTGAATGCAACATGTAGGGAGGTAGATTTGGTTTGTCTTGTTACCGGCTAGGCTAACCAATAGTAGCAGTGATCTTTGTGGTTTCAACGAGCACGGTTAGTTTAACGCATATGTAATAGCTCAAACACATATATGTAATGTTTACATAATTTAACTTAAAGTGCTTAAAGCATTTATGTTATATTTACATGATATGACTAAAATGAAGTGAAATGATGTGTCTATGTGATTTAACTGAAGTGCTTAAAGCAGAAATGAGTTATGGTTACATGATTTTAAAGTTGTTTAATAAAACAAGCAGAGAAGCAATCTGAAAACACACAGGACCTGTCTCATCTTTACTGTCTCTTCTTGTTTGTAGCTGCTTTCATATAGGAATCTCTAACATGTTTACTGGGTGCCAGAATAACTGTTATAATTGAATAACTGGTAGCTTTGCTTCCTAAAGTTCCAAATAGCTTGCCTAACATTAGTAAAACTAATTAGTAAAAAAAAAGGAAGTCTCAGGAAGGTGGAAGGTTTTTTGGTGGAACATGTGTACGCTCATAAGTAGTTTTAGTCGTCAACAGAAAACTCAGATTGGACAGCTAGCTGTCTGGATTTACCCTGCAGAGATCTGAGGACCAGGTAACCATAGTCCTCAGATTGGACAGATAGTCTAGCTAGCTGTCTGGATTTACCCTGCAGAGATCTGAGGACCAGGTAACCATAGTCCTCAGATTGGACAGATAGTCTAGCTAGCTGTCTGGATTTACCCTGCAGAGATCTGAGGACCAGGTAACCATCCTCAGAAATCCACCGGAAGTTAGAATGCCAACACAAAGACAGAGGAAGGGGACGGACATCCGGGCAAAATGAGGGTCATCCGGCGGAATTTCTGGCAGCAGCAGAACAATCCTGAAGTGGAAGGTCGTGGATGTAGAGTATTCATCATTTCAGTCATTTATAAGCTCACAGCAGGAAAAACGTCATGGCTCAGATGTGCATTACTGCCCCCAAACAGTCTGGAGTTGCTACATTGTCATCCTGGGTCCCTCATGAGTCTTACTGGACAGATGCCACATTCTGTTTTGCTTGATATCATACCGGTTTGAAAATGTTTAGAGTGGCCCACGCCTACGCCCAACCAGAGCCAGTCTCTCTCCGAGGACAGCATCCGCTGCACCTCTGAACAGGCCAACCTTTGATCTCTATAAAACCACTTGTGTAAGAGTAAATGCTGCTCCGCTGCTGCTTTAGATTCACTGTCAGCAAGCTGCAGTGAGCCTTCCTCGTCTTCCTCGTCCTCCACAAACAGGTATTGTTTCATTTCAATACTTTACATTTCCACTGAGCTCAGTTTAAATTAGTTTTGATCAGTTATTTAAATTTAGTTTTTTTGTTTCATCACTTTATTTAAGATGTTGTTCAGCTTAATTTGAGTTTAGTTTATTTAAATCAGTTTTTTTAAATTTACATGCATTATTACTCACGTTTTTGATGGCACAGCAGGAAGGAGGGCTGTGGTCTGAACTTAGTCACTATGTCTACTGGGCTTGGATATTCTGGATGTTTTATGTGCTATTTATGTTATTTATAACTGTTACTATTGACTGGTGCTGAGAGAGTCTTTATTAAGGTGCATATGACAAACTTGAACTTGGACTTGCCACAAATGATTGATTGTGTCAACTGGCTTTCAGAGGACTACTTTGTATTTTTAAAGGTCTTACATGCTTTCAACACAAAATGCTGTGCAATGGTTCAACCAGACTGACAATTAAAAGAGACAAAGATACTTCTGAGCAACAGTTAAATAAGAATAGAAGAAATCAGCGGTCATTGGTAAAAGAAATTGGAAGCTTGGCCTCAAATGTGTGCCGATTTAAAGAGGAACAGCTTCCTGTTTCAGTGTTAATGCCTATAACAAGCTGTTGTTTAGCAAAGCTGTCTTTCAAACTATAATAGAACATAGAATAGAAAATACAATAGAAATATTGGAATATCAGATGAACATACTGAGAAATCCCAGTCCAAACCTATTCACTTTAACCTCTGAATGGACTGCAGAGTGCCCAAAGTAAAAGAGCCGTTGATGAGGAAGAGGAAAATTGCACCATGGGGTTCAATAAAGGACCATGGCCACTTACCCTTTTCTGGTCTGGTAAATAATTTCACAATCAAACTTCTAAGAGTATTCTCCCCTGTCATACAACACTGTGTGGACCAATGCTGGGCAAGTTACTCAGGAAGTGCAATACGTTACTTTTTAGTAAACTCCCTTAGTAAGTATTACCTTATTACTCCAGGGCTACTCCAGGGCGAGCCTGTTGGCCCACCGGGCCCAAATCACCCTCCACCAGGTCTAAGCCACCGGTAAAACAATTTGAATGTATTTTTTATGTAACACAAAACCAATCTTGAAAGATGTGTATGCTCTCTTCTATGGTCCAAAAGTTGGGATTTCTAAAAGCAAAGTTGAAAGTAGATTGTGTGCACCTTTACAGGAATCTGGAGATGGTGGACAATGGCAACACAGACGGCATAGTAGTGAAGCTGTATGTTTTCATTAGTTTTTGATGGAAAAAGCACACGCTGCCAGGCTGTAGGAACCAGGCTGGAGATGAGGCTGCAGCTGCCACATACTCGCCACCACCTTCCTACAGTAGCTACCACATACACCCATACCCGTATAGAATGGTCTGCTATATAGATTGAAAACGCGTGGGTGTGGAGCATTGTGCTTCTTGAAATGTAGCTTTATCTTTTAAATTAAAACAAAATATATGTATTAATATTTATTTTTAAATAGTTACAGTGGGGCGGTTCGGTTGGAAACTTAGGTTGGACCCACCCTTACAGGAGGAGTCAACAATTAGCTCCAAAACATTCTCCATTTGCCCTTCATTATGTAATGAAGACTATCGCACACCACATTCTCATCTTGTGTCAAGTTTCACGTAGGCTTTTATTATGAGAAGGACCGACGCAGACTCCCATCACCATAGTAACTCGCTGTGCCTCCTGTTCCATGTTCCCAAAGCCTTTCTATAGTGACAGTACTCTGAGCTGTTTAAAGTAGCCTATTGCGCTCTCCATCAACCTCCAACCTTTGCTTATCTTTTTGGCTAGCAGCTGACGTGACCTGCCCCGGCTTACATGTCATGTCATCAGAAAGGCTACCGAAAACAAATCCCATTTTGGTAATGCAGCGTTACTTGGATTAATAATTGGAACTCTTTTAGAAATTGTAATCCCTTACACTACTTGTTACTGGGGAAAGTAATAGGCTAATATGTAAATAATACATGTGGTGTCTGATTTCTACATATATATGTTAAAATAGCCATTATTGAAGGAAAGAACAACATCGTCAGTATGACATTTATGAGCAGCTGATCCTAAACATTAGAACAGTAGTCATACACTACTGTTCTAATCTACAGGAGCCATTCAGAATGTGGGCCTGGATGGCCTGCACATGGCTCTCCCCTCTTCTTCTTGTTTTACTGCTGTCAAGCAGCTTTCAGGCCTTGGGGAGTAAAAAAAGAACCCCTCAGAAATACTCCATACAGTACATTTTGCATGTCAGGTTGTAAAGAATTGCTTTTTCAGCGCTTTTTGTATTTTACTGTGCAGTAAGGGTCATGTGGACTCATCTTTATGAATGTGCATTTCATTTGACTGTAGGAACTTTGACACAGTATGAATGGAGGTAAGAGGCGATATCCTGTAACTCATTGACACATTGGATTTGATGTTATTTATGAAGCATGAAAGACTGGAATTCAAGTTTCAAGTTATGCTTTGTCATATGTTAATTATAATAACAAAAAAAACAAGTTAAAAAGAAGCATGTGTACATTTTTGATACTGGACCAAATCAAGTATCTGGACTGCACTTGTAATGCCTTGAGACTTGTCACAACATGTAATACAGTTATAAAACATATATAACACGTCCAAAAACATTCTGAATGCCTACCCCTGCTCTTATGATTACTGATGCCTCTGTTGTGATGTATTATGAACTTTTAAATACATACTTGTAATAATCGTGGTTTTGTTACACATGTTACATAGAAGAATGACTCCAGCCTCCTAGATGCTGTTATATATCTGTTAAATTATTCTTCAAGCAATGATATTTCTTGACCGAGCCCTTGTTGGCGAGTAAAATAGTGCGTGTGCATGCTTGCTTCCCTCAGTACAGGGCACTATGATGAAAGGCTATACTTTGGAGAAGATGGATACTCGAGGAGTCTCTTTTGTAAGTATAGAACAAACAGCAGCTTCCACCAGAACAATCCACCTCTTCATATGTTGCTTTCACTGCCGGAGACCTTTTTCCTCTTCTGTTGTTTCTCCTACATCCTGTGTTTGATTCACTTTTTGAGACTCTTTAGCTGGAATATTGACCAAAGGCACCCTCTCTTTCTAGCTACTATTCAGTTTTTACTTGTTATAACTCAGCCTTTTCTCAGTCTGATTCTTTCACTTGTCTCTTTGTGTTTATGACTCTTAAGAACGAAGATAGTTTCCGAAGGAGAACTGGATCTGTGGCCTCCAGTACAGAATATACCGACTCGGGCAACAGCAAAATAGCCTCCCCTACCCTATTTGGAAGATACGACCAGAGCCTTCAGACCCTCAAACCCTTCCGCTGGTCCTCATCCCAGTCAGTGTCATTGTTGAAATGATTTGTCGGATTTAATGCACTTATACAATATATATTATGATAAATCATTTTAAGGTAACCTGTCTGATTGGCTGATTCTACATATTTTTACCCATTGCATTTTGGGTGATGTTTTCATGTATAGGTCCCACCCAATGGACAATGCAGGTTTCTTGTCCTTTACGGCCTTTGCCTGGATGACCCCCATGATGTGGGCCTTGTTCAGGAATAAGCTGGACATGAGCACTCTCAACCTGTCTGCTTTGGATGTAGCTGAAGTCAGCAGAGAAAGGTTGGACATTCTTCACTACGTTTCATGCAATTACAGTATGGGTTATGTATAGACATAAGACCTGGCCTAGTTCCTAGGAAATGATCAACAATGGGGAACCTGTGTTGAGTGTTTCATGAGTGGCACAGTTAATTAACAAGGCTGATTGTGTGTGTTGTGCACAGGCTCCACAGACTCTGGGAGGAAGAAGTGGCCAAGGTGGGCCTGGACAAGGCCTCTGTGTTCCGAGTGGTCCTTCGCTTTCAAAAAACAAGGCTGATTCTATCAATCATTGTTGCTGTCCTTGCCATGATGGCAGCGTTTCTGGGCCCGGTAATATTCTTTGAATTTCAATATTAATAGTACCAGTGCTTCATCTGTTGGCTGGATCCAGTGGCCTTTTATGAAGTTTGTCATAATATCACATTCATTGTAAATATGTCGGAATATCTTTTTACAAGTAAAGTGTTTTACTGGTGGTCCCCTAATACTGTATCTGAAGTCTCTTTTATATAGACCTTAGTGGTCCCCTAATACTGTATCTGAAGTCTCTTTTATATAGACCTTAGTGGTCCCCTAATACTGTATCTGAAGTCTCTTTTATATAGACCTTAGTGGTCCCCTAATACTGTATCTGAAGTTTCTTTTATATAGACCTTAGTGGTCCCCTAATACTGTATCTGAAGTCTCTTTTATATAGACCTTAGTGGTCCCCTAATACTGTATGTGAAGTCTCTTTTATATAGACCTTAGTGGTCCCCTAATACTGTATCTGAAGTCTCTTTATATAGACCTTAGTGGTCCCTAATACTGTATCTGAAGTCTCTTTTATATAGACCTTAGTGGTCCCTAATACTGTATCTGGTCTCTTTTATATAGACCTTAGTGGTCCCCTAATACTGTATCTGAAGTCTCTTTTATATAGACCTTAGTGGTCCCCTAATACTGTATCTGAAGTCTCTTTTATATAGACCTTAGTGGTCCCCTAATACTGTATCTGAAGTCTCTTTTATATAGACCTTAGTGGTCCCTAATACTGTATCTGAAGTCTCTTTTATATAGACCTTAGTGGTCCCACAATGAGCTTTCCTTAGTATGTGCCATTTCTGAGTCTGTGGCTTTTGAGGAGGAGAGGGGGTGTGACCAACTGTCACTTTGCTCGTTTGAAATTCATGATGTGTCTCTCTCATGGGGGGGGGGCAAATTCTCTGGGCGGACAAAGCATAGAAAGGGAAGGTAACCTTGTCCCTTATGATGTCATAAGGGGAGGTTCCAGATCGGCCCATCTGAACTTTCATTTTCTCAAAGGCAGAGCAGCATACCCAGGGCTCGGTTTACACCTATCACCATTTCTAGCCACTGGGGGGCCATAGGTAGGCTGGGGGAACTCATATTAATGTTAAAAAAAAAAAAAAACTATTAAAGTGACATTTTCATGCCATGGGACCTTTAAAAACTTCTCTGTCCTCCCAGGCGGTTCTGGTCTATGAGATCCTAAACTATGTCGACGACCCGGAGAAGTCCACCGTATACCATGGTGTTGGTCTGTGCTTCGCTTTGTTCACATCAGAGTTCTTGAAAGCCTTCTTCATATCCTTGATGTGGGCATTGAACTTGCGCACTGCAGTCAGACTTAAAGGTGCCTACTCTGCCTTGGCCTTTCAGAAAGTCATCTCTCTGCGGCTGCACAGCGGCATTTCAATGGGAGAGGTAGGTACTGGGTTCTAAACATAAGGTGTAATAATCATAATAATGATTATTTAATGCAGGATGCCTCCAGCTGTTTACATCAGAATTGCTTTGTCCATCATCTGTTCTGTAATTTATCTGGTCTCCAGTAGAAAGTAGTGTAGAAGTAAACAGAGCTATTTCCAAACAAAGAATGGCAGCAGAAACATCTCAGCAGAAACATCTTTTGAAGGAATATACAGAGTTTTTTCTGCATTTGCGCATAAATCATAAATCATACTACCCCGAGCATCATACGTGCAAATGTAATCAGTGTTTCTTTTATTGTCATAAAACTCCTCTTGAGTAATGCATTTTGTTATCAAACATTGATACTACTGCATTTTTCTTCTGGTTTCCAGCATTTTTCTTTTCTGGTTTCCTGTCTTGTTGTTAAAGCTGTTTTATAAAGCCAGACTTCTCTTTTAGTAATATCTTGTGGAATTCTCATCCTGCTCTGACAATTGGTGCAAGCAACTTTCCTTGGCAATGCAGTCGTGGCAAATGTGGTTTATGGTGTCTCTCTCTCTCTCTCTCTCTCTCTCTCTCTCTCTCTCTCTCTCTCTCTCTCTCTCTCTCTCTCTCTCTCCTGTCCAGATTATTAGTGTTTTGACCAACGATGGCCACAAATTATTTGAGGCAGTATTGTTTGCGAGCTTTCTAATTGCCACCCCAGTGCTCTTAATTGTGTGTACCATTTACGCCTGCTACATTCTGGGCTACACCGCACTGACTGGAGTCTCCATCTACCTCATCTTCCTCCCTTTACAGGTCTGTACGTTACAAGCTGCACATAGTTCACAAAAAGACATATTTTCATAAGCAGTGTAAACTAAATCACAATCAAAGCTAAAGGCAAAGCAAGAAATACACTGAATTTTTCGTAATGGTCCAAAATAGACCATGACTTTTTTGTAGCGTGTGGACTGGTAAAAAACAATTATTAAATTATTTTAGACAACAAGGAAGACAACAAGGACGATATATCATGTGTGGTTCTCAATCGTACAAGTAGTACAAATATTTAAGTTTTTCATGTTACATGTGAGGTATTTTCTTCAACTAATTTAGCCCCAAGGACAACCCTCTTTTGCGACTTGTTTTCCATTGTCACTAATTTTAATACGTTTATTTCTGCTTTCAGTATGGCATGGCCAAGCTCATTAACATGTTCAGATGGAAAAGCATATTGATAACAGACAGCCGTGTTCGCACAATGAATGAGATTCTCAGCAGCATCAAACTCATCAAGATGTACGCCTGGGAAGATTCCTTTGAGAAGAACATCGCAGGTATGAAGTTAAGCAGCTGCATGTTAACTCTCTTGTATACCACATACCAGGGGGCGTCCATTATGCCGTCCCATTCATGAAAACACAAAACCAATCTTGAAAGATGTGTATGCTCTCTTTATGGTCCAAAAGTTGGGATTTCTAAAAGCAAAGTTGAAAGTAGATTGTGTGCACCTTTACAGGAATCTGGAGATGGTGGACAATGGCAACACAGACGGCAAAGTAGTGAAGCTGTATGTTTTCATTAGTTTTTGATGGAAAAAGCACACGCTGCCAGGCTGTAGGAACCAGGCTGGAGATGAGGCTGCAGCTGCCACATACTCGCCACCACCTTCCTACAGTAGCTACCACATACACCCACCCGTATAGAATGGTCTGCTATATAGATTGAAAACGCGTGGGTGTGGAGCATTGTGCTTCTTGAAATGTAGCTTTATCTTAGCACTTTATTTAAATGTCAGGAACTCACTGCACTAGAAGTTGCTGCAGCCATCAGCCTCTTACACCTTTGTTTGTTTGTGAGACAAAGCCACAAACATGGGGCTTATCCGTGTGTGCACATTGTTTAGTTGATATAAAAATTGCATGTGTCTGGTCTGTGCATGCAACTTTTTAATTCTGATCTTTTGGAATGGACTCCACACAGCTGTGTTCACACATTCAAATGCTTTAAAGTGAAATTATATATTATTTAAAATTCTATTCTAAATTCCTATTCTATAATAAAATACTTCTGAGGAAATAACTTATCCTCAGTTGCTACAATGAAGGTGCTCAGTGGACAACTGTGGGCTGAAATGTGCTTCCATTGGAAGATCAGCTAATTTGCAACAAAACATATTTCCCAAATATATGTATGTGATGTTGCCTTTCTTACAGGCTTAAGGAAAAATGAGAAGAAGGAACTGCAGAGGGCCAGTTATGTCCAGAATGCCAATAACAGCATCACCAGCATCGTCCCCGCCCTTGCTTGTATTGCCACCTTCATTGTACACACTATGTTGGGCTTAAAGCTAGACACGTCGGATGTGAGTGCCACAGTAGTACAGCACATACTGTAAAACAACCTTTGCCAATCTGAGGCATAAACTAAATGTGTTAAGATGATAATCGTTCAGTTTTGTCGCCACTGATTCATGATGACTAAACCGAACAGGCTACCAACAAGTGCTGGCCCCTAGAGCATTGTGATCCATTTAAAACAAATGTACAACCAGTACATTGTTGCTGTTGTATTGTGTTTGAGCATTGTTTTTTGTTATTGCCAGGCCTTTACCACCATCGGAGTCTTCAACGCTATGAGGTTTGCCCTCGCTCTACTGCCCCTAATTGTGAAGTCCTTGGCTGAGGCGGCTGTATCACTAACAAGACTCAGGGTAAACGGCTCTCTTTGTGTCTCTCAGCCGTTATGATAACGGTTGGTAGTACTAGTAGTAGTACTCATTACTGCTCTGATCTTACATAACGTTATTTCAAAGAGAGACTCATCAGAGGGAACAATTACTTTTTAACATGTGCACAGATGAAAATGAGTCTATGGCGATTAGATCCCATCATGACGTTATCATGTTTAGGGGAGAGAAGCCAGACTTAGATACCCCTCATGGAAGATGGATGAGAAGAGGGCTCGGTCCTAAGTGCTGGAAATGATGAACGTGAAAGGAAAGGCTTGGAGGAGGGTTGTGACATATGCACTGAATGACAGCTGACTGCAACAGAGAGAAGAGCATGTTTAAATATCGACAGCATGAATATGATTGGCTGAAAGAGATGGTGGCTAAATCTATGTAAATATGACTTCCCTTCTCCAAAGCTCATCATCTGCCAAACCACAAGATGGAGTTGTAATAATTTTCAGACTATGTATTGAGTTTATTGAGTATTGAGTTTATTGAGTTTATTGAGTATTGAGTACTGTATTGAGTTTGAACATGTAATGCCAACCTGCAGTGCAAAGTTGCCTTCAATGCTTCTGTTGTCATTGTCTTAGTTTTACACTTGCCTTCAAAGTTGACTACTAACTGTTTCTTTTCTAAAAGCAGATGAACATTATTTTATGTAATTTCCAATTTTATGTGTGTGTGTGTGTGTGTGTGTGTGTGTGTGTGTGTGTGTGTGTGTGTGTGTGTGTGTGTGTGTGTGTGTGTGTGTTTAAAAATTCAAATGCCAGCATTCATTGTGTTAATCACTGTTCCGGATCTCATTTGAATTAACATTGTCTTTTTAAATACTTTTAAGCTTTTAAATGCAATGTGTGGCTGTTTCAGAAAATATTGGTGATCCAGAATCCAGAGAGCTACCTGATCCAGAGAAAAGACAGTGACTCAGCCATAGTGATGAAAAATGCTACATTTTCCTGGAGCCAGCCAGAGTCCCCACCTAGCTCAGCCAATGGGGTGAAGGGACCCAAAGTGGAGGAGTTGTCCCAGAATGGGAGGACTGAAACCTTGTCAACCCTGAGAAACATCTCCTTCACACTGCCTAAGGTGGGCTTTACCACTGATCCATACAGAAATAAAGTGAAAGAGATTAGGTTAAAGATGAACCCATACTCTTTGCATTGGTGTAATTTATACTTGGGAAAAATATTCTAAAAAATAGAACACTGAAGCATAAAGGTTTAAAACATGAACAGAAGTCTTGCTAAAACACGTGAGCTATTCAGGTTCAGGGGTTTATAAATTGATTAAGAAACATTCATTTATCATCATGGGAACAGATGCTAAAGACGTTACTTGCACAAACAACAGACACAAGAGGAGAAAGAGTAAATCCTGTGTGTTGTATATTTCATTATATTTTTATATTTTGAATTGGCATCTGTTGCATGAATTAAGTGTTTTCCTTGACATAAATAAAGACATTTCCAACATACATTTTAGAATCAATATTCACCAGAATGCAGGAAATAGTGTCTAATGCTAAAAATGTGCATTTTTTCTCATCCTGCCGTAACTATCTACTCTAACACATACAAACATGAGTTTTCACCTGATGTCCCCTGTGTGTTATCTCCTGCAGGGCAGCCTGCTCGGTGTCTGTGGGAACGTGGGCAGTGGAAAGACGTCACTGATTTCCAGCATTTTGGAACAGGTTTGCTCCTCCTTTTGTCTTTTTGTCATTGATTCACTTTTACAATATTTGCAAGTTTGACATTTTTATTGGCTGTTGATTTTCACCACTTTATTGTCTGTCACTCCGTTACACATTGGTTACTCTTCTTATTTACATTATGTTATCTCGAGACCTGATTTAACTGATGCTATGTAACACACCGCATTTCTCATGGTTGTCTGCTTGTTTCCATATCTTAGATGCACCTCATTCAGGGCTCCCTCACAGCTGATGGGACGTTTGCCTACGTTTCCCAGCAGGCTTGGATATTCCATGGAACTGTTCAAGAGAACATCCTGATGGGGGAACCCTTTGACAAATCCAAGTATATAATCACTTAACCCACATACATTGTTAATCATTACTTGTGATGTTACTACATTCCCACTGTTTCTCATTACTGTAGTTGCACAGATCCCTAAAACCAAGTCAAATAGGTTATTTGTAGGTTATCTGTAAAGATAAAGTTCTTCTTATCTCTGTTAGTTTGCATCTGGCAAGCTAGTCAAACAAGAACAGAGTTCATCTCTGTAATCTGACAGGATGATTGTTTTGGAAATCACCCACCTGCCAAACATGGGAAGAAGTGAGACTGCGGACATGTGCCCAGAGTCACGTCATTCAGCTGACATTTATGACTGTTGTTACAGTATGTCTATATATATTATTTTAATGTTTGAGGTAAATACTGTAGGAACTATCCACATACAGTACATCAGACCCTGAAACTACATACCGTTGAGCCCTGTATTTTCATATGTACTCTGTTTCATGTACATTGTGTCGTCTTCTGCAGAAATATCCAGTTTGTTTTTATATCACTTTTCATAAACTGCCAGGGACGGTATGTCTGATCAATTCCAAATATTGTTAATGTGCCTATCATAATTAGGCACTAATTTAACGAGTGCTCAAAATAAAGGGTTGGTTTCACAACAGTAAAAGTATGTTAAAACAATGGTGTACATTTCTGACATGTTAATATTTAATATAGATTCATAAGTAAAGACACTGCATACAAACGTTACTGAAGACAGAATCATGTTTTTCAGATCTCTATTATGTATTATAGACAAATATTTTTTTTAAATTGCTATATCCCGTTTAAGTTGCTTTTACTATTAAGTAAACAGAACTATATTGAACTATATTATATTTAATGGCTCTATGAACACACTATACGTGGCTTTCCCCTGGCTTTCCTCCACAGATACAACAGAGTTGTGGATGTCTGTAGCCTCAGAGCTGACCTGACTATCCTCCCATATGGTGATCAAACTGAGGTAGGTGCTCTCTGCTGAACTCTCACTTCTCCAAACTCATTGTTTTTGTATGCTTTCAATGGTTTCTTACACTTACACCCTCCGATGTGGACATGTGGAGTCACAAAAAATGGATAGAGATAAAAACCACCAAACTCTGTTAGTACAGTATTTGTCTGTGGTTGTGAAGTTAATATTTTTAGCCAGCTAGCGCTAGTGACCATACACAACATTTCACAAAGCAAAATTTAAGGAAATACATGAACAAAAACCCCCCACAACATTTGACAAAAAGAGACACAACAGCATTTGGTGAGAAAGCACAGTAAGGCGTGACTTGCTGCAAAACCGGTGGAGATAAAAAGAATAATACAGAGAAAACAGCAAAAGCAGCTACTTCCATGTGTTGTTCACTCCAAACTGCAATATAAAATATAATTATTTTTGATATTTCCACACTTTGTATCTTGCGACTACTGCACAGCAATTTCTTATAAATTTAAATTGTATTTATCTCATAATCCCGACCTGTGAGAAGAAGCAATGTGCAGCAAGGCATCCAGTCCGCCAGAAATCTAGAAGAAGAAGAAGATGATGATGAAGAATCGTGTTGTTCACGTCTGAGTCATAACTTATTAATTACAAGTTGAATACCAGGCCTCTTTATTTAGGCAGCTTGAATCCAATTTGCAGCTACATTTGGGATAAAGTCCAAGTCTGACTGGTGGTCCTGAGTTTATTTGAAGTTGGGAGTACTTTGCTGTCTCCCCCGTCAGTTTCTTTACGCACTTACACCATCTTTTTTTGCAAAGTATGTTCTATCTTTATTTATTGTACATTGTTGTAAATGAGTCAAAGTTGATTTTGGGATGTACCAGAGCCTGTTGCCAGTGTTCTTAGTAGCTTTCTGCTGTGCTGTTTTGTTGGCAGATTGGAGAGCGAGGGCTGAATCTGTCGGGGGGGCAGAAGCAGAGGATCAGCCTGGCCAGAGCGGTCTACTCCAATAAGGACATCTTCCTTTTTGACGATCCACTATCTGCTGTCGATGCCCATGTGGGGAAACATATTTTTGAGGAATGCATTAAGAAAGAGCTTCAGGGGAAATCTATCATACTGATTACACACCAGCTCCAGGTGGGGAAATGTGTTCATAATTTCATTCTTTAGCAGATAATGAATCCTAAATATCCTATTATTAGGGATTACTCATTCAAATGTGCACACTTGTTTGTACTTATAGTACATTCTGTCTATGATTTAACATTAACAGATTCAAAAATCATTTTACATTAGCAGATCTATTGCATCCTACTGTGGTAATCCCCAAGGTAAAAGTAAATTACACACCAGGAAGTGGTGTCAGTTTGCTGCCAGAAGTATTTCCTTCATCCTGATTTGGGAGCAGTATTGTACACCACTCTAGATAAGAGCGCCTGCCAAATGCCATGAATGTACAGTATGTGTACACGGTCACGGCGCTGGGATGGCTTTGTTGACCTGGTTGTCCTCGCTTGTGTTTGCCAGTATCTAGAGTACTGTGATGACATTTTAGTCCTGGAGGATGGCGAGGTGCTGGAGGCTGGGAACCACCGCGCCCTGATGAAAGCCAACGGGCGCTACGCTGAGCTCATCAGCAACTACCAGATGGAACAGACCCAAGTAAAAAAACTGCAATACAAAACTCTGATGCACTGTTGGCTTTGCTATTATGTGTCTTTCCTTATTGTTTTACTAGCAGTGAACACATTTTCCCAGTTATTTATTGTTTTACTAGCTCAAACTGCTACATGTTTATTGAGATGCCAGAGGTTTATAGAAGGGAAGAACGTCATGTCTTCTTAATGGGCTCAAAGTAACGGTTCGTCTGCTTTAAGGTCAAAGTGAGTTATTTTCAACTTACGTAAAGACATAAAAGCAGTCACATGCATAAAATATATATTCCAGTTTGCGCACAGCTCTATTGTCAAACTAATATATTTGTTGAATACAACAATCTCCACATTGATATGCAAATTGTGCATTACCTATTTAAAATGTGCTCATTTGCATACATATGACAAGGCACAGCAGGTGAATAGGATAAACAAAATAACTCAAACATATGAGCACAGAACGTCCCCGGTAAACGACTTACATCAAGAGTCTTTCCCCCTGAAATGTTAAGTTAAAATATGCAGAATAGATTGTTCTTTTAATATAAAAGAAATCTATATATGCAAACAGGCAGAGGGCAGTTGGCCTAAAACAAACATCTAAATGTGTTTTTTGGATCTTTTCTTTCCATTAGATTAAAAGAAGACATGGAAGCAAAATTGACCAAAATCACTAATTTGACCACACCATGACAATAGTATAAATTGCAATAAACAGTAATTGTAGGCTTCTCATTTAATAATAATTTTTTCATCATTTTTGCAGTGTTTTTTTTTGCTGTAGAATTAACAAAATAGCAGCAACAGCCCTTTTTAGTTTTTTGTGAATATTCATATTGATTTTAAGGTGTTATTTATGCCAATAAAGCCAAAAGAGTTCAAATGATTTATTGCTATGTGCAAATAAACAAAGTGACTATGACTGTGTTATTGCTTGGTGTCTACAGACTCAGAATGAGGAGCAGGAGGAAGTGTCACCCAGAGACGCTGCCCAGCTGAAGGATGTTGGGCTGAGAGAAGGCCCCGACAGCGGCTTGGTGAACCCAGGTAGGGAAACAGGAAAAGTTGTTTGTTAGTGTAATGACCTAAAAGAGATTATATGGGCTAATTCATAATGCCTCAATTCATCAGGAGAAATCAGGCTATAGTGCAGAGTTTCTGTTGCCCAATGAGGAATTTGAAATTACAAAACAGTTGACAATAGCACATCATTTAGTCAGAGTTAATGAAATAGCAATAATTCCTACTCCTCATACGTTACAAACCCATTACTAACAGCAGTAAGGCGACATCCATGTCTGACCACAGTCCCTTTTCTTTTTTTAGTACTCCAACTAGAAAAAAGCCACACCAATGGTTTTCCGTGTTTTGGGGGATTTTAGTCCTTCTGCTGAACGTGTAGGTCTTTTCTAAGCAATACAATCTCTGACTGAAACATTTTGTGGGTGCTTCTTTGGGTTTTCAGCCATGCCATGGCCTGTTGCAGCCATCCTCTTCGTCTCCAAAGTTGAATGCGGCTGTTTTCCTTTCTATCACTCGAGCCTCTGCAACCAAACGTCATCGGACTACACCATTTTGTAAACATAGCCATACTGACAAATCCAGAGAGAGTTATGTGGAGCTGATAGGCTTAATTAGCTTTGTATCAACTCATTTGGCGATAGATAAATGTAACAGACGTTCATTCATATAAAATAGTCACGCACTATAGCTTTAAAATGAATAAAAACAAGGCTGGATTTCAATATAGAGTTTAGTTTTGAGACATGTGTAGCACATTCAATCATAACTGGTGGAAATGGATGCCTAAAAGCAGGATAGAACCAAGGACATAAGGAAAGGAAATGTTGTGAAACAACAGCAGATAAGGCAACACTCCTATACTCAATATTCTGTTGTTGTGGCATTATTTGGGCATTTATGTCTTTATTATCTACACAGCGTGGAGATGACTGGACTTTTTTTCTTTATGCATTTGTTCATTTCACCCCACATCTGTGCTTCCTTTCAGCATTTGACATGTCAGACGAAAAGGATGATGGGACAACAGCTGACCAAAAATGTAAGTCTTTACTGTCCACTCATTAAATCATAATTCTGATTTTGAAGCAGAGTCAGCCAGTTCACATGTAATATATCAATACATTCAACAAAGTCTTATCTTATCTTATCTTATCCAGTCTCTGCACTGGTGTGAGACCTATGGCGCTTACCCACTGGCATGGCTGGTTGCCATAGCAACTTATGAACTAACGTGACACACACACACACACAGAACGTGGAAAGTGTGTTGTGTTTGATTCTCGGCATGTGGCTGTTTGCCAGAAGACACATTTAGTTTCTAAAGAAGATGGAGGCATAACAAACCCACTGGCTAAACTACTTAAACACAGCGGGTTTGTTCAGGTGATAAGATAAAGGGTGCTTCACAGCTTCAGAAACCCCCTCCCCCCACACCTTTTCTCCCTCAAGATCTACTTTTATTACTACTATTTTTGTCACCTTTAGTGCCACACTATGAATGCCTTCAATGTGTGGTGCTATTCCCATGCAGTATTTCAACAATTATCATGTCACGGCGCTTTCTACGATGGAGTGCAGCTGTTTGCCTTCCGGCATGTCATTCATTCTATATCTTTTTAAAGCATATGAATTTTGAGAATTATTGAGTGCAGCAGATTTAAAATCCAGACAGATGGGTTGTTTTATCATCCTAGAGTGTGTATAAATAGAATGTAATTATAATACCTTATATAATACACATTTAAAAAAGAAAGTCACTTTGATCTGCTATCGTTCTACAAAATCCTTTCCTTCCTCTTCAGCTGTTGTCAGTGATCAGCTGGTCAGTCAGGAGTCTACCACAGAAGGTGCTATCTCCTGGAGAGTCTACCATCAATACTGCAAAGCAGCTGGAGGTCTGTCACAGCACGCACACACACACACACACACACACACACACACACACACACTGGCATGATTCTATGCAATACACAATTGACACGTGGCCAACCCGGTTGATGATGGTGGATGTGCTGCTACAGGCTACATCATCTGCTTCCTTGCCATCCTGAACGTTGTCCTGATGATTGGCTCCACAGCCTTCACCAACTGGTGGCTCAGCTTCTGGCTGGGGCAGGGTGATGGGGTGAGAACCTTCTCTCTCTCTCTCTCTCTCTTTCTCTCTTTCTCTCTCACAAACAGTTAAAATGTTAATGTTTTCTCAGGGAATGTGTGACTTCCCACAGGTGAAAACAATACAAATTCTTACAAGCTCCAACAAACACGTTTTTGACAGTCTGACAGTAGTAAATAGTTCTCTTCACACAGTCTGTGTGTGTTTTTTTTTTTTACTGTCTATGTTTACAGCTGAGCCACACCGGTTTGGTCTGTGTTGGCAGCAATGGAGGTGGTGGGCCTTTAGAGAACAGACAGAACTAAACTGTCTGTGACTAGTTTCAAGTTTTATTTGTCATTTCTAGGTTAACACAAGGTCAACGGTACAATGAAATGTATTTGTTGAGTCAGCTCAGCAACAAAAGCATGAGTCAAATAAAATAATATATATATATATATATATATATATATATATATATATATATATATATATAATATAAAATGACAATAAGAATGTAGACAAGATGGGATGACATAAATAAAATGTAGCAATTTACATATCTGAAAATAAGGATACTGTGTGAACTAGGTGACAAGTTTAATACAATATTGGATATAAGAGAATGGAGTGTGAAAACAAATATAGCGCTATTTATATGCATGTAAAAGAGGACTAAAGGAGGACTAAAATCATGAATACGTTTTGTAAGGAAGCCAGGACTGATATAGACTCTTTCTATACAATACCTTACCTTTATTTATTTAATTGCCCAACCCCTATGATAATGACCACTTACAAAGAAATTAAAACTGTTGATGTTAACTTAAGAACTAAGAATAAATGGTGGTTAGTCAGATCAAGACAATATACGTGGTTGAGTGGACTTGGGCTCCTATGATTCCTGCAGAGGGAGACAGAAAGTCATTTTACATCCCTAAGCACAGACTTGGCCATCTCCTCCCTTGAACGTTGGCTAATACTGTCCTCTGCCTGCCAGTCCTCTGCAACACAGCCAGTTAATCAAATTCCCAACTAACACAACTGGCAGGCCACTTAATATTGTAATCTGACCATAACAGTGTGAGATGGCAATATTTATTCATAACGAATATCTGAAGAGAACAGTGTATTGACTAGTCACACATGAGCAGATGTATTTTATGATGAAGTATTTGTTGTTTCCCCCATCTTTGCACACTACTCACAATAGGATAAGAAATGATTTGTGTAGATGTAAAATGTAATGTGTCTCTGGTCCTCGTCTCGTTTAACATATGCTACAACATCTGTTGTCACATACAGCAAATATCTCCTCTCTATCTGCTAGCTGCCTGTCCCCTGGACACACTGTAAAAAACATCTCCTCACTATCTGCTAGCTGCCTGTCCCCAGAAAACACTGTAAAAAATCTCCTCACTATCTGCTAGCTGCCTGTCCCCAGAAAACACTGTAAAAACATCTCCTCACTATCTGCTAGCTGCCTGTCCCCAGAACACACTGTAAAAACATCTCCTTACTATCTGCTAGCTGCCTGTCCCCAGAAAACACTGTAAAAACATCTCCTCACTATCTGCTAGCTGCCTGTCCCCTGAACACACTGTGAAAACATCTCCTCACTATCTGCTAGCTGTCTGTCCTCTGAACACACTGTAAAAAAACAACATCACTATCTGCTAGCTGTCTGTCCTCTGAACACACTGTAAAAACATCTCCTCATTACCTGCTAGCTGCCTGTCCCCTGAACACACTGTAAAAACATCTCCTCGCTATCTGCTAGCTGCACTGCTGCTACTTGTATTCATATTGTTCACTGCTCTACAATACAATTTGTGCAATCCATTGAAACAATATTTTTAACCTAATCTCACTTACTTCTACTTCTATTTTTTATTTATGTCTTATTGTAGATATGTTACTTATTTACTGTATATACTTATTGACTTGCTCTTTTCTTACTCTTATTTTACCTTGAATCATTTCCCAGAGGGGGGAAATTCTGATGTGTTCTCTGTTTTCCCAGTCATCCAACGGGACAACTTCAAACCAGGGCAACATCTCAGAAAACCCTGACTTGCACTTCTACCAACTTATTTATGGCATTATGGCGGTTGTCATGTTGACACTGGCCATCATCAAATGCTTCTTCTTCACTTGGGTCACCTTGAAAGCATCCTGTAAACTCCACGACACCATGTTCACGAAGGTACTGTTGAATGGCTGACCCCAGACATAGATAACCATGTTTACTCATTGTGAGTAAATTATATAAAATATATAAAAAAAAGTCTAACCATATAACAATTTTGTTTAGGTTTAAAAAGGGTTACTTCTTTCAAACCTGGTAGAAGCTCTATTGTTGTCTTTTTTCAGATTTTCTCGAGTCCCATGAGTTTCTTTGACACGACGCCAACAGGCCGCATTCTCAACCGCTTCTCCAAAGATCAAGAGGAGGTGGACCTCCAGCTTCCCCAACAAATGGACCCTTTCTTTCAGTTCTGTCTCTTGGTCACCTTCACTGTTATCATCATCTCGTCTGTCTTCCCCGCCATGCTGGTAGCTGTGGTTGTTATGGGAGCTTTGTTCACCCTCATCCTCTTGTGAGTTAATACCAGTAAAGTCTCAACATGATGAAAATAGATTTTTACAGCGACTATTGGAAATAACAATTCATAATCTGGTATCTGCTAATTATTCATTCAGTGAACTTAATAACATTCATGGCATTTGCAATTATTTAGATTTTAATTTAAATTGTTCCACGTCCTAAAGCAGGCGTAGCTCACTGGGTAGGCTGTGTACCATTAAAGCTCGGTGGTAACCACAGTCGCAGGTTTGAGTCCAGCCCTGGGCCCTTTGCTGCATGTCTTCCCTTCTTTTCCCTCTGTTTCTGTCAAAATAAAAGCATAAAATGCCAATGAAATATATTTACAATTTTTAAAATGATGTTTGAGATATATTGAATATCAGTTGTGATTCGTCTGCAGTATATTCCAGAGGAGTATCCGTCAGATGAAGAAGATGGAGAACATCAGTCGTTCTCCCTGCATCTCTCTCACCACCTCTACCCTGCAGGGCCTTAGCACCATCCATGCCTACAATATAGAAGATAACCACATTAAATTGTAAGATACCAGAGTTCCTTAACACAAAATACTTTTTTGTTTTCTGACATTTAAGGCTCGCTGAGGATGTTCGACTCTGCTTTTTATCCATGCAGTGGGTTGTTTTAGCCGCAGGGACTCAGATCCTGGTCTGCATAATAAATACAGATTTTTGTGTTTAGGCAGTGTGATGTTCACAAACCCTTGTATGTCCTTTATCATGTTGTAGGTTCAAGTCACTGAATGACATAAACTCCAACTACTTTTTGCTGTTTTGCTCCGGGACACGTTGGCTCTCCTTCTGGCTGGACTTCATGGCTGCAACCATGACCTTGTTGGTGTCTCTGTTTGTAGTGCTCAGCAGTAACGACCTCATCAATCCTGCTTTGAAAGGCTTGGCCATGTCCTACACCACACAGGTACATTTGGAACATTTGATTTATTTTATGTAAAGATCCATTGCAAGTGACTGCAACATGTGTGTGTAACAGACTGTTCATGTGTTGTCCAGCTGACAGGCATGCTTCAGTACGTAGTGAGGCAGTCGACGGAGGTGGAGGCCAGATTCAACTCGGTGGAGCGGCTGCAGGAATACATCACGGTCAGTCTCTAGACTTCTCTGCTGTAAAAAATAACGACAGTTTATACATAGCAGTGTTGTAGTCAAGACGTCCAAACCCGAGACCATCACAAAGACCAGATTATATCGAGACTTTGAGGGCTTGAGACCATGTCAAGAGCAAGACCAAGGCAGGGTGAGACAGAGTCAAGAAGATCAAGACCAGAGACACCCACAGAAAACAAAAGATCTCCTTATGGTTAGGGAGCCAAATGTTATTACTAACGATCTGGCTTCTCCTGTCTCCTGCATTCACTTTCTTGGGAGTGCGTGTTAAGGGAGCTGGGTGAGGGGGTTAACAGTTACAATTTTCAAGTTTGAAATTAGTCAATTATTGGTTGCATTTGAAGCAGGGAGATTTACATCCAATCACAGTAATGATGTTAACACATACAATTAGACAATGCACAGGCAGTTCAGTGATATACCTCCAGTTGTGGTCTGGACCGGTCTTAAATTAAAATACAGAGTCCTTTTTATCCGAGACCGGATAAAAAATTTGATTCCGAGACTTCAAAAAGACCGGTCTCAAAACCAAGACTGATCTTGGTACTCCAACACTGATGCACAGGTTCCTTGGCTCCATTCATCTGTTCTGGTCCTCCTGAAACTGTCCTTTAAACTCAAGAAGGGTAAATTCTAAAGCAATGTGTGCTTCCACTATGCAGGAAGTTATCAAGTGACACATACTGTATGTTGTTATTGATTGTATACAGGATTGTAAGCCTGAGGCCCCCAGACACATAAAGAATGCTCTGGTCCCAAAGGACTGGCCAAAGAGTGGAACCATTACCTTCCAGGACTATAAGATGAGGTACAGAGAGAATACACCCATCGTCCTGAACGGGCTCAATTTTGTCATCCGAGCTGGAGAGAAGCTGGGCATTGTGGGAAGGACAGGCTCTGGTAGGACACTGAATCCAGTTCTTTTTAATCATAACTTTGTATTTCATACAGCTTAAGTTTGGTTTTAATGGGCAATTCAGAAAATGTCAAGATACATATAGATGATTGATTGATTGAAGAAATTAAATCCTAAACACACAATTTGTATGTGTATCACATTTAAATATGTCATATTACATAGTAAGATATATACGTATGTATCTAATACAAATGTTGATAGCCCTGTGTTGCAGCAGCATCTTTGGATTTAAAATGTAAATGAAAGAATTTCCTGGGGTTAAGGTGTTGTTTTGTTAAGCCATGACTTTAGGGTGCTGAGGGAAAATGTACCTCTGTAAACCATGAAGGTTACTGATCTTAGGTCCTCTATGCTTTGTGACTGCAGGGAAGTCGTCTTTAGGAGTGGCTCTGTTCAGGCTGGTGGAGCCAGCAGCCGGAACCATTCTGATAGATGGCGTGGACATTATGGACATTGGTCTGCACGATCTGCGCAGCAAATTGTCTATCATCCCCCAGGATCCTGTGCTATTTATCGGAACAGTCCGGTAACTATAGCTGACCGCTAACTCCACAGAGCTCTATGTAAAATCAGTGGGCGTAGTGTAGCATCACCCATTGGTTTGTGGACTACCATTTTAAAGTCTCCAGCTAGTCAACATGATTGCCACCATGTTGTTTTTTGCAACTGGATGTGACTATTTTGACAAGAGGGTTGAGCTGGGGAGGATGATGTATTGTTATTGGTTCCAATGGCGATGCGCTAAGCTAAATGCTAAGGGGGAAAGTGGCAGATTATTAATTGTGTATAAGTGTTCCAATTAACTTTAATGAAGTGAAAACCTACAGTGGGAATTCTGTTTAAGAAGAAAACATGGACAACACCCAAACCAAGTTGACAGCTATTTTAATGTACTTATTGCAATGGATACATATTGCTAAGCCTTTATACTGATTGACAGGTTGTTGTGTAGCCACCCCCCTAAAGCTTCCCCCACTTTTTCGGAGGATAAAATAAATGGGACTTTATTTACTGAATGAACATCATAGGACTTTAAAGTAACAATTTAGGCAATAAACTCATTATGATAATGTTTAGTGAAGTAGTTAATCAAGTTAGAAGTAGGATCATTTTCCCCATAGTCTTCTGTAAAAACTGACTTTTTTTCAGTGCCCCCTGCTGGAAATTACGTAGAATGCAGGTTTAGGGAACTTCCACATTGGCTTCACTATTCAGGCCTGGAAGCTTTGTCCAGTACTTTTTACAGTCTAAAACACTCACTGTTCTCGCTGTGGGGGGTTAGTCACTGACTTACCAACTGTCATACTGCATGTGTGTGCCTACAGATACAACTTAGACCCCTTCAATAGCTTCAATGATGAGGAGCTCTGGAAGGCACTGGAGAAGACCTACATGAAGGACTCAGTATGATCGCCATACTCTATGAACCACAGTACATTTACAGTTTAATTACAGTGTGTGGTCATTTATCCAGAGTACCTCAAATGTAAAGGCAGTACCTAAGTAAATGTATAGTATTCCACCACTGTATTCATGTAGTAAAGGATTTTTTCATCTAACTCTCAGGTCATGAGTGTATTTCCCAAAATATCAATCTATAACCTTAATGCGCTGTTTATCTAGGTTACTTTTAGAAGTGATAATAGCCGTAGTATTATGAGTATTATTTTGTTTCCTCAGATCTCCAGACTGGAGGGGAAACTACAAGCACCGGTACTGGAGAATGGAGAGAACTTCTCTGTAGGAGAAAGACAACTAATGTGTATGGCTAGAGCACTACTCCGCAACTCCAAGGTTTGTACATGCATCCGCCTCTCCTGACTTCTTTTTCTGTACACACCTTCCAATTTTACTGCTACTGAACAGCCACTGGATTAGTACTCCCACATATGTGGCAGTACTCCAATCAAACAGGTAACTGCTTATCATTTCCCTATTCACATTTGCATCAATGAACCCACCATGATCAGAATCTTTGGCCAGTCTTTTACTCATACAATATATTATTCTCAATTGTGTTCTTTTGTTCTGTATGCCTGTTGTCCAACAGATCATTATATTGGATGAGGCAACGGCATCCATCGATTCAGAGACAGACACCTTGATCCAGAACACCATCAAAGAAGCCTTCCAGGACTGCACCATGCTCACCATCGCCCATCGTATCAACACTGTGCTGCACGCAGATCGTATTCTGGTCATGGACAACGGAGAGGTAACAAACAAACCCTAATACACAAAAATAAAGATTGTGTGATCCAAAACCTAGACTTACAGTAGGTGTTCTGTCTGACAGGTGGCAGAGTTAGACCATCCAGATGTGCTGAGGCAAAGACCAGACTCTCTGTTCTCCTCACTCCTCACTGCTGCTAACACTGTGAACACTTGAACTTAAGAGGCCCTATGGCAACACACTAATAACTGTAACATAAGAATGCTTTCCTTTATAATCTGGACCGGTGGGTTTTTATCAGGAGTAACTGAGCAGCAGAGATGGGGTTTAACATTCATGCAGAAAAAGACAACATTTCTATTTTAATGCCTCCGTGGCAGCGACAGCCGTGGCCGGAGACATTTTGGTTTTGGGTTGTCTGTCTGTCCCATTCTTGTGAACGCGATATCTCAGGAACACCTGATCAGAATTTCATTACATTTGGCCCAAACGTCCACTTTGACTCAACGATAAACTGATTAAAGTTTGGTGATCAAAAGTCACTATGACTCAACATAAAACATTTTTGCCCATAACTCAAGAATTCCTACGCTAATAATGACAACATTTCACACAAATGTCTACTAGGATAAAATAAAAGGGCAAAGGTGAACTTCCCTGTGAAATCATAATTTTCTGAAAAAACACTTTTTTGGCCATTATTTAATACCATAACTCAGGAACAGAAGGGGAGACATTTGGTCTGATACTGAATTGGTGACACTTAATGTGTGTGCCCACATTGAAGCTGTGGTGATGTATAGAGCTTCTGTGCTGCCAGGTTAAAGCTCTCTGTGAAGCATATATGGTTAGGATTGTAGCTTATTTGCAGCAACATCCATGTTTGAAGATATGTCTACGGTTATGGCTACAACGTTGTGTTCTATCAGAATCAGCTTTATTGGTCGTCATGGAAACACATACAGGGAATGTGAATTGGTTTTTGTTTCTCTGAATAAACTGACACACTAATAGACATACAGCAGAACAAGAACAACAAAGTTTAACAAAACTGGTCTCAATCGCTAGTCCTCTTCATACAGCATGATTTTAATTTTTGGTGCCATCGTGACAAGTCAATACCACAGCGGTGTCCTCAGGTTCTCGTTCAGATCCACGGCTCGCTCCTCCCCAGCTCCACCTTCTCTTCCAAATATGGTCACTTTTGGCCCCATAAAACCAAGATGGTGACGGCAAAAAAAAAAAAAACTTTCCAAATGGTAGTCTACAAACCAATGGGTGCCGTCACAGTGACTACATCCATTTCTTTTAGTATGATATATCCCTATAGCACAAATCCAAAGTTCTGTACAGCAAACATCCTCTATCCTTAGAACTCCCAGACTTTGACCTTGTCCTTCTGTGAAGACTTTATGTTTAATTATTCACTGGAATCATACATATCAATATAGTGATAACTTTCTCTTACCAAGAAATAAATGTATACCTTTCATTAAATATCTTCAAAGTCTGATTCTGGACAGATATGGATGTAAATTGCAACTTGACTGGTTGGCGGAGGCATTCAAGGCATTCAGGACGGTAATCCTGAAACAAATACATGGACAATGTTATTTTAAGATTTTTAAAGGAGTGAATATGAATGTATGTTTAAAACATTATTTATTGTTTTTTATGACTTTGTTTGCATGTGAAGTTTCAATCTGCTGGGTGAATATGCCCTACATATTCAATACATTTAGAAAGGATTACAGACAATGTTGCAATAAATTATGGAAATGTGTAAGTTTCCGTTGCATTGTGTGCTGTTTGCAGTAATCTTCTTCCTTGTCTTTTTTGCATTTAGAATATGTTCAAAAATATTACAAGCTTTGTTTTAAGGCTGCCTATTTTTCATTAAGAGGTCTTTTTTCACCAGCTGAACCACCACCCACTTTCCTCTTTAGTAAAACCATTAGGAAATGCAGAGTGATGGGATAACGGGGCTGATGCTCCATACTTTTAACGAAGTCAGAGAATTTGCTTGAGGGTCCGTTCATAGAGAAACTTTGCTACTACACTTCTTTAAAGAGAATTTCACACACACAGTATCGGCATCCAATCCAGCCAGTGTATTATGAGGAAGAGGGTTTTCTGCTGTGAAATCCTGTTAAGGCATGACATTCCTTTCATCTGTGGTTATTGTGTTTCAGTGGTAAGGCCTCGTCCCCAGTCTGCTCTTTCAATCCCCGCTTTATCTCTCCACTCTCCATCCTCTCACCTTCCACTCATGATGAAAAGAACCCGATGGGGATACACAATCTACACATTGAGATATAATCCTTACACATGAAGATGAAAAATGTGTGCATGTTAAGAACTAATCTAATGAGCACTTCAAACTCAGGCTGGTAAGATGGGAAAAATAGCCTCCATTATATCTGAGTTAATTGCTTAGTTTTAACTGTTTGCACAGATTGTAACATTGATTAAAACATGCATGAAGTTCACTTCGGCTGATGTACACACAAGAACCTTTGAATGCAAAACAGGGAACCCTTTAACCATGGAGGGGGACTAATTCAATTCAATTTAATTTTTTTTTATAGTATTAAATCATAATGAGTAATCTGAAGACACTTTACAGACAGAGTAGACAGATGTTTCCTTTGCCTGCTGTTTTGAACCAGTGCTTCAGCTGTCATTTGACCCAAGGACACATGATGGCACCAGAGCTTGTTGCCTCTCCTCCTGAGGGCCCAATGATGCAATTAAAATGTTTGTTCGAAGGGTTTAGTTTCAAAAACACAATCACCCAATCATACGTTTAACAAAGAACCTTTCCTTATGTACTCTGATATCCTTTGTGGGCATATTATATTTTACATGTTGATTTCCAAAAGTAGCCTCTTGCTTTTAAACAAATGCACAGTTTGAAGGACAATACGTATTTGCCACTTCTCTGCTTCTTTGATTGTAGCATGGTGTGTATTGCTCATGTGTGCTATGTGCTGGTTGGGATTTAACAGTGTTGTAAAGGTAAGAGAGTAACACTACATTGACTGCTCCGAGCCCTCCTTCTCAGATCATTCAGAAACTTGAATCTGTGGCGTTTCAGTCACAAGTTTTCTTCTTCTTCCTTCTGGGCGGGGATAAATATAATATCAATGGATCAGTTATTCCACTAGGCTTGTGTCTGGGTTGACACTATGCTGTAGGCTTAATAGGCTGCTAGCTAAAAAAGTCTGGTATCAATCTATAATATCTGGTATTACCTTATAATAGAATGATCTCAGGTTTTAAATGATCACATTGCAGGTTTGTACTCTCTTTATTACATTGAGCTAAAGCAGTGGTTCACAAACATTTTCATGGCAAGGCACAAATTGGACCACAGACTCCATTTCGTCCCAGGGTCCCCATCTGACAGGACTTCTGCTATTAGATGTTTTATTACAGAAATTACCAAAATAGTCATACATTCTGTCATTGTGTTACTTATGGATGTAATCATAGTGGAAACAAATATTCCCCCTTTTTGTTGGGGACCCCCTGGAACTCCCTCAAGGACCCCTGGGACCCCCCCACTGAGCTACAGTATGTAAGGACTTGTATCTGAATGATTAGTTAGATACTCCCACAGACCAATTCAGAACATACTGGTAAAGTAATATTTACACAATTACTTAATCACTATAATACATAAAAACAAGCATGCATAGGCCTACTCGTGCTCATGTGATCCAAACACGCGCACACGCGCGCGCAGACGTAGCTGTACACACACTGGCGGGAGGAGCTAAAGCTCGCGCTGCTCTCTGAGTTTGGCATTTGCCTAAATATAGCGGACGAGGACCTGCATTGTCTGTCGAAGACACTTAAAATAAAACTAACTTTTTACAGAAGCTGACAAAGTGGTAAGTCTTCCGCCTTTTTATATGATAAAGTCCGTTTACTGTCTGTCTTCTGTGCTGTAGAGACTGAGGGAGACTGTCTGTCTTCTGTGCTGTAGAGACTGTCTTCTCTGCTGTAGAGACTGAGGGAGACTGGCTGTCTTCTCTGCTGTAGAGACTGAGGGACACTAGCTGTCTTCTCTGCTGTAGAGACTGAGGGACACTGGCTGTCTTCTCTGCTGTAGAGACTGAGGGACACTGGCTGTCTTCTCTGCTGTAGAGACTGAGGGAGGCAGGGGAGCCGCTAGCTACCCTTCATGTACTGTTTCCTTGGTCCGTTATAGTTTCGTTTCCTAACTATCTACACTAATGAATGCTTTATACAACTTAATGTAGCCTACGTGTATGTTCAGTACCGCTTTATGGTGGTAATTTGTCTTGTTGTGATTTGGTGGCTTAGTGTGTCGCTGCATGTGAGTACAGTGCGTGTACAGTGTACAGTACACGTTGTGATAAACCGTGATGGAGAGCTTCGACACTTGGATTCACTTTGCAACGCTGGGCAAACCACTCAACGTTAGCTGCTTTTAGCCGCTTAAATACACAAGTGTAGTATTTGTATGATAGTTTTAAGAGGCATACAAGTAGAGCTGCTGGTTGTTAGCAAAAGCTAATACCAAAAAGTGAATTACAGTTCAGTAGCACAGTCATATCGGAAGTCGTACAGGAATGGTTGAGTCCCATTATTTCCCGCGACACCATAGCAGTAGATAATGAAGGCAAGTGGAGCCTGTGTTCACACAGCCGAACACAGTGCTGCAGGTACAGGGTGTGGATTTAAAATGCTGTCACTGTAGTACCTCAAAAATACCAAACCATACTTCATGTCTGCTCAAGGACCTGAGACAACATCCTGTAGGAAATCACTAACAAGCAGGACAAGAAGAGACATCACAGAGGTAGTCTGTGGTGAAGTTATAGAAACTACAATTAGATTTGTGTTAATGCCAGGTCAGAACTGATGTCATTTTGTTTTAAAATTCACATTCACATTCACATTTACTCAAGTCTATCCTAATATAGGCCTACGTATATGCCCATATTTATATTGAATGTGTTTATGCCTTATGTCCACACTGGCTGCAAAGAGACCCCCTTCCTAAAGTGATTACAGTGTTTAAGTGACACAATTCACAGCCTTTGTTTTGTGTTAAAATACATTTTTAAGTTCAGCTAAAACTAATATGATGCTTTAGCAGCCCAGCTCTAAGAAGCGAGCTCTTTGTGGCCAGTATTGACAGGAGGACTGATTACAGCATCCAATAACCATTTTAAAAGTGCATCAATGACATGTGAGTAATGCTTTAAGACAGCATTTAAAAGATGTGAATCTACAGTATGCCTCAATGTCCCTCCTCCCTGTTGGCACAGGTTTTGAGTTCTAAACTTTAATGCATGGTTCTGTTTTCAAATGAATTGCATTAATGCATGTCATGCTTTCTAAGAAAAATGAGAACACTTAAACGTAGAAGGGAAGTAATAATGCTTTGTCAGGAAATTTTAACTCCAGATATGTCATGTTGATAATACATCAACAAAGTGTTTGGAACATTAGATTCAGTGGAATTCATCATTTTGAATACATTTAACGCCACTGCTGATGATAATGTTTATGTATTGTTCATAATTTTAAAAACATAAAAACAGTGATTATCGAATGTGACTTTTGTGATGTGGCAGTACCAAAATGGGGAACTACGACAAAGCATGGCTGACTGGAGAAAAATATTTTAAGATGAAAAATGCTTTTGAATTTCCTCAAAGCGACAAATTAATTAGGACTTTTTAAGTCTGTGTGTACATTCTTAAATCTCTAACATTTGCTTTAAAAAGTCCCTTTTCAAGCTGTTTGGAGCTTTTTGGCAGGTAAATTAAAAACACTGAATGTTGTGTGTGGTTGTGTGGGCTGTGGTTTACAAATGTCCCTTGATAAAGCAAACATTTGAACCTATAAGATAAGCGATAAGCATTGGGACGGGAACTTGACCAAATGACGGGTGGGTGAACTGAGGTTCCAACACACTTTGTGCCTCAAGGCAAATATAGTTTTAGCATTTCTGAATGTTATTCTCCAGTAAAATACAATACATGTTGGCTCCCTTAGAGCATCTCCCTCTGTCACAAACTTGCATTCAAAAACGAAGATGGTCTTACTTGTTCTTCTAACTTTCTCAAGAAGTTGATAGTTGAAATGAGTTGTTTCACCATCACCATGTCCTGGACATGTTTCTTTGAATTACACTCCATTGGAGCCTCACAACTCTTAGTTCAGTCAGCTTGGGAATTGTCTTCTAACTTGTTAAAAAAAAGAAAGAAAACAAATTCTGTATTTGTTTTTACAAGAGGTTGTTAAGAACATAATCATGTTTGTGTGGTGTATGTTTGCTGATGTAAGAAAGGTGTAATAGTACATTAGTACAATAGTACAACAGTACATCCATGCAAAAAAGGTAAAAGTTAATGGTGAATAGTCAGAAAATGTCCTGCTCTGGAATTCAGGGCTCTTTGGTACCCTGCTGCCTTGTCCCTGCTCTTTGTTTTCATATTTCATTAGCAGGGCTAGCGGCATGTAGCATCACCTTCAATTATCCTCCCTGTCAGCGGACTGGCGGTGCCTGTCTGCTGGATTTAGTGATTACAGGCTTCAGGGGACAGGTAATCAGGTCATGGTTACACTGTCACCCTGTCAGAGGGCTGAGACCACAGGGAGCATATGGGATGAAAGAACGTTCCCATCTCCACTCAGTTATCTCTCAGCAGCCTTAGATATCTTGGATACTGTCTAATCTGGAGCAGATGTACAGTACTTTCATTTTGTTACAGTGCAATGTCATGTGTTGATGTTTCTCTTTTTTAATTATCATGTGAATGGCATCAAGATGAATGGCTTTCTATAATGAGTCAAAAGCACATATGCTCCGTTGTTGTTACCCATTAACTATATGTAACTGTTAACACAGTATATGTCATTTGAGATGAAAAATGGCTAGAAACAGGACTTCAAAGCAATGCTAATGTTGCTGTATCTTTAAATAGGGAACTGTTTGCTAACACGTTAGCCATATCAACTTTAAAGGTAGTATTTGCCCATATGTTGTGTTTATAGCTTGTTTCTGCATCCCCAAATGGCCAAAATGTCATTGCAGTTTAAAAGCGAATACATCGTAATTAGTTAGGAGGTCACCAATAAATGTCAAGGCACTGCTAACAGCTAGTGGCCTTTCAGTTTCTGATTGATGGATCATGTTCCTGGAGTAGAGGCTTCATAACATAATTCAGCTTAAGGCTGAAAAGTCCCATGATCAAATATTCATTTAGGGTCTTGAAGTTTAAAAATGTTTTAAACTTTAAATGTTGCCAAGTCACATACACTTTATCACATTTTTTGTGGGAGGTACTGCAAATTATTTAAGGTATATCACTGTATGTGGTATATGTTAGGACTATTTCAGTGAGAACTGCTGTTCCTAATGGCTACATGCATTCAATGATTACTGTAAATGTGATTAAGATGTCTAAGTTAAGTATTTTCAAGTGTTTACATTTAAAGGAATTTAACTTCCATCTTCTCTTGATAGGAAGTTGTGACACAAAGAGACCCAACCCTCGGACATCTCCAGATGACGGTCACATTGTCAGGATTGTGAGCATGTGCATTACATAATAGAACATATTTTAAACATGAATAGACATGTTATTCCGTCTGCCAAGATGAAACAGGACACCCTCCAAAACCTGGTTATAATGCTCTACAGTGGTGTGCTGGATGTTTGATATATTTTCATGAGAATGACACTTTGTAAAAAAACTTTGCTGTCTCCTAATGTAATTTCGCTGGAAACATTTCTGGGATCCCGGCCCATTTTATCAAATGCACAATTGGTCTTTATGCTAGAGTGAGATGATTACATGAGTATAGATTTGACGCATTAACTGCTGCTGAGTGTGTCAGTTCAGTATTTTGTCATTGTGGTTACTGGTAGGGGTAACAGTGTCTGAAATTTGCATATTACTTAATTCATGTCAGCTAGTTGGTTGGAGCTTGATAGAGTTTAAGCTTTATTTGTGCAAGGTATATATTGAAGAAATTCAGACATCACAGAAGGAGATCAATCTATCAGTGGACCTCAGAAACCAGACAACAGGAGTACTCAATAAGAAAGCTTGGTGCTTAAGGAAAGGTCGGTGATGGTGATGTTACCCACAGGATGAAGAACTGCAGCTTGTATTTAGTCACCTCACATAAGGTTATTGAGTTTATAACAAGGGTTCTTTGTCCGTTCTGAATATTTAGCTGCAGAGTTTAGATTTTAATATCTCTACAAATGATGCCCTTCGCATTGTGATTGAATCCCATATTTTAATTGTTTCCACCACCGTTTGATTTTGGCATGCGACGACCTGTGAAAACAATATTCACCCTTATCTTTAAGTGATTTCTGTCTCACTTTCCGGTACTCACCACACCACTCACCCTACCACACATGCTCATTTTCTTTTCTTTCTTTTTTGTTTTGTATTGTATTTTTCCCATGAAAGTTACACCAAAATCTGCATATTTACAACTGTATGTTAAAACCTTAATGATGGGAAAAGAAAACGCTGAAGATTTCTTACAAAAAGTTAAGCGGCATCTCAACATGACTATGCATACAGTGGAAATGATATGTGTTACCAGTAACATGACAGTCTGTGACCATTTGTCCACTGTGGCAGTTCGGTTCCTTTGCGGGCTGTATGGAGTCCATGTGTTCCCCAGTGGTATTTCCTTTCCCTCCGAGTTTCCCTAATGGTAGAATATTTGGGGCCTTGTGGTAAACAGAAATAGCAACACTTCTGAAGGACAGGCTTCTCTTTTTGCACCACACGTTGAAGAAATAGAAACTGCACTGTGTGTGTGTGTGTGTGTGTGTGTAAATGTATTTTATTGAGAGGCTATTTCGAGTCCTGACTGACTGACTGACTTGTTTTTTTTTCTAGTCAATTACATTGCTCTCTTTAGCGTGCCCAAACTAATGCAGGCTGCTCTTGTGGGGGCTAATGCATTTCTTATCCACTCTGATTAGCTGTGGCGATGCCTGGCTAAAGCAGTGACGTGCTGTATCACACACAGCCGAGAAGACGAGAGGTTTAGATGACTCTTGTTGCTGTGGAGGCTTCTTGTGTGCTTGCTACCTCTCTTTTGATTATGCTGACATCCAGATTGATGTGATTAAGGAACAGCACAGGCTCATATTAATTCTGTCTACTGCACTTCAAGTTTCTTCAAGTTTTTATGACACACATGGAATATCCTTCTTCTATTTGATGTGATTATACAGACATCATATCTGCATAAAAAAGTATGCTTGTACTGTTTAATGGTAATTTCATTGCATCCAGAAATATGGCTTTATTAATTACAGATGTTATTCTTCACACATGTCTATGGTGATGCCTCATTTTAGGGGAAAATCATAGGAACAAATAATTACCTCTAATTGAAATGCCATAATAACAGAACCGGAGCATCACTTTAATTAAATTGCAGTTGTAACTACAATTTAATTTATAATTACGCCAGCCACTTTTTCTATTTTACTTAAAAATAAAAAAGCAAGAAATTACGAAACTATTTTTTTTTGTTCTTTCAGAATCTCAGAGCTGAAGGAGGAATTGCCGTCTGTTATATCGTCTCCCCATTTTTGCCTTGCACATACCAAACAACACAAGGTAAAATCGGATACTTCTTTCTGAATTCACATATTCCTTTCTTAAATTTTTACAACAGCTCTGTCAAAATCCAACCCAAGTGTCTGTCATTCATCTCCAAAATAACTTTATTGATTGGTCCTCCTTTTCTACCTCATTTATTTATTTATCTGTTTATTTAAAAGGGGCAATCCACATCAATTAATATTTTTGTAGTTTACACTCAAAATGTAAATGTGCCAGAGTTAGCAGAAAAACTAATTTTCATTGGCCGGTCAACACATCATCAAATTACTCTAATAAAAGATAGATAGCAAATTAATAAAGAAGAAGAAGAGCAAATAGAGGGGGGAGGGGGGGAATAAACAAAAAATAAGTCCAATACAAAGAAGGGCAGGACCTAGGATGAGGTAAAGCATGATGAGTGCAGTTTTGATTGTTTTAATCAATCTCTTGAGTGTGACTGTAAATGGCAGATAGCTGGTCCTTTCTCTGACTTTAACAGGAAGGCAGTTCCAATAGTTTGAGGCCCGTACTGAGAAGACTATTTGGCCAAACTTACTACGTCTATGTTCTAGTTGCCCTGCCACTGCTCTTCTTCTGCTGTATAAATTCACCCAATGGTGGAGCGGCAAGCCCATGTAATATTTTGAAAATGAGACAGGCGTCTAGATAATTTGAAAAACTCTCAGAATTAATTAAGTTGTATTTACTAGTGATATGGCAGTGGTGATAGCTGATAGGTTTTTGATCTAGTGTTTTTAAGGGTTTCTGTTGGTTTAAGAGTTTTCATGTTTACTTGCGACCAGCTTGTGGAACAGTATGATATGTGGGAAAAGATCATGGCATGCATAAAACGTTTGGCTGCCTCTGTGGTTGGATATGGCCTGATGTGTCTAAAGTTAGCCAGATTATATCTGATTTTATCTTGTCTTTGGAGGTGGCTATGACTAATTAACACAACTGTTTGGGTTTTAATATTATAAAAACCACAATTTCAGTTAACTGAAATTAGCTACAGTGAGCCCAGCACATAATATTTACTGAAATGTTCAGAATTGCATTATGCAACTCTGGTTCTGCTGACTCACATTACTTACAGACAGTGTTAGAGGTAAGGCCAAATATAAAATGTGTTTTATGTGTATCTTTATAGGGAAGTCAAATTGCAGTCACATTTTCTGTGTTAAGCAGTACCTTCTAGTGGATGCTCTTGCTGTGGTCTCTGGAAGAGCTCCTAATCTATTGGCCTTGAGAACTCTTCCTGCAGGGACGCCCCGGTAATCAGGCCTGAGCTGCTCCTTCCAAACCAGCAAACCTCTGGCTGACTGCCGTCTGACTGCTGGGCCACACACCCGCACTTTTGATGCTAAAAATGCCACAGAGGAGCTCAGAAATTACACTCAATAAATACAGAAATCAAATAAAACAATTTCTAAATATTAGCCTTGCAATTTACTTTCCTCCAGTCATATAAAACGGCCTTTGTTGCTCACAGTAAATAGGTTTCTCACCGCCCTGCCAAGTTAAACAGTAATGTTGGGTCAATGGCAGCGTGGCTTGGCTTAATTAAACTCAGTGTTGATTTGCAGAGACAGGGTCCAGACCAGAGCCCTGACGCTGTTCTTAATGGTGCCAACAATTCATTAATGCTGGTCCTACATGAAGAGTCACTGATGCTGAGTTGAGTACTAGGTTATTATAACAGCAACGTCCCTGTTACCTTATTCTAACTCTGTTACACTTCTGACTATTATTATAAAAAAGAATATCTTCCTGTAACCGGTCATAGTTTTACTAAAATACAACAGCTAAAAGGCCACTGTGGGTAAATCCCGTCTCTGGCTTATTTTGCTTATGCTATTTTGGTAGCTTTGCCAATAAATAGTTATTTTGTTCAGCTTCACATGCCTCTAGTTTACTAGTAGTGTTATTTTAAGGTCTGCCAGCACATTCTCATACCTAAACGACAGAATAGGTTAATTTTCAGTGACTCCCAAAAACAAAATAGACTATACTATGACTGTGCTACAAGTTTCTGTTCTATTTGCTGTAACGGTGGCCATTTTAAACAGGTAGTTAACGTTGTGAAAACTTTTCAACTGATTGATATGGAATTCAGATGATCAAACCTTTTAGTATTGATATAGTACATTTAGGTCAGTAAGAATTCATAATGTCAATAATAATTGGTGATTTTGGTGACTACTGGTGTACAAATTGCAGCTTGCCCTGCTGTAGCCTGGCTGTTCAGGCTGGCGTTAGTTTCCCACAGAAGCATTGTGTGATTTTATGGCTTTCAGCAATTATACACCCTAATCCCAGGTGGCCCATATGATCCCAGATGTAATATTTCTTCTCAAGCCAGCCATTCAGTAAAATTGTACACATTTGCTCACAGTCTAATAATTCCTTCCCAGAACAGTCTGCTGTCAGTTTGAAGGCTGGATGAGCTATGTCTGCTGCTAACAAAATCTAACCAATTCTAAAATCACACAAACATGTTATTAAGGAAAGGAAGTTTACATTATAATAAGGTTATATTATAATGTTAACATTGGCTGCATGTACAAGCACTTAAAACTACATTCTCATCTATAATGAGAGGAAGGCTTTATTCTGATTGTGTGCAGAACTTGTGTTCCATTAAATGATACTCAAACACTGTAGGCTTGAATAATGGCAGTTCAAAGTTAGTAGTTTCACAGCGCAGTGGAAGCACCTTCTTCCCCTTCTATTGATCAGGAGAAGTGTAAGTAAGTAACACTTTATTTATATAGCATAAAACACGTGGTTACATAGTGCTTCACTCACGCATGCACATGCATTTGAATAAATAAATTAAAAAAAACATGAGTTACAAAATACAAATTAGTTTAAAAGACAGCATAATTGGGGTGCACAAAGGCTAAAGTTTGAAGGTGTTTTCTCCTTAAATGTAAGCTGTCAGCAGTGAATGTCTACACATTTCTAGAAGTAGCTTCCCAAAAAAATGTTCAGCCATTTGAAAAGTATGCCAAAGCCTTGAGATTGTGTCAGTTATTCATCTCCATTATCCACTCACACTCCACCTAAAATGTTGCTGTAAAATGCATTAGTGGCACACTTACTTGATGTTCCATTTTAAGGAGCAATCTTTGATACTTGTGTATGCTATACACCACTGATGTGAGATTGATACAGGATGAATGCACATGGAAGGACTTGTGTAATGGTTCCAACTGAACTTTACTTGTCCTGTATATACCCTAACTTGAAAAAAGGCCACTGTTTACCCAGAAACCCAAAGAGATGGTAGTGTTGGTGTGTGTGTCCTCAGGATAGAGGCCTCAGATCTACTTACCACCTCCGCACAACATTAAAAGGATGCTATTACTTTGCTGAAAGCGCAGAATTTCAATGAGAGCAGGAACAAACCAAAATGTTAAAGAATTCATTATAATATCATTTAGTAGATCAAAGGCTAGAGAGACGAAGTTCTGAGGATGAGAGATGAAAAGACTGTCTTTGCAGATCTATAGTATACTGTATATGTGGTGTTTGTGTGACTCTACTGAATGATTAGTGCTTTACTTACTACTTATTCTATGGATATTATACTGTAGATCTATTTATCACCTTTGTCTTTTGCATTGTTCTCAAGACACTTATTTCTGAATATGAATGTTCCCAAAGTGGGGTGTAGTGGAGCGGGAACCCCAAGGCGGTATTAAGACATTGTTGGGGGCCCCACACGACTAATGTGGAGTGGAGCTAAGGTTGAGTCAATCTGTATTTAAGGTTGAAACAATGAACAAGGAGTTGCTTTGTTGAAGTCCCGCCCATACATCCGCCTGACCAAATGGAAGTCAATCATAGCTGTCAATCACGTCACCCTGTTTTTATAGCACCAAACAACTAATTAAAACCAAACTTATCAGATAATTGGACACTTGAACAAAAAATTGTGTGATCACAACTAAGTAAAATGACAGAAACCATCTTTTGGAAAAACTTATTTGACGCTTACTTAAATTTTTTTAGTCTGGCCCAAATCCCATCTGCTAACATGTAAGGGATGGGGTTTATGACTTAGGACAGTGTCACTTCACCTCAGTGTTGCAGTTGATAGCTTGGCCCATGGAAACATGACAATGGAAGAGAGCAAAAATAAACACATGTTAGTATTGAAAGTCTAGCTGAAGACCAATTACTGTTTTTATGAAAGGAACTGAGAGTGTAGAAGCATAGCCATATTTTACAGGGCAGCTTGTGTTTCCATCTGTGTTGCAGGCATGACATCAGTGTCTCTGTGTTGAGACAGGAAAATCTTATCCCACTGTCATAAAAGCAACACAATAATGAAATGACATCACAGTGGGGCCAGTAAATGAGTAGACTGCTGTCTTGGAGATTTTATAAGGCTGGGAGATTGTGAGAAACAGTGTTGCATGCTGGAGAATAGGGTGTCAGTAGCCATGTTTTTATTCACATACTGTATTTTATGCACATTTTTAAATTATTATAGTAGAAAAGCTGAAAAACAGAAATGATGAAAACAGAAAAGTCTATAAAATCTTACTTAACATAAAAAAATGGGATGTGGAAACACCTTTGCCTTCTGTCGTAATGAAAAAATAAAACTTACATTACTGATCAGCTGTTTGTGCTGTTTGAGTCTCCCGGATATTCCCATAAAGTGTCTTTGTCCCAGTATAGCATGAAACATAGCCAATAGTTGCTGACATAAAAGAACAATTAAAACTTGCCCAACCGAACCAAATTCTTCTTTCTGTTGACGTCTAAAACAACTTTTAAACGTACACGTGTTCCACCAGAACAAGTTCCTTCCTGAGACTATTTTGCAGCGGCACCGCAACCTTTCTTGGTGCTTAGCAACACCAAGACGATTTGTGATTGGTTTAAAGAAATGCAAATATTTTTTAAACCAAAGAATCCCAATAAATCCCAAACAATTAGAAGCAGAGTAAGATGGGTCATGCCTTCGCCATGCACAGAAAAGAAATATTGCATTGTGGTCAGATGGCCAAGGCAACTTGTTTTGTTTCCGGTTAGCAACTTTTACTCTGTTTACTGGCGGATGACAGCCATGCGTAGCCTATAGCGCCAGCTTCTGATTAAACTACGCTTTGTATGTGTATTTGTTCCAAACACATTTTGCCTTGACATGAATGTATATACACACTCACAGAGCATTTTCTATACTCTTATCTCCTCATAGATACGTTACCACAGCATCTTCTGGTTTGCTAACTGACCGGGGGAGTCGGGTGGAATGACAGTTGACACTTAGAGCCATCTAATCTCCCTGGCCTTCAGCCTGGCATTAAATGGCTGGGCTGCTGGTGGAGGGAGATGCGTTTAATTATAACATTTCAGGCAAAAACACATTAGCTTAGTGACCTGCAAAGCAGCAGAGGCCAGCGTGGATACTCAGGCTGCATAAAACCAGAGGCTAGCCTGTGTTAATGAGGGTGATGAATTAATCACAGTCCGTGCTCTTGCTGTGCCTGGCAGCAGACAATAGCATGACTTTGTTTCCTTGCCCCTGTCTTGCTATAAAAGACATAATAAGCCATAGAAAAAGGGTGAAATTACATTTTTTAAATTCATTGTACTGAATCTTAGGTTTTGTCATTGGACAGATTTACAACGAGACTCATATGCTGCTGTCGATGCTGGTTGTGACGCTTATTCAAAGATTGTGTAGTGTGCCAGTCAGAGCATCATTTGCATAAGAAAATGCTAATTTCATCGCTGGTTCTTTCAAGTGGCCGCAACTCCATTATGTTTTTACATAAATTGTCATTCGCTTTCCTTTCATCAAAGAAAACTCGTATTCACAACTAGGCATGTGGGGAGGGGCAGCACATTGAATGCTCTGAACAGGGAAGTGTTAAACACTTCAGCCAGTAAACAAGCCTGATCTCACTCCATCTCCCCCGGGAAGCAGGTCCACCACATGGCCTGTCTGTTTATCATGTATACGTTCCCCTTAAGAACTTTTGTAAAAACTCCACTTGTTGTGAGAACTTCAAAGTCCGGGCTGGCGGGGGAGAAGAATCTTCTAACAGTCTGCCTAGTTATGCCTCGAGCAAGAGAGCCTTGCTCTCCCTGCTGATGGATACGATGCAAATAAGATGCTCGAGGAGGAAGGACAAGATTGAGCAAAAAGCAAAGTATAGCAGAGCATGGAGATGAGCAAGCTGCAGGGAAGGTTAAGCCGTGAATAAGGAATGCAATCTGTGTCATCAGTGCTTAACACTTCTGCAAACAGTGATGAAACAGAAACTCTTTCATCTTCCAGCAAATGACCATGAATCTGGCCACGGCTGCTTCCTCACTGACAACCAGGCCCAGCTCTATACCAAACCAAAATGAGTCTCCACTCTTGCACATATTGAACACATTCAACATTTGTTTTAGTTAAAGAAGAAAAAGAAAATTGCAATATTCAATACTATCTAATTGCAATACTAGAATTGCAATAAGTGACAATCGCTATACAAATGAAATCGGCACCCAAGTATCATGAAAGAATCGTATCGGGACAAAAGCATATCATCCCAGCCCTATTGGACACAGTGGTTACTTTATTCTACTGGTAGCAGAAGAAGGGGGGTTAGCTAGTGATGCATGCTGGGTAGCATCAGCTTGACACCTTATTGATTCACTGTTGGAGGGACTAGAGCAGAGGTCACGGTGGGGCCAACACAATTAGAGATGAATGCATGGTCTTTAATGAGGACGGATGAAAGGGTTGCCAATTACTCTGTGCTGCTTTGTACGGAAAACAACCTGGTGCTGTTAAGACCCAGCATGATTAACCTTCAGCAGCTCTGAATGTGTTTATTCTTTACATGAGACGATGTTAAAAGAAGGGGGGAGCTGTTAATTAGTGCTCTGTTTTCATTTAGAATTTGATATTTTTACATGTATTGTTAACCCTCTTTATTGGTCTTTATAGGGGTCAACAGACCAGTGTTAAAGGGGCCCTGTCATGGTCTTTTGCACACTGGATGCTAAAAGATGTAATGTCTCAGTTCTGTCACCAGAACACTTCCTGGTGACAGAACTAAACTGCCCTGCCACTGCACCGCTGTGCCGCCCCACTCCCACTGCATACACTTCATATACTTCAGTACAGTCATAGGCCATGGTCTTCTACTGTTACCAACAGGATTTTGTAGTAGTATTGAGTTAGGTGCCTTACATATGGTGGTTATTTAGGGATCCTGTAAATTAACAATGTCTCAATCAGTTGATTATCAGTTTTATTATCATTATATCAATTAGTCACAGGATTGATATCTAGGAATATTTTAAAGTAGCTTATAGTTAAACATTTTGAGAAATACGCTTATTCACTTTCTTGCCAACAGTTTGCAGAGAAGATCGATACCTCAAATCTACACTGTGCAGAGCAAGGCTAGCTGTTTTCCTTCTGTTTCCAGTCTTTATGCTAAGCTAAGCCATCTCATGACTCCAGCTTCATATTTATCCTTCAGATATGAGAGTGGTATTGATCCCATTCATCTTCTAACAAAAAAAGCAAATAAGTTGGTTTCCCAAAATTTCAATTACTGTTTCTAGCAAACAGAGAAAAACAATTAAAAACCTATATATAGAAAAACCTATTTGTGTTCTGCTCATCATGCAGTCATGTACAGTATACTTTATGTGTATACTGCTAGATGAAAAATCAGCTCCATTTACCGAAACAACAATAAGTGGCATTCTGCTATTGTATAGGCATAACCAATACGAAATCCTTAGCAATCCAACCTTGTGTGTTTCACACCCTCACAAAGCATTGTCACACTTCCAAAGATCCACAGGAATTGGATTTCATGGGTGACATAAAGAGGAGAGCATTTGGCTGTGAGGTTTGCTCGGGGGCTTAGCATTTCTTGTTAAGGATACATCCAGACAACGGGGGGTAGATTTTGAAGTGAAAGAGAGACGGTGAGAAGGTCAGAGACAAGTATAAATTAGAAACAGCTGTTTCACTGATTTTTTTTTCAGGTCATACAGGAAATTAATAAACACATTTATAAAATAATTTTCCAAAATACTAAATATGCAGAAAATAAATAATAATGTGTAAAAACCATTATTTAAAATTGTTTTTATTTTACAAGCTGAGGATCTGAGACACCAAAAAGTACACCCCATGATCAAAGGAAAATCCTACAGATTCAGCAGCATGTGACTCAGGTTGTGTTACATGCTTTGTATTCATTTTCAAATTGTATAACCAATGGTTTTATATTAAATTGCTACATACATTTATTTTACTTCATTTTATATCATATGAAGACACTTATTTATAGGTTATTGATTCAAAAGAGACAAGATTATTTGGTCCTGTGTTGCCATAAAACCTTTTTAAATTGTGCTGCTATTTGTAGCAGATAAAGGTGTGACTTTTCTTTTGGATGTAATTAAAACATATAGCTCGGCCTTGTAAATGTTTGTGTGAGTGCTGGTTGTTGCAGCCCGTTGGCTCATCCCGTGGGTTGTATTGATTTTTACGTCAGCAAGATAGAGTTTCTGCCACAGTGACATATTACATCTGCATTGATCAGGACAACTTGTCTGGGATGTGAGATGTAAATGTAGAACAAGCTCCCTTGTTGCTCTGCAGACTCTCCAGCCTGAGACTGACATTTATCGTCAAAAAGAGAAAATTGTCTTTACACATTTGGTAAATTTGTATTTTATTTGTATTGTATGAACTTTATATTCAAGCCTCCATTTATCACTAATATTATATATAAAGCTGACAACACACTAGATATCTATTGTCAGTGCGAACTGGAAGATCTTCACATCTAAATGTTTAATGTCATCTAAGTTATGGCATAAAGAATAGTAGCCATAATATTTACCACTGGCATTGATAGTAATAACCAAAAGAAGAAGGCGCAAACCTCTCCAGTCGTCTCTCCATCAGCTCCTCAAATTGTATGCTAAATTGTCTATTTTGCAAATATTAGTTGTGCTAATCACGGAAGAAAAGGTGGCGAAGATAAGTTCAAGCTAGCAAGACTAGCAAGAGGAGTCTCTGATCAACTCACCAGTCTCATGTTGACTCTGCTTGCCTGGCTGGTTAGAGTTTTCAAATGTAAACAGAGCAAACTCAGAGTTAAGGTGGAAGATGGCTATTTGCTACGACCTATGGCTACGATCCAGACTACATGGACAAGCAAGACCATCTCTGCAACCATCTCCATCTCTAAATAAGAGGGGAACCGAGGCAAGCATGGAGGAATTGCGACTTCTCTGCTGGGCATCCTGGTAGCCAGTGTGAAGGCGTCGGTCAGTGAGCTGGCCTCCGTGCCTGTGTACCTGTGATGTTTTTCAGCCGGATGTCGGGAGCTGTGGTGTCCTTCCACCGAGACTTGACTGGATCCTGCAGTCCTGGTGCCATTCAACCGGGTGACTGTTGGGTTGATCTCACAGCCACGTTCTGCTTCATGATGAATCATACACAAGTTTAAGGAGCTGATGGCATAACATTTCACAGGAATTGTATTTTGTACGATTTCATGTGGCAATTGAAAATGTATTGATTGATTGATTGATTGAGAATATAATGTCAGTCCCAGTTTCATCTTTTTATTCCTGGCAAAAAGTAGTTTTGATTCAGCTTGATTATTGTGATTCAAAATGTTTCAAATCGATTATTACTAAAACCAATGCATTATGTCTGTTAGCAGATCAACACATTATTATCAACACAATAATTCAACTATTACAAGTGCTAGGACATGCCTTCTGCTTTTCAGAGATTTTCCCAAAGAGCATTATAAAGTGACTGTACACTGCTACAGAGTTTAGCTAATTCAATTCAATTAAACTGAACAATGACTGAAGAAGACATGCTGAAAGAAATGTCTCTTCTCATGGAAATAGCAGTACAGGAGTGTAGTGCAAAGGATTTTTTCCCTCTCTTTTCAAGAAATATGCGTCTTGCCATCAAATCATCCAGATTGTAAAACGGATAAATCCTTGTGACCCTTAAATCCCAAATATGCAAGGAGTCTTTGTTTGTTGCAGTGTGTACCCTGAACTGACTGGTCTCTGAGCTGGTGGTTAATTGGATGGGTTAGATGATAGCGTGCAGTCTCCTGCAAACCAATTTCACTTACAATGTAGCTCTTAAATGTTCAAGGATAAATAAATATGAAATGTAAGGGTGTATTCTCAATAGGAAGCTTTTAAAAAATCACTCAAAGGGAGAAGACACAATACCATAAACAACTAGCTTTTAAATGCATTTTAAATTCTTCATTTATCTGCTGTATGGGGTATTTGCGTGACTGGCATTCCATTATATTATATTTTATTAAATATAGAGGTCCTTTAAATCAGCAAATAATCACCAATACATTTAAAGTGGTGCATGACAAATGCATTTCTCCCATCTCCCAAGCCTGTGAAATGGGTCTAGAGTGGGTGGGTTTGGTGGCTCAGCTCTAGGATCCACATGCTGCAGTAATCCAGAGAGGGTTAGAATAAAGCCTGGCTTCGCCTCACTCTCTGCCCCCTCCCAGATCAGATGAGATTAGGAGAGAGCTAAGGAGCTCTGGGTGAAGGCAGGGCTCAGAAACGCTAAGGCGGAGCAGAGGAGGGACAGAGCAAGGCAGGTGGGCACTCCTGCAGGAGGAGAGACTGGGAGAGCAGAGCCGAGCTCACTCAAGACTGCGGGGCTGAATATTTATGTTGGTGCACGTGAAGGTGTTGCTGTGGAGGAGAGTTTGGAGCCAGCTAGGCAAGATGTGTGATGAATTAGATGAACTGGATTTAACTCTAGTGTTAGTGTGTTTCTGAGTCCTTTGTGATGTGTTTAATGTAAATACAATGGTTAAAGATTAAATTCCAAGGGGCCAAAAAGACTTTGGAAGAGAGTGTAAAGAATGGCAGGGAATAGCAATCCTGCACTCTGCTGTGGCAGAAATGCTGGAGCACTCCTCTGTAACAGTGCCTTTGGCTTGGTTGTGTGTTTTTGGGTTGGAAACCTGTGAGAGATCATGTCCTGGACTAGCACATACTGCTGGTTGTTCAGGGAACCTTCATTTTACTTGATGCCCTCCTGGTGAAGCTTCTTGCTGTCAGGTGGGAAGAAGCAGCTGGTGTATTTATCCTCCCTGGGACAAAAGTGAGGAAAGCCTGAAGACACATGGCAAGAATGATCCATCTGGTCGAGCCTAGAGCCATCTGGTCGAGCCTAACAGTTTTCTAGATGTTTGCACACTTATGTTTGTACAGAATCATTTGAAATACTGTGTAACAATGTCTCCAGAAACAGCCTGTAGTAAACTATGTAGATGTACTTTATTCATCCGTCATTATTAAACTAGAGACAGTGTCTGTTAAGTCCATCCCAAAGTGCAAAGATGTTCTGCCCAAGTACTAACTGGAAGTTCTTGGTATTGCCTTTTGTCTTGGTACTAGGAATCTATTTGCTTTTGTCCAGTGATGCTCTTGGGAACGTTCACTGTATGATTTTTGCAAGAATCTCAATGCATTTGCTGAATATAACTGTTTTCGCCATTGCTAATGTTAACCCTGTCTCTATCTCGCTTTATTTCAGCAAGACATGAAAAACGGACACTGGAGTAACACAGCTGACAGTGGAAATATGTATTAAGGATTGTCTGTTGAACTCTTGACTACCTGAAGTCCGCTGATCTTCTTCTTCGGCTGTTAGAGGAATTTTTTTTTGCAATGGGGAGGAAGAAGATTCAGATCACCCGGATCGTAGATGAAAGGAACCGACAGGTCAGTATCTTATCCTTTTGACATTTCATTTCACGCCTTAGCCTTACATCTTATGGTGGCAGTAGCTCAGTCCGTAGGGAGTTAGCTTGGGAACCGGAGGGTCCCCTGTTTGGACCAAAGTATGGAGTGTGGATGGACGGATGCAAATTCACCTCTTCTTGAACAAGGCACTGAACCCCCTTTAATAACAGAGTGTAAATTGTAATTTCCCGTAGGGGATCACTAAAGAGTATAAATTTAACTTTAGTTTGTTAGTTTAGTTAAACATTTAGTTGTATACTTATTCCTGTGCACTTTCTCCTAACATTACTCTGTAGATTCTTTCCTCTGTCTTTTGTATCACAACACACATACATTCAAAATACAATATGTTTCTGCTGTGGTAAACAACATCTAGAGGCAGCTTTGGTGAACTTTTATGATATGTGATGTGTTGATGTGATTCAGCGCCGCAGCTAGCAGAGTGAAGTTGCCATTTTAACAGTAGCCCTATTATAGTTTCTATTAGAGTGTCCTGTAGAAAGACCAAATATTATATAAATGTATTGACGGGTTCATGGACAATTTATGAAGGAATCCCTCAGAGAGCCATCTTTGGAATACCTTTAGTTTCGAATAAAAAAAACTTCCTAAGCCATTTTACTTTTGAGAGTGCATTGGTCACAGCTGGTGGCGATGGCAGTAATTTGGGGTTAGCTGGGTCTGGACGGCACCCTGTCATTAGCAGGGTGGGTCAGTGTTAGGGACACACAGTGGCTTTCTCTCCTCACCGTCTCCTTGTGCAGCCACAGCGCTGCCCGCTGGAATCCCTCTCTGTCTGTCTCCTCTATATATATCACCCCCAACAGCACAACAAATACCAGCCTGTCTGAAAGGAAGGCGCAGGCGCTGGAAATAGGGATGTGGCTGGAAACTAAATATCTGGGATGATGTTTATATTTGATGTTTGGTTGTCTTGGCCAGAGCCTTTTTAGATAGACACTGCTTTAGCTGTCAGGTGTGCATCGCCGGAGCCTGCTGTATATTTAGCTTCTTGTACTCTATTTTGGGAAGGTAGCTTGTGTTCTTGTTTTATCTTTAAAGCGCATCAAGTGTTTTTAGCTGGTTTTCCTCTTTTTTAAACTATCACACTATTACACACTATACAGAGTGCTATGATAATGAAGTAGAAAAGATGCACCAGTGATACACCAGTTATCAGCAGTCAAAAGTATATTCTAAAAGAGGAACAAGGTAGGTCTTTGTTATCTCTTTTTTATAGAAAACTATTTGCAAATCATGCTCAAGAAATAACGAACATGATTTTAAACATCATTTAGGATGTAAATATGAAAAAGAAACCACACTTTAATTGTAACTGCCCTTGGAATCATAGTGAGATTTGTTGCGTTTATTTTCCCACTATTATCTAATCCAGTTACTGTAATGCAATGCAGCATTGATTCAGTGACTACTACTGTTCTAAATGCTTGTGGCATTAGTGCAAATGTTGAGCTTGGTTGAACATGAACTTGGTTGGCCATCTGATGCAGTCTTTACTCCCTAACTGGAACATGTGAGGTTGCAGGAGCTCCAACATCTTGGCTAAGGACATTTTGCTTCTCAGACATTTCAAAAACAATTTAATTGCACTGGAGACCAAATGTGACATTATATCATCCCTATTGAGAAAATGTCCAAATGTTTTATAAAAAAATACTTTTATGACTAAATACGAGACAAAATCACTTGTCAAAAGCACATGTCTAACTCTATCTGGCTTCCTGTGCTATAAAATATAAAAAACCACAATGCTATCATGCATACAGTATAATGGTACTCTTTGCAGTTCCCTAGGTAAAAGCCTTCAAGTTGGGCTGGAAGTAGAGAGCGGCTGGATGTCACCAGATTCCACATATTTAACCCAACAACTGACATGCTTTGGCTTAGGAAGGCTATACCTTCCACTCTGTATATGTCCCTTATCTGACTTGCAGTGTTGCCCACTTTGGAGGAAGCATAAGTTCCTCCAAGGAGATCAAGGCTCAGAAGTTACAGCAGATTGAGGGGATGTTTCTGTTTGTGTCTTTATTTCAAGGGGCAAGAAGAGTGGAAAAGTATGGGAGGGGTGTGGATGTTTTCTGATAAAACGATTAAATATCTCTGAAATGCACACATGCTTGCTTGAAACACCACTGCCGGTCTGATTAGGAGATTCCTCCTCTTCCTAAACCCTCTTCAATGCCATGTTTATAGGAACATTTCAAATTACCGTCAGTGAACTGCAACCTCTGGCAGAACCCCAACTATAATGTTTAGACTGAAACTGGAAAACAAATTACAAACAATTTGCAAATTGCTCTGCTCTGCCTCCATGTGTCAGTACTAACATGTTGTAGAATTTGACTACAACTTGAGAGGAAATTGTAGTTGCTTTTAGTATTTATATTTGTTTTGGTACTATTGAAGAAGCAAGACTCTTCACTTCATCCACAACTTCTAACCACTACAGCAGAACTGCTAGGCAGCCAACAGTAGAAGACGGTGTTTGAGCTGCAGAACTGTGAATGTGTAGAAATGTAAGAACATGAAGCAGGGAAACATGAACTACATACACCTGATGCTTTGCATTGCTGGGAATCTTGGAGGTGTGAGAAGGTGGGAAGACATGAGTCAGGATCACAAAGGCCATGACGCAAGGAAGTTATCAACAGATATTGATGAGTCACTGCAGGTTAACTTCACACCACAAAAAGGGATGAGAGTGTGATCCATGTGTGACCTGTGCACTCCAAACATTTCACTTAAGTCTTATGGTTGAGATGCATGTTATGGTCAGGGGACATGAACATTTTAAGAGCGCCTATTAGTTTGAGTCACAGTACAGTTAGTGGTGCACAATATTGGAAAAAACGCGATATTGTTAAATATCACAATAACGACATTACTTGCAATAAATAATCAGATATTAAAGTGTACTCAGTTCTGCTGCTTTCAGTCTTCTGCTAAAATACAACAAATTGTTACAACAGCAGACAAATTTAAAACAAATGAAAGGAAATCATTTCCAACATTCTTTTATGGAACAAATTGAACATTGAAATGAATAAAAGGCACCACTAAAAAAGAAAGACAGGTGAAAGTGCAGGTTTTTACAGATATTATATTAAAACTAAAACTTGTTGATATTGCGATGACAATAAAAAAAGCTGTTATGTTGTGCAGCCCTAAGTACAATATAACACTGTATGCTTAGACTGTTTTTTAGTTTGTACATCTTCCATTAAGGTTTACTGCCAGCATCACTTTCAAGGAATATGATTACAATCAAGGCTGAATAATAGCTTGATAGTAATCATTAAGGGAGGGTTAACATTACTCAGTTGCTTTCCCCACCCTCACTCCCCACCCACTTCATCAGTAACATTCCAGTAGAAGTCCATTTCCAGGTTATTGCCACCATATTTTGGGAAACCCCTCCTTTAAACCTCCTCCTTCCTGTATGACACAGACTCTTTATGAGTTATCAGTTGTTCTGGGTAGTAGTAGCAGCAAAATGCCCAAAATGAAACCCCCCCTTGGCCTCCACTTCCCTACACATATCCATTTAACATATAATATTGTGTGTCTTCTACAGTACACTTATGTATTAAGCATACAAATAATAGAGTCTTCTGCAAAGGACAGCTCGGAAAATCCATAGGTAATAGAAAATGTAGAGAAAAATGGTAACGCAGACAAGCAGGTGATTACAGCATGAAAATCATTTTAAAAAGTAATCCGTTAATTAATTCAAGTTTTTTTATCCGTGTTGTTCAAAGCCAAACTCCTTGTAGTTCTTCTCTCGTCCCTTAATGTCAGTGGACAGGGACGGATGTTTGAAGAAAACTAGATAAATCTTTGGTTTTTGTCTTTCTAGGTGACTTTCATGAAGAGGAAGTTTGGTCTGATGAAGAAGGCCTATGAGTTGAGCGTTCTGTGTGACTGTGAAATCGCCCTCATCATCTTTAACAGCTCCAACAAGCTGTTCCAGTATGCCAGCACTGACATGGATAAAGTCCTGCTGAAATACACTGAGTACAACGAACCCCATGAGAGCAGAACCAACTCTGACATTGTAGAGGTGAGTGCAGTGTAATTTAGTTCAAATGTTCTTTTCTATCTCATGTCATAATGTCAGCACTAGTGTCGTCATCGGAGAGCTCTGACGAAATACAGTACCCGGTACAGTCTTATTAATGTCCAGTGTATGTTTGGAGAGAAATTACTTTTAATGGGTGATCTATTGAAACCCATTATGCTGTTGCACCATGTAAATAGTGGTGTTGTGAGTGCCAGGTAAAAGCCTAAATACAAATATAGATATAATATTTGATAGATTTTGTCATTTGATAGTTCAAAGTGCATTCGTGCCTTGGGAATTGATAGGTGATCCGAGACATTTGAAAGGCATTCAAAGTATTTTAGTAATTTGAGGGAACACAAAAGCTGAACTTTATATACTGTACAACACAAACTACATTCCAAGATTAACTGTAACATTGGAGAGGCAGGAGAGACTACCAGCATGTCCCTGTAATAAAGAACAATAGGATTGCAAGAGGTAATCAGGACTTAATTTGGTAATACTGGGTGCAAAACCCTGAGGGACAATTAAGTCCTAATATCCTAAAAAATAATTACAAATTAAAATATCAACATGGGTTTCTTAGAGTTTTTAGAATGACTAAATTTGGCCCAACTTCCCCAAAATGTGAGATAAGGTTTAGTGCAAAAATAATAGTTCTCTGGCAGGTAGCTGTTTACAGTATGCATGCTAACACTTTGATATGGATTATGGGTGATGAAGAGTAATTTTAAGCGATTAGTTTAGTTTAGTTGTTAAAAGAGAGCTAAAGTTAATTTATATGAACTGTAAGACTTGCTCATTTTAGTGACCAAACTTGGCAGGTTGAGTGAGTGAAAAGATATAACTAGTTAATGACAGAACATCTGCCCTGTCAGACTTTCAGTGCATCTTGTTTTATTTGCTCAGAAAGTGTTAGACAGCAAGATTTTGCATTGCTGGAACAAAATAGACTTAACTAATAATGGAGACTGAGATTTGCTGCAGGAAATAGATTAAAGACTACTAATAGGTTGGTCTTCCAAATTTGGATAATGTTGTGTGGGGCCGTGCTGTTGCTTCTAGGTCCCCGAGTAGCGCTGTCCTGCCTCTCACAGCACGTACTCATTGCAGCTGCCATTAAAAATGAATGGCCACCGTGACTCACGTTCTGGCTGTTTATCTAAGCTTCTACTGCGTGTTTGCCTTGCTGAGAGCCTGAATTTACTGCACGCAGGCACACACATACACACACACACACACACCATTAAATATAAAGGAAGCTAAACTTCCCAAACTGTGTTTATTTTCAAATTGCCTCTTCCCCCTTCCTAAATAAAAGAGAAGAGATTCAGTATTCAAGTTTGTTTCAGGAGAGTCCAGGCATGTTTTCCAGCTAGTTTCTGTCTTCACTTTATGTCTTCTATGTTACCAGAACCACAAACCAAACTTAACCTTCCCAAGTAAATCTTAGAAAACATTGTTTCTACAGGGGAATAAGACAGTTATAGGACAGCAAAGAACAAAAAACAAACACAGGTTTTTGGGATAAACAGGAGCATGAATGTGTAACAGTAAAGCCTCTCCAAAGACCACAACTTTAAAAGGTGAATTCATCCTGATAGATGTAAAGAGAGGTTGAGATTATGTATTATTACATGGCAGGATTCCAACCGTAAAGACGGAACGGGCTGTTTTCATTAGGAGCCCTGTAATAAGCAGCCCTTCAGGCTGATTTAAGTCCTGATCACCCTTTCAAGTTGTATTAGCTATAACAACCACCTTGCTCTACATTATTTCTTACTTATTACACAGCTTGGTTGAATACTGGATTCTGATTGGTCAATCATGGCATTCTACTTCTGTATAACAGATTATTCCCATTGACTGAGTTCTGATCATAGATTCTGGAGGACAATTTTTAAATCGAAACCATATTTTTTCATCCATATTATTGACAGAAACTGTCAGAAACTGGGAGCGCTAACAGTGCTAATGGCAACAGTGCAGACAGAGCAGTAGTTAGCTGCATGGTTAGCTCACTCACTGGGGCGACCTGGCTTCTGCCAGATAACGGTGCTCTAAAGGTTTTTTCATTATTATTTTATTAAGGTTGTTAATATGCATCATTAATACCGCCTATAATGATTCTAAATAGCATAACCACGTCTATTCTGCTGTAAACCACAAGCAGGCACCTGTGTTGGCGCTCCAAGGCATTAGTCAAGCTCGATTTGCCTGCTTTAAACCCTTATTTGTTTTCTCCCACACATGTCACGCAGACAGACAAGCTAGTTAAAACAAAACCTGGAAAGTGAAAGGTTGATCTTTTACATATCGGTAGGTCCATTTGCAACATTCAAGCAGGAAATTTGACTATGTGTAAGTAATACACCACTGGCTGCAACAGACTTCCCATGTTGTGACGGCCTAGCAGAAAGCTACTTTGGATGCATTGTTGTTGTTTGATGGAACATGATGATGTTTGCTGATAATTATCTCTCTGGCACAAACTAACAGCTTGCACACACACAGTCTACACCTCCACCATAGGCTGCATCTCTGGACTTTGTTTGGTACTTATATAATAATATATCAGCTATTACTGTTTTTTTTTCATTTTCAAAGAAGGATGAATTCATTTTTGTGGAAACATTGTCTGGACCTTTCCATGGCATTGGCTGACTGACATGTGAGAGCCAATGATGCTTGCAGACGTGCTAGCGTCGTTAGCTGCTTAGCTGCTAACTCAGCTTTCATGGTGCTACACTGACCAGGGAAACGTCACACTGTGTAGCTTGAAAATGTTAATACAACACTAGGGCTGCACGATATGACCGAAAATCTCAATCGATTAATATCGATTGTTAAAACGACTAATTGCACATTTTACCTTGAAAACAATAAATGAACAATTATTATCATTTTTTTGTGATTCATTTTTTTCTCCTCATAGGTAATTGGCAAGGTTTGTACTGTAAATTGGCTCAAATATTGAAGATTAGATATTTTTTCTAATTCAAAAGTGCTTATTTTTTTGTTATTTTAAAATATGTAAAAGAAACACACAAAGTGGGAACTATAGTGGTTATTTATTGAAAATGTATACAATTTAAATAAAAGCACACATGTTTTGTGAAAAAGTGACATTTTAGTCTCATAAAAATGATCACAGTTACGTCAATAACAACTTTGGAATTTTGATGTCAATACACTTTCGATTAATTGTCCAGCCCTATACAACATAATTTTGCTTTTCAAGCCAACATAGAGTCAGCTATCCACCATTAGTTTTGTAAAAACAGTTTGAGATTTGGAGAAATGTGCTTATTCGCTTTCTGGCTGAGAGTTAGATGAGAAGATTGTTCCATCTATCATTTCTTGCTTGATGAAATAGAAATAGCAGACAGAAATGTGAAAGTACAAGCAATCATTGATCCCTATTGTTTGTCGAGGAAACCCGGTCTCCTTTCCTTTGGCTGTGTTAGTTTTTTTTTTTTCTCTATATACATAGGCTTTCATTTTCTGGATCCTTTCCATTCATGATATTTCAGTTCCACAGTCTATACTCCACCATTCATAGAAAAAGGTTTTTAAATTAGAGGTAGATTTAAATGAATATTGATGATATGATAGCAGTAGTGTATAAAAATGGATATGTCATGATCTCATAGCAAAGCTGCATTTTAATTTCTGTTTTAACTTGAATTAAGCAATAAGTCAACTTTACAGATCTATCTACATAAAAGTGTAATTTCAGCCTAAAATGAAGATAGATGCCTGGAAGAATCTATTTTTTCATGATGATGGCTTGCCAGCTAAAACTGTTCAGCTAGTCTAACTGACCGATTACTTTTGTCATAATAATGAGATGAGGGTTTTCTGTGCAGCAGAGTTGAGTTTCAACAACAACAGAGCAGCCATCCAAGGTATGCAATGCAGTCATTTCAGGCTGCAGAGCCCAGAGATATATCAGAACCATAACAGAAAGTCAGAAGTACAACACACTGAAACCTCACCCTGTGGTGTACAGCACAGCGGTTGGTTGATGTGGTTTAGTGCAAGTCAAATAGGCTGCTTCATAAAAGAATATATGTGCAGAAACTGCACATACATTCTGACCTTTGAAAGTGTGTGAGCTTATCTGCCACAGATGTGGCGAATCACATCTCAGACATCTCCTTATTCTTAGCCTGTAGGGCAATCACCCAACTGGAATATACTCTCACCAGGAATACAGGGGGCCTTATTTTATCTTTGATGCAGTCCCAACAGCAACAAAACATCAACCTCACATGTTAAGATGCTTAGCGTTGCAGCTCGTGCCTCATGGTGGCAATGAGCCACATGCCTTTGGAGATGCACTAAAGCTGACTTTGACATTTAAAGATGATAAGGAGATACACACTCTCAGATCCTCTAACAGACACTTTAAGATAGTCGTCAGTTCCCAGACATGATGTAGTGGTTTAAAGCAGCTTCTGTGGAGCCACATATAGCCCAGTGGGTCTTGGACCAAATCCCATTAGACCCTTTGCTCCTGAGTTTACTCTGTGTCCCTCCATGCCATTATACTGTCCATTCTCTAAAGAAAACAACTTATTTCCTTCCCCATATTTAAAGATAAACTATTTGAGAATAGTTTCAAAACATCTGAAGAAACTGGAGTGATCACATGATTAGCAACAGCTGTCCTCTTTCCTTCTCTTTGGTTGTAAGGTCATGCAGAGTTTACACCTGAATCATAGAATGATGCTTAGCAAACAAAAACTTTCCATCTGTCGTAATTTGGCTCATTTCTCATCATTATGGATAACGACTGCTGAGTCATTATGCATTGAATATTAATGCTGGAATGCTGCATTTTGCTCTGGAGCTCTGTCAACTTACAGTAATGTTTACGATGTTCTTGCAGGTATATTACAAGTTATGATCAACAGAATGCCGGAGTTCATTTTCACATCCCAGATATACATTTTAGCCCTTGTTAGAAGGGATGAATATTTAATCACATTACAGCACTTCTTGTTTACACTTTGATACAGTACATTTCAGTGTTGGCAGACTTTTGTGTGATATCTACAAGTTATGTAATTCCCTGAGATAAACTTGTTGTGTCTGATACTTGATTCTGCAGTGCTTTAAAGTTATAGTGTGTACTTTCTGTCTCCCCCATCCACCTTCCCCAATTCTAAGTAATGACAACAAAACTGCCGGCTTGTCCACATGATACAAGCCTTATGCCTCATGTCCCCCCCACTCCTCCTCCATGCAGTTTGGTAGTAGCCAAGCAGGAAACGGAGGATTAAAAAACATGATGGACTCTCCAGAAGAGGTCATTATCTACACTCAAGTTTCTGCGTGGGAAAGTCACCATAGTCACACTGAGACATCCAGAAAGAGTTGTGTGGAGCTGAGAGCCTTAATTAGCTTTGTAGCAACTCATTTGGATTTGAATGTAATGGACGTTCATTAATATCAAAACGTTACACGCTAAAACTTTAATGTAGCAGGAGCAGGGCCTTAGCGCTTACTGAACCGTTGCAGGGAGTAAATATTGAATGTTAAACTGTACAAACTAATTAGTATATTGGAACATCAAACTTGCCATTGGCATTTGGTGGCTGAAAGATTTTTTTAACACTCATTGCTGATCACAGAGCTAAAGTTGTTGCTGGAGTTCAGCAAGAATGTAGTAAATGGGTGACAAGTGTATGTGTCAGAACCGTATTATCTGTAATTTACAGAATTTTCAAACCACTGATGGATAGTTCCTTTGCCCCTGCCATTTTGACTAATAACAAATGGCACTGCTGGCACTGCAACACAGTAACTCACATAATTTACCATAATGTAACATCTCATAATTAGACAAATGGCATACTTGTCAACCAAAGGGTCCACCAAACAGACTGACTCACAGCTCTAGGGAATGCTTGTCCTAAGTTGAACAAGCCAAACACTGCCGGTGTCCCAATTTAAACTAGCCAGCTTGATGTTTACTGTTGTGTGGAAATAACCAACCATTGAATTGTGTTGGAATTGAGCGTGTGACTTTTCTAAGTGGTCAACAGTTGTTAAAATGTACTTTCAGGCCTGCGGTGGTGAAAATAGACTTGCAAGTGTGTGTTTAAAGCTCCTAATACCTCCCAGTGTCTGGGAATTCAGAGGACATGTGGTGGACAGACAGTCAGCTGGCTGGTGTGTTGTTCTGTCCTTTTCACGCTATGGCGTGTAATGCAATGAGGAGCAGGGATGAGATGATGGATACCAGTGAAGTGATGTCATCTTACTGGCTCGCATGATGCCAGTATGATTTGATTTTTTACAAGGGCTCCTGTACTCAAGGCCAGGTGCTGAAAATTAACATCCATACATTGTTCTAAGCCAATTATCTAAACTTTCTAATCCTCCTCAACAATGCCAAGTTCTTGCTTCATTTCTGTTTACAATGGGAATTACATGCAGTATGTTTTTATGTGATACATTAGACATGTTGAATTCAATATTTGAAAGACACCATCAGAAAATGTAGCTCTAAAAAACACTTGGCATACAGACTAAGTTAGCGAATGGCTAATGAACATTGTAGAGCATGTAGCATGAATGAGGGAAACTGAAGAGGTTTTTAATGGGATGGCGGACAAGAGTTTGAGAAAAATAACAGATGCCCCAGCAACATTTAAGTCCTGAGTCTGGACCCATGGACGTTCTGTCATTTTAATTTAAAGAATGAAAAACTTGTGCTGCAGAATTTTGCTGTTTTCCAACAGTTTGTATCTTATTGTGAGGTACCCTGTGATTCCCACCTCTAAATAAAAATAATTAAGATATAATATGTATGATTGGTAACAAATACACACCTATAAGGGACCCACACTGACATAACACTGTTCCTAAAAGACCTTAACCTTGTCATCACAACTTTGCTAACCCTAAAACCCTAGCCTTTACCTGAAGCAGAACCTAATTCTAACCTGAGCTGATTTTAAGATCAGTTTCTTCCTTCTTTAAAGCATAATGTTCTTTACCAGGACCGGCTTTCTTTAGTGCTGTGCAGATATTTGTCCCAGCTGTGCTGCTGACAGTAATACGATCCTCTACAGATTTGTTTGTGCTAATGAATCTCATTTGATGCCTTTGTCTCTGTGGTGCTCAGGGATGCATAAACAGCCAACGTTTTGCCTTTTATTTCCCTGTTTATCCACCCTACACCACTATAAACACCCAACCGAACCCAAAGTTGTTTCAGGCTCGCCATAAAAATATCTGCTTACTCCAGTCCATTTGTGAATATAGATGAGTAGGTCTGTGATGTGGAGCAGCATCTCTCTCAGACTACTGTTAATATGTGCACTACTCAGACAAGCTTTGGGGCTGTCACGCCACCTCAAAGCTCATAAAGACAAACAAGCCGTCAGACACTTGAGAAAAGAATAATAAATGTTCTGTATAGGCAGATGATATTTGAATGCAGACTTGCAGAAATGTAACTAGGCCTCAGTGTTTACTTTAGCTTGTAACATGGACAAATGTTATTATGGTATATACTGAATAATGAATGTGTTTAAAGTTTAAACTGATCAGCTTTACTCTTACATTTGTGAAGTGCTTAATTTATTTTGTTTTTATTTAAACCTCTTTATGAGTCCATGTGTGTCAAAGCTGTATGTTCTCTGTAAATTCTACTGTACATTTTAGGCTTTTATTTTTGTAGGACAGCTTAGACTTGAAAGGGGAGAGATGGGGGGGTGACATGCAGAAAAGGGCCGCAGGTCGGAATCAAACCTGCGGCCGCTGCGTTGAGGAGTAAATCTCTATATATGGGTGCGCGCTCTTTTCCATTAAGAAGAATTCATAAAGAATTCAAAAAGATTTGTAAATTATTTAAATAACAAACTTTAAAAATGTATTTATTGTGATTTATGAAGTGCTGTCAGCTCACCACTCTATGGGGAAAATGTGGCTTTATAATAAATGTCAACCACAGGTCACTTTAATCTGTGTTAAAGAACTATTGATGTTGGTTCTATTTCTACCTTTGAATCCATATTTCTCTGTTTCTTTCTGAACAGGCCCTGAACAAGAAGGAGCACAGAGGCTGCGACAGCCCCGATGCTGACTCCTCCTACGTCCTCACCCCCAATACTGAGGAGAAATACAAGAAGATTAATGAAGAGTTTGACAACATGATGAAGGGTCATAAAATTGTAAGTTACACTGTCATATATTGTGTACAGAGTACACCCATCTTTCCCACTGGCTCTTACATCCGATTGGTTTTGATGGGGAGTCTTCTTGTCTTTCTTTTTGTTTCTACAGCACAAAATGTCACATTAACGTATGTCAGTCAGTCAGTTTGTGATCATATGCTTGACCCCTTTGAAGAAACAAACACAGAAACAAAACACACAAGAAGGCATGATAAAAGACAAAAAAAACAGATTGTGGCTAATTACACGTATTGTGTTCTGATAGTGATCAAGCTCATTTTGACATGTCTCTGTCACTCCCTCCCCAGAACCCCGGGCTTCCACAGCAGAACTTCATGCATGGCAGCATGTCGTACAGCCAAGGTGCAGGAGGAGGAGGAGGAGCAACCTCCCAAGCTCTAGCTGCAGCCACAGCTGCTCTGGATGATAATGGAACCATCTCCTCACCACATACACACCTCCACAGAAACAACAACCCTTCACAAAGACCTCCCAGCACTGGAAATACAGGTGTTTGTTTGTTTGTGTGTGTGTGTGTGTGTGTGTGTGTGTGTGTGTGTGCGTGCTGTAAGCATTTTTGCGTTGTCTATGAGTATTTGTCCCTGTAGTGAGTGTTTATTGGACATATTTGACTATATTTAGGACGATTAGGAAAACAAAGTCCATGAAAAAACAGTTACAAACTGGTGGAAAAATAAAATAACTCTGTGTGTGTGTGTGTGTGTGTGTGTGTGTGTGTGTGTCTGTGTCTGTGTCTGTGTCTGTGTGTTTTCATCCTCAGGTGGCTTGCAGGGCAGTTCTGAAATGGCTCTACAAAATGTGTCTGGACCAGTTGGTATGTACAGTATCTTTCAGGAGTCATACAAAAACCTCTCCTCTCCTCTCCTCTCCTCTCCTCTCCTCTCCTCTCCTCTCCTCTCCTCTCCTCTCCTCTCCTCTCCTCTCCTCTCCTCTCCTCTCTGTACTCTGCATCCTCCCTGATGGGGGTTTACCTGCTATAACCTCTCTCTTTCCCTCCCTCCCTCTCTGTCGGTTTCAGCTTACATAATTGCGAATGGAGGCATTGTAGTGTTGTCCGTGTACTGTTTGTTGGTGGAAACGTCCCAGGCATCTGTGTTTTTAAGGAGTCTGGATGCACCTCAGTTACTCTGTTACTGGTTGTCAACAGTATTTATCCATCCTGCCTGTCGTCTCCGTGCTCCCCCTCCCAGAACAGCATGTCTCCTAAGAACACTGCCATTATGTAATGTCAAGAGCAAGAAAAGATCAATTATTCATTATTATCTACTATATAATATATAGCCGTACTTTGTCCACTCAGAGCCTGGTGGGGCACAGGTTGATTTAATAGATCTAACACATGGGAATGGAGCATGTAACCTCCCCCATGTTTTTAACGCATATTCCAAATCTTCAAATATTTCACAATTCCGTTGCATTGTGCTTTTACACAAAAAATAAAACACTGTTAGACTCTCTAAAATTCTGGTTATTTAAACATATTGCACATACAAGGCTCCCGGTCCATGTAGAAAAGCTCATTCTACATGAACGCTCACTCTTGTATTTCTTTGTTTCTGTGTTCAGTGAACGGTTTTGTGGGCTCACATGGTGGAGACAGCTTGGGGAAGATCATACCACCCAAATCTCCTCCTCTTCCTCCTCCTGGGAACAACATGGTCCCTAACAGCCGCAAGACAGACCTCCGAGTGGTCATCCCTCAGTCCAAAGGAATGATGCAAACACTGGTAAGTGTGTGTGTGTGTGTGTGTGTGTGTGTGTGTGTGTGTGTGTGTGTGTGTGTGTGTGTGGTTCTAATATTTAGGACCTGTTTAATATGAACATCCAACATTGTTGTATTGGAAATACATAATAGGTCCCCTTTGATTGCTAAATTTTTATGAAACCCTCACCCATTTTCCCCAAAACTGTAAAAACAAAACCAAATTCTCAAAGTATAATCACAAAACACCTGACTCTGCTGACCAAATCAAACAATGCTTTCAGATCATACACACACCCGTCAAATTAAACTCTACAGAGCATTCATTAGACATGACCTCAAACATTCGAGAACAGGGTCAAGTTGAATGTAGTTAGGGACTGTTCCTTATTTATTTAGGGGGACACCAGAGGGGTTTTGGGATGTTTTATACCTGATATATATACTAATATAATATACCTGACCCTTCTTTTGCCAGAGATTCATTTTTCTATGACTCTCCAAAATTATTCGGATAAAAGGCATGACCTTCCCCGACAAATTATTGATTGTGTACCGGTTAGCGCTTAGCAAAGATGTACAGATAACCATGACATACAGTACATGACTTAACTTCTGCTTTCTCATCTTACACATCACATCCACTGTTTATGGTGGCCATTTCAGTAGCTTTACCATTAACATTGTTATGGAAACAATAAGCATGGAAACTAAATGCACACTTCCTGCTTTACACAAGTGCATCTCAGTGTGAAATGTGTTTTAGTGAGAGAATGTGCCAAAAGAGTGATTGATTCGAAAAAAGGGTTTAGGCCACTGAGCATTTGGTTCAGAGAATGAGGTTTAGTGTTTTAGCAATTCAGAAAAACTGTAAAGCTGCATTATTTCTTGTGGCCACTGGGGGGAAGCAAATCATGGAAACAAGTTGACCGATACACCAGTACCACCTTTATGAGGTGTTGCACTTCTCAGCTGCTAAAGGCCTTAAGCCTTTTTAGTGCCTGAGTCTGAGGTTTATCAGGAACCAGAATGGAACACAATGTTTCTAAGCCTGATGGATGTTGGCCGCAGACAAGAACAGAGGAAACAAATGATGCCGATTACCACGGAGTTTGGCCAGCAACTCTTCAGAACAATTGGTTGGACACCTTCTGGACCAGATGGTTGTTGTGTGTACAAATGAAATAATTACATCATTGTGTTAAAGAAGATCTCTCTTGCATGTCTGATTTAAAAAACAAAAAACAATAGAATTGACTTTAAGGCGTTAGTTCAAGCATCACACAGACACCCCCATGATCTTTTGAATTTGTCTCCATACTAGAGAACTTATATAAAACTCTAAAGTAAAATTATGCATTTTAATGATAGACACACAAAGATACAGAAATTTGTCATTTACAATAACATTTGTTTTGGAAAGCACACGGCTGAACACACATAAAGAATGATGATATTTCAAGTAGGCTGCCAACTCATCCACTTCTTGGAAAGGGAGTGCAGATTTTCTGTGGAGATTCAAGTCAGGTTTAGAAACAATAACACAAGAACTCAAACCAGAGATAATATGGTGTGACCTTCTACTCACATCTCAAATTGTGGCACAAATAAACCAAAAAAAAGTGCACTGTACAAGAATTTGAAAGAAAGAGAGAGTCTTCAGAGTGTCTTGAGTCTGTCTTTCTTCTTTCAGATTGTTCATTCAGCAGCTGAGCTGGCTTATTGAAGTTATTGATTTACCCTTAACTCCCTTACTGTTGCACTTCCCTCCCACACTATGCTCAAACATGATGTAATGATAAGTAAACAATGGAACAAAAACGTATTCAGTGTTTTTATTTTCTTTACTATGGTGACTGAAAAGCTGCATTACTCTGCTGGCTGTGGGATCCAGGGGGAGTTTTACATTTTGCAGTGATCAGAATACTGCATACAAAGAACGGAGCCACTCAGATAACACACAGAGGAAGAGTTACTTCATGCTCTGCTCAGGAAGCCATTTCTCCACTATATCTTTACATAGATAATATTTGTCTGCTGCTATATTAACGTTCTAAATGTTGAGTACAGCCCTTTTAAAGCCTTCTGTTAACACTCATTTAGGGATCATCATAGTATTAATAAAATACTGACTAAATTTCAAGTGGAGATATTATAATACACACCCTTACATCCCATATGTGTCTACAGAGATGAGTCGAATGTGATAATTTATAAGTTATTGTCAAAGTTTCTCATCATTCTGCTCTATCTGAGATAAATACTGTGGATCACTGGATGACATAATATATTGTCCATATATTTGCAAGAGCAGTCACCATGGTCTTTTTCAGTGGTGTGAGAGTGCTAAATACCAGCTTTTATGGGCTGACACTGGTGTGCAGTTGAAACCCTAAACAATGGCATGCTATTTTTACAATGCTTAAACCAACAGAAGATTATGACATCTGCTTGTTTCTGCTTTTCATGGACCACTGTGAAAGAGTTGTGGTCAGACAGCAACTCTTTGTTTTATCATTTTGAAACTGCATTTTACTTCCTCCTCTATGACGTGTGCATGTAAGTGTGTATAGTATCTGCTTTATATGCAGGCAAGAACTACTCTTGTTTTATTTCTTTGTTGTTCTTCATTCAAAGCAATACCCATAAAGAACTGAGAAGGTCTGCATTTCTTCATGCATGTGTTAGCCATCATCACTACTTTGTTAGCTCAAACTTGAATTCTTTACTACAGCATTTGTCACTCTTTGTGACAGGGATACCAGATAACACAGGGCAAGAGGAAGGAAACACTCTTAGTTTTAGGCAAGGATCGGTTGGTTAAACCACCGCTGGTATGGCTTGTATGTGAGTATGTGTTTGTGTGCGTGTGTTTAGCAATGAATTATTACCTCATTCAGGATGATGTCATTGCTGACATTATCACACGGGAACGGCAACAGCCCAGAGAAGAACAACACAAAACTTCAAATGACTGTTTGTCAAATTAAAGAGCCACCAGTTTTAAATAGCAGCAGCTCTACCAGCCAGGCACACAGTGTACCAGAACAACTTGGTTTCTAGCTTCATTTGTGGCAGTTCATTCATTAAGAATGAATTGCCTGCCGGTATTTAGTGTTTTTTTTAGTTAATTGTTAAAACACACACACAATTAAAAGTAACAAAAGTAATTTAGAGGATATGACTGCATTTCAAGAAATGCTTCACAGACTTGGCCCTCTGTGTTGATGGATGTGCAGGGATCGAGGGGAACTAAAGACACTGGCACAAACATTCAGCATCCATCAACAGCCTTGTGTCCTGGTCAGCGTTCCCTTAGACTAGGAGGCTGAACCCCAGCAAGTTCAGACACACTCCCTTCACATTTGAGGCATTCTGGGAAATGTAGGACATTAGTAAAGAGTAAGTACATGTTGCAGGTTATTACATAGTGTACACACCAGAAGGTATATTTTACATCATGCCAGGCAGTGGGAGAGTGTTTGAGGTTTGATTTCTTTCTCGAAAGGGAAATAGTTCTCACTCGCTGCAAAAAGACTCATTATACTGACACCATGTGGTTGAAATGGGGCATCGCAAGCCACATTCAGCGCATCCCACCCACTGTACAGTTTAACTGCAATCTAAGCACAGAAAAACAAGAGACCAAAAGGGGACGATTTTTATTATCTTTATTGAATAAACTTAGTGCGTCTGTGTGTTTTTATTTGTTTCCAGAGTAACCAGAGGCAGAGCAGTAGTCAGTCCAGCCAGCCTCTGTCCACCCCAGTGGTCTCCATCACCACACCCAGCCTGCCTCACCAGAGTCTGGGCTACTCTGGCATCAGTTCTGCCTACAACAACGGTACCTGCTGCTTATCAGAATTTGTACATCTTCCCCTAAGAAGACAAAGACATTGGAATGTTTTTAATTTAATGGATAGGTTGCATTACCATTTATGCAACTACTACATTTATGTAATTTATGTAAGTGTCAAATTCTTAGTATTAAGCTACATGTGGACGGCAGCTTTTTTGGACATTTTGTTAGTGTTAGACTAACTATATATGTGTTAATAGTACAAAGATGTATAATTCAGTATAAAGCTAATCTGTATCTTTTAATATGATGATTTTTTAAATCTAAAATTACACATTTGTGCCTTCTGGGGACACTAATACTCTCCAGCGAAAGTTAGTGAAAGAGTTTCAGGTGGTTTAGCAACTCATTGTAGGAATGTAAGCAAATAAAGTTGTATCACCGAAGGCCAAGATTGACTTGATGTGTCGGTTTTGTGTGCTATCATGCTTACATGTTGTCTCTCTCTTTGTTAGATTACTCTCTGAACAGTGCAGAGCTGTCGGGCTTCGGCTCCCCTGGAGGGCCCTCTTTGGGCTCCATGGTGACATGGCAGCAACACCAGCTGGGCTCGCTGGGGTAAGTACCTGCCACAGGTAACCTTTCTCACTTTAAGTATTAAATTAAACAACCTTACACCAAGGTTACATTTTGTGATACAGTATTAGGGACCACTAAGGTCTATATAAAGGAGACTTCAGATACAGTATTAGGGGACCACTAAGGTCTATATAAAAGAGACTTCAGATACAGTATTAGGGGACCACTAAGGTCTATATAAAAGAGACTTCAGATACAGTATTAGTGGACCACTAAGGTCTATATAAAAGAGACTTCAGATACAGTATTAGGGGACCACTAAGGTCTATATAAAGAGACTTCAGATACAGTATTAGGGGACCACTAAGGCCTATATAAAAGAGACTTCAGATACAGTATTAGGGACCACTAAGGTCTATATAAAAGAGACTTCAGATACAGTATTAAGGGATCACTAAGGTCTATAAAAAAGAGACTTCAGATACAGTATTAGGGGACCACTAAGGTCTATATAAAAGAGACTTCAGATACAGTATTAGGGGACCACTAAGGTCTATATAAAAGAGACTTCAGATACAGTATTAGGGGACCACTAAGGTCTATATAAAAGAGACTTCAGATACAGTATTAGGGGACCACTAAGGCCTATATAAAAGAGACTTCAGATACAGTATTAGGGACCACTAAGGTCTATATAAAAGAGACTTCAGATACAGTATTAAGGGATCACTAAGGTCTATAAAAAAGAGACTTCAGATACAGTATTAGGGGACCACTAAGGTCTATATAAAAGAGACTTCAGATACAGTATTAGGGGCCACTAAGGTCTATATAAAAGAGACTTCAGATACAGTATTAGGGACCACTAAGGTCTATATAAAAGAGACTTCAGATACAGTATTAGGGGACCACTAAGGTCTGTATAAAAGAGACTTCAGATACAGTATTAGGGGACCACTAAGGTCTATATAAAAGAGACTTCAGATACAGTATTAGGGGACCACTAAGGTCTATATAAAAGAGACTTCAGATAAAAGCATCCAAAGAGCACCATGTCATGGGACCTATAAAACATGATTTATAAAATCATGCCAACAATAATTAGGCTATTTTAATAGTATAGTATTCTGTGCAAAAAAGGTATGTATAATGGTTTTAGACCGCTCTTCATGTTATTGAAGGCCCAGTTTAATATACAAGTTCAGTTTATACAATACATGTAGTGGGGGGGGGGGGGGTCCTTCACTTAAAAAAGTTTTAGACCCCTGGTCTAGAGACCTGTTAGTTTCACCACTAGGTGGTGCCTTTGCTCTGCAGTCCCAGCTTCAAAGCGTCCTCTTCCTCTGTCCCTCCATCTGTAGGTCCATCAACACCAACCACAACGTCAACATCAAAGCCGAGCCGATATCACCCCCCCGTGACCACCGCAGCCAATCAGGGTACATGACCCAGGTTCATGCCCCTCCCCATTCTCACCCATCCACCAGAGCAGAGATGGGGAGGTCTCCTGCAGACAGCGTCTGCTCCTCCTGCAGCTCCCACGAGGGGGGCAGCGACCGCGAGGAGCAGCAGCAGCGGCTGGACTTCCACATGAGTCGCTCAGAGGGCAGGGAGAGTCCCACGCTCAAACGCATGCGAATGGACAGCTGGGTGACATAGGCACCTACACCGGGGCAATCACAGGAGGGACACTGTAATGCAAATGGGTGTGGATTGTGTTGATGTGTTTCTGTTATTCTCACTTTCAGTTATCTTTGTTTTTTATGTTTCTTTGTGGACAGATTTCTGTGGTCGGAAGCGCAATTATGGATCTTCAGTGGTACTTAAAACACAACACGCCGTCCTTTTTCAAATATAAATCATTTTAACATCAGAGACAATAATAATGTGGGTCCAATTGCAGTACAATCTATCATTTTCTTATCCAGTGGGATGGAGTACTTTACACAGAACAATCAGAAAAGTCTTGTGGCCTCATGATTTGGGTAGTAAAGCAGTGAAATGCTTTTGGATGTCTCCCACTGGGGGGGTCACCTAATTCATTTCTGATCTTCTCAGGGTTTGAAACATTGAACAAGTCCAAGATGAAAGTAATACTCCCTGCACATCATCCCTGTTAGTCCTATTTATAAAAACACTTAATTTATATCAGCCAAAGCAATGGGCTGTTTTTATGTTGTTTGTGTTTGTTTTTATATTGTGCACAGAATAACCAAACCAAGTAGTTCTGGAACATGAGATTTAAAACTGAAAGCCATGGACACTTGTTCTGTATGTACTATACTATGAAATATGTCATTATTGTTTTGTATATACTATCTTTAATATATATCACTTTTGGTGTAACTATATATTGTTGATCTGTCTATTGTATCTGCTTGGGTGAGATATGATACACCTCCACCAGATTTGACAAAAGTATATTTTTGTGGATGATTGTCATATGTACATCACGTTGTCCTTTCCTTGAAACCAGGGTCTCCAATAATATACTGAAAGGGAAATGCAAGAAAATATTTGTTATTGAACAAAAGAAATATAGCTCTTGAGAAATAGTTTTACAAAAGGGATGTACTATAACTGACAAAGAAAAGACAAATGGCATTAGAAAATTATAAAAGTTTCTGATTTTGTGCGATAGCCTCAGCAGGGCTCCAGTCGGCCAGGCTGATAAGGTGAGGTGAGCATACGTGAGCTTACATGGGACGAGAGGAAAGCTACTTTATTAATATCAGAACAAATCTGATTTGTATGCAGCAGAAAGACATCACACGAGAATATACAACACAAACCACACAACAATTTACACAATAAAAACAATAAAGACATCAGCCTGAGTTGAAGAATAAGTAGTTGCAGAGTTGTGTTGGAGTCAACAGGTTATGATGGATTTTTTATGACTTTAATGCTTTGTTTTTATAAAAAAAAAGTGAATGTACACACGAGTCTTATCTAGCCACAGATTAAGGTGGTTAACTGAGATGAATACATGCACACACCACTGATGCTGCTTGTCATACAGATGATGTACATTAGTCTGACACTTCTTGAAGTCTTGGAGATGGGAATTTCACAGCTGTGTGACTGATCACTTCATGATTAATGCCGAGAAAATGGAACTTGTGGGTAAGTAGGAGGCAGCATATGTGGCGAGGAGTGCAAAAGCTGCAAGAGTTACCACAGTTTGATGCATGGATGGGAAGCATCAGTCAACATCTACATCAGTGATGGCCGTAAAAAGAAAGAGACAAAAAGAGCTGAGAAAAAGTTTTGTAACATCTGGTGTGTTTTTTTTTTTTACAGAAGAAAGGAAACTTATTGTGAGTTTGAACAATTACAGTATGAAAGGAATGTCATCAGAATACTTCAAAAGCAATGGTGCATTTTAATGATACCAGCCGTGAAAAAATGAAGGTTGTCAGGTGTCTGGATGTGTCGGATGCAGAGGTGAACATAAATGCTAAATGTGGCGACAAATACAGATGTGCAAATCAGAACTGTAGAGGAAGTCATGTTGCTTGGTTAATGCAAGAACTGCAACAGGAAAGTAAAAACAGAAAAAAAATCTCTGCTGAGAGTCAATTTGGCTGTTCACAGGAAGGGCTGGCATCGATAACATCAGAATGTACTGGATTGTTGTGATTGTTGGATTACAAGCTAGCAGCAGACAGATGGGAACTATGTAGTACAGTCTGAGGATGTACTGGGCACGTCTGAAAATGCCTGTGTAAATCAGACCTGGCTTAAATCATGTGTGTTGTGTGGTAGAGAACTGGAACAAGAATTAAATGACTAGACATTATCAGGAGGTAAAATATGAATGAAGTGGAGGAAGTTGAGGATTCAGAACACAATGTGAGAGGTGTATTGTAACACTTCTGCTTGGTGGCATAAGCTACGTCACTGCTATGTAAATGATCTGTTGTGTGGGAACAACATAGTGTGTAGCGGTTACTTGTGAGCCTATGAGAAGAAAAAAGGTTTTTCTTTAGCATTATTGATGAAATAAATAGTCCAGCAGTTTATTATTTTATACCATCTCAAGTCAGTTCCTCGTTTGGAACTTTGGTCAGTGATTAAAGCATCACACCTGACAACAAGGTACAGCAACAGGATTACACTAGTTCAGACAGGAGCAAAGCACGGATGCCAAGGCCTCACTGACTCAGTACACTGAGAACTGGAGGCTGGTTAAATGTGCCAAGGCTAATGGGAATGATGACGCCAAACAGCTGTTGAGAAAAGATTATATCTTATGTGAGCCACAAAAGACTGCTCTAGACATAAGTCTAGCAAATAAAAAGAATTTTTGGATTTATGGCATATGGGACTAATTAACTCATGATTGAGCTTTATGTGGACACATCTATGGGTCCAAGGAACTTCACACAATAGACTCTCATGAATACACAATTGACTCTTTCGACCACAAAACATTTGAATCATAAATACGTTAGTCCAGAAGTGTGTGAAATATCAGATTTCCAACCTTTATGTGAAGTCATAAAAGGAAAATGGATGTATTTGAATGATCTTTTAGTCAAAGGTGTCAGGAGTCAAATGACTCATATAGGGGTTTTAATTTGCTATGAGATGTGGAAACATGCTCCAGTTGAGTGATAGCCTAATCAGAATCTCTTCTTACTTTTAAAATAAATGTGGTGATGAATAGGACAGCCTTATTAACCATACTTGTACATATAGTCTAATAATTGAAAAGGCTGTTCAGGCGAACACGATGTGAAGATAGACGTCCTACACATGCACTCATAAACATCTAGATGCCTTTAACGCTTTCGATCTGCCTATATTCATTTTCTCTAGGCTACTTTTCCTGGGTCTTATTTGTTAAACGCGCTCGCGGCAGGGCTTTTATTTTGAAGGGTTAATCTAGCGGTGTGTGGCTTCGTGCATCGACAGTTACAGAAGAGAAGGAAGTCTCCAGAGCCACAGGTCCCTCGGTGCTCTGAGCCCTCACCGATGTCCGCAGCCCCGAGGAGGAGGAGGAAAAGGTACAGCTTTACTTCTTACTGTCGTTTCTAGAGGAATAAGCCGAAAGGTGGAGTTACCTGTGGGGGGGCTGTTCCAGGTGAGCCTCCTTCCTGCCCCGCAAAATGTTTGTTCTGGCGGACAGGTGAGGACTATCAGCGGCTTCCACCTGAACTCTTACTCGTGGGGAGGCTTCCTACACAGCTTCCATCTATAACCTAGATGTAATCTGACGGTAACGTCTACAGATCGAATGTAACGTTACATTACATCTGTATAATGTAACGTTACATTACATCTGTGTATGTAATCTATCTGTAATGTAACGTTACATTACATCTGTGTATGTAATCTATCTGTAATGTAACGTTACATTACATCTGTGTATGTAATCCATCTGTATATGTAATCTAACGTTACATTACATCTGTATATGTAATGTAACGTTACATTTGTACATGTAATCTATCTGGATATGTAATGTAATCTATCTATATGTAATGTAACGTTAGATTACATCTGTAATGTAACGTTACATTACATCTGTATATGTAACGTTACATTACATATCTGTATATGTAATGTAACGTTAGATTACATCTGTATATGTAATCTATCTGTATATGTAATGTAACGTTACATTACATCTGTATATGTAATCTAACGTTATAGAGGCTGCGGTCAAACTCTTTTTGAGATCTAGCCTAGTATACAGATCAGTTTTGTGTGACAGGGTTTAGAAAAAGTTTCCACGTTGACAAGAGTCAGTTGTCAAGACGGGATTGAAGTTTATAGCTGTGATGTAGAGAAGAAGAGCCAACTCCTTAGAGTGATGTTGTTCAGAGAATAGCACCAGCTGTAGAGAGGGGCGTGTTGGGTGCATGCAGAATGGGAGAGCAGCCCCCATCGTGTCACTTAAGGTTTTGAGATACAATATCATTTGTATACATGTCAATATTAGGCGGGTGATATTATTATTTGCTTTGATCTTTGCTTAGACAGTCCCTTTTAGGCCATGCCATTGAGTGGATAGGCTACTGTGTCTTTTTCCTCTATGGAACCAGAACCTTTGTAGATGTTTTAAGTTAAATCCACTTTCTCTACCTCTGGATGCAAACTGGAACATCTCTTGGTTAGGGCAGCTTATTTCCCCACAAACATTCCAGCATCTAGACCCAAATGGCTGTGTTGCCACTCACAAACCCTTGTAACCACTGAACTGACAGCTTAAAGTTTGAAATCCAATAGAACTACTGTATATATTTTTAATTAATGCATTTTCTTTTTTGTTTTAGTGTGTTTCCTGCAGTAAGGTTTGGACATGTCCTGTATCAAAGTATGCAAACCGCAAACGGTGAAGTAGTTTCAGGAAATAGCTTCTAGCTCTAACAAGACTGGGCTCAGCGACCCCCACCGACTGAGAAAAGTCTGTAGGACTGCTGCCAAATCAGTTTTCACATGGTTATCAGGTATTTGCAATCACAATGGCAATTAATACCATTGATTTTAAAATCATTTCTTGTTCGTCTTTAGATTTCTAGAATCAGAGGATGCAGTCTGCAAAGTGCTTTCGTGTTTAACAACAGAACCCAGTATCATTATATTCTATCAGGCGTTTTGTAAAACCATTGTCTTTGTTCATTCCAATAGTGGTGACCTTATTTTAAATGGAAGTAGGAATGCAGTAACTGTAGCTGTGCATAGTTTTCTTTCTATTCTGTACCCATCTCCCAGAAGAAATACTACTGGGAGTAATGGAGCCCGGGTCCCTGCAGTCTGGCATAGGTTATCATGTGTCTCTGTCCAAAATTCCTGGACCTATTCACAGGACCAAAGGACATGAAGTAATTGGCTGTCCTCGGTCTGACATTTCTAACTATTTGGTGTGTCTCTTAATCCAGGTGTAAGCAATCTGGGGGGAGTCCAGTAGACGTGATGCATAGTCTGAAACTCAATACAAAGGAATACCCCATTCTCCTCCTTCTCTCCTTTCTGTCATTTAACAGCAATTTACCAGTAAAATGAATTATTATTATTATTATTATTATTATTAGGGGCATTGAAATGAATCATTGCATCGCGATGGCGACCTGGATGATTCTGCATCGATGCAGTGACAGACCATAATCGATTATTGCCTACTGATGTTACTTGTTGATTTTATGGCCATTAATTTATTTATTTTTCTTGCCTTTTTTCTGCTGTGTTCAGGCTCCGCCACAGTCAGGAGGTGTCTTTTATAAGAGCAGATACAACAAAAAGATAGATACCCAAATGTATGTGCACAAGGACTGAGAACGTTTTTTCATGATATGTCCCTTGGGTAAGGTATTATAATTAGAAACATATCCTAATATACTGTGTGGCTCCAATGTTTGGGCCCCCCAGGTAAAAATTTGTATTAATGTGCATAAAGAAGCCAAGAAAAGATGGAAAAATCTCCAAAAGGCATCAAATGACAGGTTAGACATTCGTATAATATGTCACAAAAAGTTAGGTTATTGATGCCTTTTGGAGATTTTCCATCTTTTCTTTGCTTCTTTATGCACGTTAATACAAATTTTTACCTGGGGTGCCCAAACATTTGAGCCCCACTGTATATATTTCAATACATTATGTGTTTTAATAAATAGAATTATAAGCTTTTTAATATAAGTTTAATAAATATTTACATTTCTTTTTATATGTAGCCTATTTCAGAGCACTAGTTTTTCATTCATCATTGTGTTTGGTTTGCGGTTGCAGTTGGTTCAATGCTGTGACATCTGACTTCTACACTACTGGTTGCTTGTTCATCCGGATCTAGGACACCAAACTTTTTTTGTCTATCTAGCTGAATTTCTCTTTACGTAAGAAGGTCCGATAAATGACTCAAATGTTTTGACAGTGAAGTTAGTCAGGGTCTTTTGGACAAGGTTGTCTGCGCTGCAGAAAGGAAGGATGCTTGGGCAGAGGCACCTTGACCTGGGCTGGCTCTGCGTCCCAGCCTTCACGCTGTCCACAGGAAGGGCTGGCTCTCAGAGCCATGTCATTTGCTTTATAAAGTTGAACAGGCACATGTTTTTAAATCAGGACTTGATTAAAGTGGAGTTCTCCCCATTAGAAAATTGGAATGGAGGCAGGTCTGACCATATCTGGCCAGCTGTTTAGTCCAGGTTAAGTCTGGCTGACCCCTCTGGCTTGACTGGCAGTCCAAATGAATGTTATGGTCCACTCAGCTGTGTGAACACCTGCTTGTATTACATAACACATATACACACACATACATTGTGTTACATAATTACACCAGAGCACTGTTTACCGGCAATGGACTGTTTCCTACGGTATTACACAATTTAAGTATTACTCACTTTAGTAGTACTGTATACATGGTTATCATGGTCATTTTGTTCTCCCATGATGCTCTCTGCTAACCCTTCCACCTTCCAAATTTGATACAGGTCATGGAAACAGCATATTCCAAATAAGGCCTTTTTTCCAGTTTTGGCATATATTAACACGTGGACATCCCACATGTCTTAATCGGTATTATTTGGGTTTTGGAAGCATTCTTTGGACATGTAAACAGCTCATTCAAGCCTAACTTTTTTTGAACGTCCGTTCCATTCCAGCCATTACCAAATGAGTTGCTACAAAGCTAATTTAGACTCTCAGCTCCCCACGACTCTCTCTCTGGATGTCTCAGTGTGACTATGTTCAGGAGATTGTGGCGTCCGGTGACTTTCCCTCGCAGAACCTCAAGTGAAGATGATTACCTCTTCTGGGGAGTCTATGTTCTTTAATCCTCCGTGTCCTCCTTGGCTACTAGTAACTGCGTGGAGGAGGGGTAGGAGAGCGTGCACAGTTACGGAAGGCTTGCATCATGTAGCTATAACAGTGGTGTTGTCATTACTTAGAATTCCTCATGTAGAAAACTACACATTAAAACTTTCAGAATAACTTCTCGTCTTGGTTTTTACCGCAGTTTATGGCATGAGTGTCAAGTACACACACACTGATATCTCTCCATTAGTGCATGTATACAGGTACTGAGGTACGACTGTAATCTGAATATTCACTCTGCTTTTACTATTTTGTGTCTCCACCGACTCCTGAAGATAATATCTGCTCCACTATGTTCCCAAGTTAGTCTCTGACTCTGTCTGCCTGTGGTTCAGCATGGACAGGTAGCGTCCAGTGGATTTCAGAGTTTTCTTGCAGAGAACCACTTCCTGCTGAAACACAATGAGTTGAAAATGCTAAAACACGAGGTGAAGTTGGGTAATACTTATCTCTTGGTTTGTCACTATGAGCAGCACTTTCACTTAACTGTTAACTCAAGCCGTAGCATGTCGAACCATTTCAACACAAGAAATCCGTTGAAACACTTGTGGACCTGATTGTATAAAATTATATAATAATAATAATTTTATTATATAATTATATACCTGACATACTGTTCCTCTCAGTCAGTCATCGCTCGGATAATAGATGTGCAGTCGGCCTATCAGTGGTCATCATCCTGTTTTCCTGCCTGCTGTCTCTCACTCGCCCTCACACTGATCCAACGTTTAATCCTTGTATTTGGGTCATGTTAGACAATTCTGAATGCAGGATATCTGAGTCTTTAGTTTACGATATTCTCCAAACTAGATATAGAGAAAAGTGAATAGACTACTTCCTGGGGAAACTACCTCAGCCCATCTTTAGCTATAACTGTTGGAAAAATATGTCAGTGAAAACCTTGATTGCCTGCTGCTATTGTTTATGTTGTAGTTTGGTATCAGTGTCAGAGATTAGATGTCACATTTTAATATTCCACATTTTCAAGCTGTATTTTTACATTCCGCAAATTTCTCTTTTTAACGTCTCTGGAGATTTTGTAAACAGTGATTCTTGATCTGCTCCACCCGCCCCGTCTTCCACCAGCTGATAACATGGCAGGTCATCTGTCATAATTAATGACAACACAAAGTATGAGCCCAGTAAGCGTCTTATAGCTCAACGCATTAATGCTGCATCACTATATGCATTGGCTGCTTTGTCTGTAAAGGGGGGAGACCGTGTTTTACATAATGAGAGTCACTGCATTGGATGCTCTGTGAATGGGTGGTTGATGACTCGGTCAAATACACACCCAGGTTTCAGGAACAGGCCATTAAAGACACTGAAGTGGCTGTACTCCAGTCCCTCCATGTTGTTACTGATACTCACATTAAGCAAATCTCCCAAAGGTGGACAGAATACCTGTATAGTATAATGCAAAACAGTTCGTAGGTACAATATATTATAAATACACTTCCACCGTCACACTGAGTCAGAGGTGTGGTTTCAGGACACACGTTTGTACTGTTATGTGCTGTTGGATTTATTCATTAATAATGAAATACTTAAGTGTTAAATGAACCTGTGTCTCCGACCTGTGTGTCCCTAACTCTGTTGTAGGACGAGACTAACGTCTAGTAAGAAAGGTTCTCATGTGGCCAAATAAAGCAACATTGACAATTTAAACTCAATCTGAAATGTACTGAAGAACTTTATAAATGCAACACTTTTTGCCCCCATCTTTCTTATCCTAACCATAACACCAGATACTGACCGGTGGATCAGGGATATTTAGGCGTTTGCAGGTTGTCTTTTTTGTGTGTTTTTATGCCTCTGTTCAGCGACAGCCAGGACCAGAGGCAGTATTTTTCTAAAGCACGCTTGACATTGCTTAGAGCACCTTTAAGACTTGATTTATAAAGTCCTGCCAACAATTATTAGGCTATTTTAATAGTTTAGTATTCTATGCAAACAAAGATATGTATAAAGGTTTTAAGCCACTCTACACATTATTGTAGGCCCAGTTTAATATGCTACTTCATTTTATACAATATATGCAGTAAGGGGTCCCTGATCTGTCTCTCTTTAAGTTAAGGGGGCCGTTGCTGGGAAAGCATTGAAGACCCCTGCCCTAGGCCATCTCTTAGCTTCTCTGCTTCATTTACCCCTAATGTTTTCCTGCTCATTTCCAGAGAAGCTTTTAGAGTCTTGTTCAGTCACAAGGACAGTGTGTCCTTTAATCTAAGACAGTTTGACATGTCCCACAGTAGGAAACACAGGTGTAAATAATCAAATGAATGATTGGTTCCGTTCTACTGTTTCAGTTTGAGGATGCTGCGTTGTGCATGCTGATTTCTGTCATTCGTACGTGTCTTTGGTTTTTTAACTGACTCATTGCACACTTAGGTAATTCTCTGGCACTTAAATGTTTTGTCATTGCTGTGAATATTCCTCTTTAGGTACTTTACTTTACTTTAGGTATTTTTTTTGGTTTCTTCAGGTTGCTTATTGCATGTGTTGTTTACTCTAGTGTTTCTTTTTCATGAATTTCTTGCTTACGAAATAAAAAAAGTTCACAGAATTGAGAAACATTGTATTATTAGTAACACGTGCTTTTCCTACAGTCAAAATGTTTTCTGTGAAAAAGAGTCAGAAAATATATATACTTATTCATATGATCCTATTATATTATTACAGTTATTGATTACAATTTCTTCCAGCTCCACATGCTGTGGTTTTATGGGTGCATCAAATAAATATGGTAGAGGTCAAATTTCCTGCTAAAATCAGCTGAAGCCGGAAGAATGACTTATTTTATGATTATTGTGGGCGACATAAGTTATTCATCAACGTCCAGAAGGTGTGATGTTTGCAACAGAATTTGCCTATCTTTCCTTTGTCCGCTCCTTCTGTTCCATTCCAAAAAAACTGTAATATATCTACTGTAATAAGCAATGGTCTCTGACATTACAGTAGACATATGTCACTTAGACACCTGTTTCTAAATGGAGAACTGATGTGGATTGATAAAACAATGACATATGTTCTGTAAACACACTGTGAGAGCTCACGTTACAGGCATGGCACCCCTGGGTATTAGTGACCTTTTTCTATCTAATATGTATATTTTTGACTAGATGAGTTAGATGAGAATTCTTTATGTATGCTAAAATATGAAGCTAAAGCCAACAGATCGCATAAAGATGGAAATAAGGGCTAACGGAGCTCAAAAATGAGCAGACATCTCATTTGTTTAACCCATAAATAACCACACGTTGTGGTTTTATGCTGGGTTGTGTGCCTATTTCTTGGCCCGAGACTCCAGGAAGTCACTGGACATCACATACCTGGGCAAGAAAAAAATTATTTTGTGCACATCAGACAAACAAGATATAACTTGTTTAATTATGGGCTTAAAAGGCGTTACCTTTGTGCAGGGCCAGGACAGCTGCCTCCAGTGTTTATGCAACGCTAAGTCAGCCGGCCGTGGCTGTAGGTTCAATAGATATGAACGAGAAACACCAAGACACTTTATTGTCATTGTATGGACGCAACAAAATTACGTTGGTAGCAATTAGTGCAGCGGTAAAAACAAGAAAAATACAAAAACATACAATACATACAAAAGGCATTGCACTTTTAGGTTTTCTAATCTAGCTCTCTGCAACTAAGCAAATACAGTGTTATTAGAAAGCATATGTCCTATAATGTCCAACTATTGCCTTAAATAACTTTCCCCATGTTTTATGTCTCTCATTCCATGGGGATTTAAGGTAAAATGGTTAAAGAGTAATAGGAAAAGGTTATTTGTTTCCACATATACACAGTCAGCCTTTAATGGTTGCCATTATCTGATGGATGATGGAGCTTTATTCATGTCAGTTGGCCAACTGAATATTTTAGTCTGATCGCAGCTTGATTGTTTGGAATTGTACGAACATTGATGAGTCAGTCACAGCTGTAGATGTATCCCAGCGACAGACTCTGATCCTTCTGTATTTTCTACTGTAGCTGTCGGTGATGTCCATCCAACCCTCTCTGACCCAGACTGACTGAAGCTCCCTCCCATCATGGACTCTAAGAAGCCTGGCATGCTGCGGCATCTCCGCGAGAAGATGATGCCACACCTCCGGCGAGACAAGACGAGCCTCGGCAAGCACCTGGTTCATCTCGAACACACCATGGACCATCGGATGAGCTCCTCCGTGCCCGACATGAGGAACATGAGGCAGCACGAGTATGCTCCTGTCTCCTCCAGCAGGCAGCCGCAACAGTATGACTCTCCCAGCTACAGCAACCCCTCCTCCCCACTCGTCAGACCTGCCCAGGGTATGGGAGCAGGTGGGAGTGGCCGGACAATGGGAGTAGTTGGTGGAGGAGCGGGGAGAAGCGTGCCTGCAGACTGCCCAGACTGGGCTTCCTCCCACGAGTCATTCAGCAGTCTCTGTGACGAGGAGAAGAGCTCTCCAGAGACAACCTGCAGACCCCCCCGAGGCATGGAGCCCGAGGAGCTGGCCCTGCCCGAGATGATGACCGTCTACAGCCCAGACCCTCCTTCTGTGGAGGTGTCCCAGGACAGCTTACAGGTAAACACTCATGCATTTGAAATGTTGAATGTTGAAAGTGTAATAAAAAGAACTCATTAGTACTCCAAACATAAGCAAATATCTTTTATGGGTGGTAGCATGCAGGGAGAGATTTTAGTTTCCAATTATTGGCTCTTACTTTTAAATTTAATTTAAAGCTTTTGTAAACTCATTAACAGCGAACACGCCAGTAGAATAGGCTTATATTGTATTGTGTTTACCTGTGACACACAGGTAATAAGATCACTTATGTCTAACCAATTGGCAGGTTTATTGTACAATGGCGGGTGCGAGGTGTCAGGTGTATTTGCACAGGACGCACTGAGTTTAACTTGGAGGAAGTGGATATTCATGGTCCCTCCAGCGGCTCTGGGCAGACTCTGGCTTTATGTGTGTTTATACTGCAATGCATGATGTGTCTCCATCCTCATGGCCCCATGGCATGTTCATATGTAGTACACGGTACACCTTAGTCATAGGGAATTGAACTTTCACTTTACTATTAAGGGTAGAGATAAGAGCAATTACACATCATTAGAAATACTTTCATATGTGAAATATGAAGAAAGTTTGAATGATGATCTGCAGCTATTGATTTGTCAATCATGATATATAAAATCAGTAGAAATCAATGGGTTATATCAACAACCTTTCCGTTGTTAAGGGTTTTTGTATAGTCCCAGGCTCCTAGTGGTCTTGTGGTAATTTGCTGGTTCTGACAACTATATCTATATATATATATATATATATATATATATATATATATATATAATATACGTAACTTATACACACACTCACACACACACACATGAGACATGACAAATATTTCACACATTGTGTGTGACATTTCCTGTAACATTACATCCTCTTCTCACATCATTTGCCAACTTCTTCCACAGATGCTTGAGCAATAAGTGTCCTCTCTCTGTCTGGATAGGGTCTAGATCTTTCTGTAGATATGGTCTTGCTTGCTCATGGGCTGGTTTGTGAGTAGTAGATTAATGAATTATTGACTGTTGGGCCCAAGAGGTAAAAGCAGTTGTAATAGCATCTCTATTATTACATTCAATGGATGTAGCAGATTATGCAGAATGGCCTTGCATTCATTGGGACTACCTGTCGGACAGGCTGTTTGGGATCACTCAGAGTTAACAAACCCCACCCAGGTGTCAGGTAGGTATCAGCATACCTGTCAATCATGTTTCTCACTTTGTGTAATAGTCATTTTTAACAATATTTGAATATAAGAATCTGTCCCTGTTTTAATTAACCCTTATTCCAGAAAAGTTGAATCACTGAGCAGCATCGAACTATCTTCTGTAAGTTTGATCTTTCCCAAATAATGTATTGAAACTTGACACCGACTCAAAGAGAGTGGTAAAGTCCGCGTCTGAATACCTTCATGATGTAACGTTGCCCTTGGTTACATACAGAACAAAGACTGACCGTCTTTTCATCATGTTTGCTACTGACGTAGATCAAAGTTCACAGTTCAGTAGATAACCGGTGAATTGGATGACACTATGAATTAAGGAAAACAATTGTCCCATATCATCTCCACCTGTATTACATTCCAGCCAGTAGCTGTCGGAGAGATTGCTGCTTCTCCCGATGTTGAGTCGCCGTGTGCCTTCACCGTTCACAGCAGGATGGCAGAGGTTTCCTTTCTTTAAAGGATAAAAATATGTCTTTAAAGAATAGCCTCTATTGTTAGATTTCTTTTTCTAAATATTGTGTGCCTGGTGTGATTGTGGGTGGAGTTTAGATGACAATGGGTGTGGCCAGAGTTCTCCACACACGGAAATGGATGAACCAAATGTGTTGCTGACCAGTGACGGCAAATAGTGAATGTTGTTTCATGACTTTGCGCCCCACCCTTGATGGTCTTACATGACAGTAAGATCTTACTTACTGAAGTTTGTAAATATTTGGTGTGTACATACACACCAAATATTTACATCTCTTCTGAAACCTTTTTCACAAAATCAAGAGTAACCTGAAACGTCATCACTTCTCCAGGGAAATATCTCACCAAATATTGGATGGATTGCTATAAAATATGTACAGATATCCATATCCCCACCTACAGTAGATAATTAGTAATCCCTTTGGTTATCCCTAAGCTTTTCATCATCGGGTACTTCATGACCAAACACCTTTTTAAAATGACATTCTTATTAACTCTCAGCTCTACTTTATGTTAAATTCTGATTAGCAAAGGTTAGCATGCCAACATAACATGCTATAACAGGTTGGGAATGATGATAACCTGCTAAACATCAGCATGTTAGCATTGTTATTGTGAGCATGTTAGCATAGTGACATTAGCATGTAGCCTCACAGAGCTGTCTTTTTAGCCATGTCAAAGTGCTATTGCTGCATGCGGTGATCCCCTGAACAATAAACTGGACCGGACTGAAAACACCTTACTACGACTGTATCTGCTGAAGAGACTCTGTCTTTTTGGGACACTCCTGAGGACATTCTGTGACAGCTGTTCTTTATGGAGTGGTCTACTGGGGCAGTGGCTGATTAAGAAGGCCAGCTCTGTTCTTGGTTGCCCCCTTGACGCCGTGGAGGAGGAGGTGGGAGACAGGAGGATAGTGGCTAAATGATGCTCCATGATGGACGACCCCTCCCTCCCCGTGCAGGACACCCTGTCAGCACTGGTCTTACCTTCCTGCTGTTGTCAGACTACAATCAGCACTGCTCCCAGTAGACCACATAGACACACACACACACACACACACACACACACACACACACACACACACACACACACACACACACACACCCCAGGACTGATAAAACGTGATTACTCTTTACTTGTATTTATTTATTTGTGTGTCTTGTACGTTTCCCACTATCCATTGCCACTGCAACAGTGGGATTTTCCCATTGTGGGATTAAACATTTTGAATATTTGAATCTTGAATAGGAATAATATAATCAAGTTGATTTGACTTACTGTACATCATAGACAATGTACTGTGCACAATGTGTGAACCAGAAAGTTAATCGGGTGGATTTTTTTCATGGGGACCCAGGGTTTGGTCTCTTGAAGTGTTTGAACTACATGAAAGAATTTCAAAAACATGTTGCTACAAATAGGAAAATCTTTTATGATACACAGACTTTTTGTAGATGCATATTGTACACACCGGACATAACCTTCCTAGTTAAGTGGCCATGGAATAATTCAGTACTTTTTATTTTTTAACGCTACTTTTTCAAACACTACTTGAATTTTGTTCCTCAGGGCAAAATGCTCTGTCCCTCAAGGTTTATAGTCCACATGGAGTTAAAGCCTCAGGATTGTACACAACAAACAAAGAGGCACAACAGGAAACACGAGAGAGCACAAAAGCAAATTCCTTTTTTTCCTTCTTCATTACTGTGGCCTGTAATGCGGGCAGTCCCCAGGGTACGGGGGTTTAATAAATGCTCAGAGGATTTGTGCTGGTAGTAGAAATACCAAAGAGTTCAGTTCCTGTACCTTTAACTGATTGAAAGCTCCCTCTTTTATCAACTGTGACTTTACTTTGTCATACATCACATGATAGATTAATGAAGTAGCATTTCTCCTTTTGACTCCGCAGTATGATAACGATTCCAACAGTCACGGGTTAAAAGAAGGGGACAACCAAAATGTAAGTACTGCTATCCGATTTGAATGGTGATTCTGTTTTTCGGAGCTGATATCATTTTAATATTCTCTACTGGGATGTCTTCTAAGGATTTTTCTCACAGATAGTAACATCATGCTCAACAGTTGAGTGCAGGTGGTTTTATCCTGATCTATGTGGTTGAAAGACAGCTGCAAAGTTTAATTCCAGATTATTGTGTAGTGCTCAGGACATGATGGGACAGTGGGCCGTGTGTTGTTCAGTGTGTCATGGCATTTGTGGCCGGGCAGGGTTGGGACGCTGAGCCGGGTGATTCCAGGCGACAGGGGTTTATTCCCTGAAAGATGCTTGTTTTGGTAGAGAGGCTTAATAGTGATTTAAATAATCCATTGCATAGACAGCAGGCAATATTTCCATTGGGTTTGCTTTTCATATTGTACCAAAAATAATATTTAATATATTTGGTCATGACAGTTGATCTAAAAAGACATAATGCAACAGGTGAATTCCAGTATGTGAAGATCATGTGATTCTGAAATGAATAACTGAAAGTCAAAGGAAACAACAGCTTAAGTCATGCGTAACAATATTGTGAAAAAAAAACAGCTTTGGTTTACAGGATGGGACAAAACATTTAATTTGACCTCAGTGATATCATTACAACTGTCCCTATGTGCTTCAACCTCAAATGAAAGCTTATTGTGACTTTAGTAGCAAAAGAATAAAATGAGACAAAGGACAAATATACTGAATGGTGAATTCTAAAAAAACTAGTGAAATTACGGAAGATTTGGAAATGAAATCTAAAAACATGAAAACTTTTCTGCCCTTTGGCCCGGGTATCCATACCAATAAAAATGTTTTTATTTTTAAGAAAACCTATTAAGGTATAGTGGGCCATTAAAGAAAAAGTATGGTTTTAGAATCTGTACTGAAACACAGAAAGTCTGGATGTACAGTAATCAGATTCACTACTAGTAATAAATCAACACTAATATTGTGTTGGTGTGTGTGGTTGTGTCCAGTGTGAGATGGGCAACGAGACTCTGAGTGTGTCGGAGAACATCAGGGATCCTCCCAGGTCCTTGCTGCTCACCATCCACCTGAAGGAAGGACGCAACCTGGTCATCAGGGACCGCTGTGGTAAGAACCTCATCACTTCTAATACTGAACCAACATCACCTCACTGTCGACAAGAATGTATGTTGTATCATCTTTGTGTATGATGCATTAAAACAGGAAAGTGAAAAAGGGAGAACAATTTACATATGAAGAATTTCATAAAGCACATCTTTTGTGTAATCCTGTAGTGTAGTCTGCAGAAGGTGGCAGCCGGTCTGTAGCTCCGTAGCTCAGAGCCGTGCAGTACAACAGTACCCAACACAGTGTAGGTAGAATGGTAAGATGTACTGTAAGGCGATATTATGCAAACAGCACTAAATCAACAGGATCTTCAGCAACCACAAGGAAACATGAGGAGTTACTGGTCAGGACAAGGAAGCTGGCTCAATTCAGAGCAAATAATACTTTAAACACTGCTGCTTTAAACGCAATAGCAAGTGGGATGGGTAGTTTTCAACACATCACATTATCCTCCTGTCCTAAATGTGAAAGTGTTTGGTGAACACTGCCCTGCTAGTTGGTTAACTTGTTCCATATACTGTAGAGTAGAATAAAGAGTTTGGGTTTGTAGCTTTTTCCCATTAGTCCTCTGCTCTTCCCTTTTTGAAGCTGCAACAGAAGAGTTCTGACGTTTGAGCCGACCAGAAAGGCCATGTCCTCTGTTGGTTTCGCTTGCATTGACCTCACTTTGTGTGTTTAGCCTTGGCTCATTAATGAAGGCCAGGAGTGTTGATTGAGTTTGATTACACACAATGTTGTTGGCTCCAGTGCTGAAGTCGCCCAGTGGTTGACTTCAGCAGCTGGGACAGGAATGCACGCTGCATATTAGAACCTGTCTGAGCCCCACCCAGCAGTCATTACTCCAGGCCTTTGACTGCTTGGAAAGTTTCGGGATTTCATTTCTCTCTCTCTCTCTCTCTCTCTCTCTCTCTCTCTCTCTCTCTCTCTCTCTCTCTCATGGCTTTGTATTTACACAACCAGGCTCTGGGTGAAGCTATGGCAGAAAATTAAGTGGAGGATCAAGGCGCAGGAGGTTTTAGTTTCCCCTGCATTATTGTTAAGTTAGTCTTTTAAAAGCAGTGCATACGCCACCTTTTATTTTTTCTGTTTGATCAGATATATACCCTGCATGCGTATCATATGCTGCCAGTTGTTTGCTGATGGCAGAACAACACTCGTTGTTATGTAATAGGTTTGTAATGTCTTATGTTTTAACAGCAGAGCCATAGAGAACCAGGCATGATCATAGAGGACAGGGAAGCAGAGGAGTGGATACTGGTGGTCCGTACACTGTGTTTGGTGGACTGCTGCCCTCAGCTGGCCGATTGACAGAACAGCCAGAAGTCTCAGATCATAACTTGGAGTGAAAATAATTTGACAATTTGACAGAGAATAATGCTGCATTCTGAATCCTGGTAGAGTCATGGTCACATATCGTTCTCTCTACGTACAGTAGTCATAAGATACAGATAAACACAAACGGTGCACAGCTGCTATCACTTTTCACATCTGAAGCTAAAATCTGATTGGCTATTGATTCAGGAAGCTGTGGTCCCAGTTAGGTTGGGGAGGAAACAAACCACATCCTCTGTGCAGACACATGAGCAGCTGGTCATAGCTTTTACTGGAAACCAGCACATTTCCTTAGAAGTTAAGAAACAGTGGTGCATGGCTATTAAAAACTAGTTTGGAAATAAAAGCTGGGTCATTTCATTTTAATATTATTATTATTATTATTCAGTTTGTTTATAATCACAGTAAGTCAACCCTGCTTTGGAAACAGAGTTAAAAAGTATGAACTATGTCAAACTATGAATTTCAGAAATCAGCTCCGTGGGAACATTTGGTGGCCTATAAACTAAAACTTTTCAAAAGTTGTTGGCTTAATTAAGGTCTGATTAATCAATTGATCTTAAAAAATTCTTAAGCCTTATTTTCAGGCTAAATCAACAGCTGCAATGTGGTGTGTTTAATCCCCGTAACAGAAACTATCTTCATCAAGAACATCACCCCCCACTACCAGTCTTAGTCAGTGCGGTGGAAGCTTATGAACCCACGCTATGTAAGTTTAGACAGTGGTACCCGGGTCTCATTCAGGTCAGTCTCCAACAAAACCTCATAGTAGTGCTTCAACTCTGTGTCTCCGTGGAAGACGGGAGACGTATCAGTATGATGTTCCTGTATGATGAACACAGTGACGTCTCATCCTGCCAAGATCATGGAGGAAGATAACCCGTTCTGGCTGTATTACAGAATTTATAAAAGCATGCATGTTTACGCCGACCGCAATATCTTAGTTTACATCCAAAGGATCAGCTAAACTTAACGCTACCAGCATGAGTTTAAATACACCGTTAGGAGGACAGGGACTTAGGAGAGTTGGGACGGCACGACGCGATAACACATGAACTGTACTGCCGGCTTAAATGATCTCCTCACCTGAGAGTCCATTTAATGGTTCTGTATCATTCATCAAAGTCTCCCGAAACATCTTCACGTATGTGAAATGAGTTGTGCTTAACAGTCAGTGTAATGAAACACCAGCAAGAATGAAATGATCCGAACTGCATTGTTTTCTATTTTATATCCTTTTCAGGTACCAGCGACCCTTATGTGAAATTCAAAATGGACGGGAAATCATTCTACAAAAGCAAAGTGGTTTATAAAGACCTCAACCCCAAATGGAACGAGACCTTCTCCCTACCTGTAAAGGATGTGAACCAGAAACTGTACATCAAGGTAACTTACTGTCACTTTTTATGAGTCAAATGTATTAATGTGAGGTAAAAAGTTTATTATTTTAGTGTTACTGTTGAAGTCAGACTTACTGTAGGAAGAGTCTTGCAGTAGAAAGGGGATGATTATGTTAGGTTTGTCATGTATTATGTTAGGATTGTCATGTATTACGTTAGGATTGTCATGTATTATGTTAGGGTTGTCATGTAGTATGTTAGGGTTGTCATGTAGTATGTTAGGGTTGTCATGTATTTAGTTGCTCAATGTGTTTGGCTGGCTGGTGAGAATGCTTTGGGGGATTACAGCGATTGCACCTCAGGTGATGCAGCCCCAGAGCCATGCGTAAGGGAAGGTTGATTTGCAGCTATATATTCTTATTCTTTATTTTATAAAGAATTGTATTAAATACTGTGTGTGTGTGTGTGTGTGTGTGTGTGTATATATATATATATATATACACTACTAATAATTTATAAAGTAATCTAAATTGTCGGCATGATGCTCTCTATATACATACAGTGGGTACGGAAAGTATTCAGACCCCTTTAAATTTTTCACTCTTTGTTTCATTGCAGCCTTTTTCCAAAAATCAAAAAAGTTCATTTTATTTCTCAGTAATGTACACTCAGCAACCCATCTTGACAGAAAAAAACAGAAATTTAGAAATTTTTGCATATTTATTAAAAAACAAAAACTGAAATATCACATGGTCATATGTATTCAGACCCTTTGCCGTGACCCTCATATGTAACTCAGGTGCTGTCTATTTCTTCTGATCATCCTTGAGATGGTTCTACACCTTCATTGGAGTCCAGCTGTGTTTGATTATACTGATTGGACTTGATTAGGAAAGCCACACACCTGTCTATATAAGACCTTACAGCTCACAGTGCATGTCAGAGCAAATGACAATCATGAGGTCAAAGGAACTGCCTGAAGAGCTCAGAGACAGAATTGTGGCAAGGCACAGATCTGGTCAAGGTTACAAAAAAAATTTCTGCTGCACTTAAGGTTCCTAAGAGCACAGTGGCCTCCATAATCCTCAAATGGAAGACGTTTGGGACGACCAGAACCCTTCCTAGAGCTGGCCGTCCGGCCAAACTGAGCTATCGGGGGAGAAGAGCCTTGGTGAGAGAGGCAAAGAAGAACCCAATGGTCACTGTGGCTAAGCTCCAGAGATGCAGTCGGGATGGGAGAAAGTTGTAGTAAGTCAACCATCACTGCAGCAATCCACCAGTCGGGGCTTTATGGCAGAGTGGCCCGAAGGAAGCCTCTCCTCAGTGCAAGACACATGAAAGCCCGCATGGAGTTTGCTAAAAAACACCTGAAGGACTCCAAGATGGTGATAAATAAAATCCTCTGGTCTGATGAGACCAAGATAGAACTTTTTGGCCTTAATTCTAAGCGGTATGTGTGGAGAAAACCAGGCACTGCTCATCACCTGTCCAATACAGTCTCAACAGTGAAGCATGGTGGTGGCAGCATCATGCTGTGGGGGTGTTTTTCAGCTGCAGGGACAGGACGACTGGTTGCAATCGAGGGAAAGATGAATGCGGCCAAGTACAGGGATATCCTGGACGAAAACCTTTTCCAGAGTGCTCTGGACCTCAGACTGGGCCGAAGGTTTACCTTCCAACAAGACAATGACCCTAAGCACACCGCTAAAATAACAAAGGAGTGGCTTCACAACAACTCTGTGGCTGTTCTTGAATGGCCCAGCCAGAGCCCTGACTTAAACCCAATTGAGCATCTCTGGAGAGACCTGAAAATGACTGTCCACCAACGTTTACCATCCAACCTGACAGAACTGGAGAGGATCTGCAAGGAGGAATGGCAGAGGATACCCAAATCCAGATGTGAGAAACTTGTTGCATCTTTCCCAAAACGACTCATGGCTGTATTAGATCAAAAGGGTGCTTCTACTAAATACTGAACAAAGGGTCTGAATACTTATGACCATGTGATATTTCAGTTTTTGTTTTTTAATAAATATGCAAAAATTTCTAAATTTCTGTTTTTTTCTGTCAAGATGGGTTGCTGAGTGTACATTACTGAGAAATAAAATGAACTTTTTTGATTTTTGGAAAAAGGCTGCAATGAAACAAAGAGTGAAAAATTTAAAGGGGTCTGAATACTTTCCGTACCCACTGTATATAACACTCCCTTGGCGTTTGACATGGCACAGGTATACGACCGTGATCTGACAACTGATGACTTCATGGGCTCCACCAGTGTCGTCCTGAGTGATCTGGAGATAGACAAGTGAGTGTCGTGAGAGTGTGGAGCTAAACTCTTAGTGGACGATGATATGTTGGAGTGTGCACTCTGATTGTGTAGCTTAAAAGGTGCATTCTTGAAGCCAAAAAATCTGATGACAATATATAGCAACCAACATTTTCATGAACACATAACAAGCATACCGTATGTACCTTAAATTAAGCAACTGAGTAGACAGTTGCTTTCTCGTGGATGAACTATGTAATGGAGACACTTTAAAAAAATTACCTTGAACATATCTTTGGTATTTCTATACTGCAATTTCTTCTTTTTATTGGCTGACATATACACTAATAACTATATTTCTATAATCAGCTGATATATTGTTTGACTGTATCATTACATTGCAGTGGTTCCCAAACCTTCAGCTTTGTAACCCCTTAAAACAAAGCTACTGTCTGTCTGTTTGTAACCCCTTGTCACATATTGGTGGTCCCAAACTGTTTTATTTTTGCCCCAAGATCTAAAATGATTCAGTATTTCACAAGCAAAAAAGATTAGGAAAAAGTCAGAAAAACTCATCGTGATTTGTTTTGCAGCATGAATGTGTTCCCATCTGGCCCTCAGGTTGGACTATCTATCAGTCATGCTTAGTATTGATGGTTATTTCAGCATGTATAGCGTTTGCTAATGTTAAGTATAGCGTAAACTGTTACAGCTGTAGTATAAATGGACATACTGCATGTCAATACACAATGTCCCACCTTTTCCCTCCTTCCAAAAGTCCAGCTCACTTCTTAACCAGCCCATTCACACTCTATCCACCTCTACATACACTCCTGACACGGAATTACCACATTACTGGGTACAGTACAGATGCACCGGCTCACACAACAGACAAAATAAGCTAAAATTACAAGGCTAAGTGGTTTGTGAAGCTTATTTGAGCATTTTTGTGTGTTTTTAATTCAGCACAGACTTTGGTGCCCGCTCTATTGCAGGGGGATACAAATGAATCACTAGCTGCAGCATTAACATTGCCAGGTTTAACACCTCTCTGACTGTGTCAACAAAACTACACACGCTGGTCTCTTAGACATGATGTTGTGCTGCTTAGTGAAATCAGATTTTGTGTTATGGGTCATTAAGACATCCACAACTGCCCATCTCTGATCTACATCTGTTTAACTTTTAATTGAAGCTGAAATTCACGTTTTATCAGGTTGACTGAGATGTCTTTGCCCCTGGACGACCCAAACAGCCTGGAGCAGGACATGGGGGTCGTGCTGGTGGACATGTGTCTGTCACGCAGAGACAGAGACGGCAAAAAAGGCAATGTACGAAGCAATATTCTGCAATCTCCCATATGTATATATGTATATACTATATGTATGTATGTATGTATGTATATGTATGTACTGTACATGTATGTACTGTATGTATATGTACTGTATGTATATACTGTATATGTGTATATATACGTACGTATGTATGTATATATATTATGTGTGTATGTATGTGTATATATACAGTATATATTATGTATATGTGTGTGTGTGTACTGCATGTTATCTTACTGAAGAGATACTTGTTGTGCATTGTGTTTATTGCATGTATGGTTTTTCCTATTGTTTCTGTCTTTGTCCTAATAACCACAGTGTCATCTTGTTTTGCAACTTAACATGCATGCTCCTGTCTGCAGAGGTGGGCCCCAAAAAGACGAAGTATTAGGGTAAGGCATGATGGAGGGAACACATGAGACAGACATTAAGTAACAGTTACTTAGTTTGGTCAGCATTCTACAGATATCTGCCAAATATAAAAGAGAGACTTCATTATATCAAGGTTGAAAACGAGTTTAATGTAGATGGAGAGACAAAGAGTTTCCACTCAGGTCTCAAATATTGGATCAGTGTGGACATTCCATCATGTTCCTGGAGTGTCCTCCCTCAGGACACTTCAGACCAGTCCCCGTGTTAACACTAGGAGCAGTGGAGTTAATGTTTAACGGACATTTTCTTTAGACTATTTTATATTTAGTATTCGATATTTCTTTTGGCAGTTACCTGTACTTGAGTTGTCTGAATAATGTTTGTCTCTTTGCTCAAGAGGGCAGCAAATCACCGTGCTCTGTTGTAGCAAAAATAAAAGAATCTGACAAATGTCTTTAGTAATTCTAAGATCAAACATTAAGAGCTATTAACAGGCAGTGCTTACTTAGGGGGTTCAGGGCAGAGCCACAGCCAGGGTTAGCAATGACACCATAGACTGTATATTAATATGTCAATATACAGTATATATACAGTCTATGGATGAGACGGACACATTGGTTTTTGTGTTTTTTTTGTTTTTTTTTTAACAGAAGTTGTGCTGCCTTACAACATTTTCTTTAAATAATGTGTTAAAAATAATTTTCAGTTGAAAAGTAATTAATAATATTTTTCACATTGCTTTGTATTATATTGCCGTCTTGTCATGACATCAATTCCGGTTTGGTAGTACTTCTGGTTCAGCCACTTCCTGTTTACAGCAGACACGTCGTGCGTGTTTGTCCTACAATCTGGTTGCATCCACTCAAGGGATTTTTTTAACAATAACACAAAAATGAATATTGATGGATAACCTTATCCAATACATGAGTCTGGTTGTTGTGTTCTGACTTCACACTGCCGAGGTGTTTTGACCCACAGAGCATCTGCTGAATCCTTCTGGGTTTTTTTTTTTTTTTTTTTTTTTTTTTATTGTGCCTTTTTCTGTTCACTTTGTCCTTTGTGGTGCATGGATCTATGACTCTGAGTCTCTGTAGAATGCTGGAACATCATCTGGCTTCTTCACTCATTCCAGGCCGTGTCTGCATGCTTACAGATTGAGTTGCAGCAGCATGACTCTGTGTTTGGAAGTTGTTTGCTTTGCTGAACCGTAATATTCCTAATAAAGTGGCCACTGAGTGCATGCTCCCCCTGCTACTTCAGATGCTAACTGACCTGTACTCTGCCAAGTGCAGTCACTGTTAATTGAAACATGATTTTCTGCCTATTCATGTGGCTGAACAGATGCAGGCAGACGGGACATGGCTGTCAGCTTGATCTGCATTAATTGAATCTGGGTTAAATATATCTGTCTTCATGTAAGCTCAGCTAATCATCTTAGAATATGGTTCCCTATTATATATGGCAGAGAGACGCTGCTCTGCATGGTAGCTTCTGCAGGCTTTACCTAATCTCCCAGTGCACTAAAGGAACTATTTAATTCTCTTTTCACTGGAGAAGAGAGATAATGCCATTTCATTCAGCTGTCTTCCAAGCGTGCTTGTTGTACAAGTACTGATTTGGAGTGTGTTGCTATCGGATTTGTGTTGTAATAGGTAAAACTTTCTAAGTAGAATCCAACTTATATTTACAGCACTAGTTTCTTTTTTCTTTTTTTTCCTGCATGCATACATTGTTTTAAACAAGATAAAGCATTGGTAATAAAGGAATCTGATTTAGTTTGATTTAACTATTGTGCACCCTGATATTGCAATTGTTCTATTTGCGTTCTGACTCTCTTCCCCCCCTTTTCTACTTTGTTTCAAATCCCAGTCGGGAGGCTCTTCTCAGAGCTGCCGTCTGTCGGAGACACTGAGGAAGAACCAGCTGTGGACTTCTGTGGTGTCTGTGACTCTGGTCGGGGGTCAGGAGCTGCCACTGGACTCTCAGGGAGGCCAGCTCTTTGTTCGCTTCCGACTGGGAGAGCAGAGCTACAAAAGCAAGGTACTTTTCATCTCCTCCTCTCCTCCTCCTCCCTCGTTCTTCTTAAACTCTGTCTACTCCTCTTCCCCCTCTACTCCTTTTTCAACTCGTTTCTACTCCTCACTCACCCCTTCCTCTGCTCCTTTTCCCCTTCTTTTCCCCCATTCTTCTCCAAACACTTTTTAATTTAAACTTTTTTAACCTAAACTTGTATTTTTCTTTTCTAATCTTTTCCCTCTCCTTTCACAAGTGTGGAATTATGCTAATCAGGTCATGAATCTGGTTACTACATGTCAAATGATTTTGGTGTTTAAAATCAAATTTGGGAAATGTTGCGTTAAAACTAGACATTTTTGATTATTATATCAAATTATTTTATCTATTATTATTATTAGTAGTAGTATTAAAATGTGCTTACCTTGAGATTGGCATCATACGTTATAATGGTTTTATGTAGCAGTGTATGTATCTCAGTGAACCCATCTGAGATTATAAAGGCATTAAGGCCCTAACATTTGTAACAAGTACTGTACTGTTCAAAATGACAGGGATTGCGTTTTATGCCTTCATGTGCGATGGGAATTTCTGATGCTGCTTAGAACAAAACATTCACACGCACTAATCTGTCGGAAAATCAAACTCGCACGTGGTAAAAAGTTCTGGACATGCTGCAACTGTTTTTTTAATCTAAATAACAGGTTCTAGATTAACTTTTACAGCCAGATAACTGCAAACTCATTATTAAAGTGCTGTTTTTATTAAAAATAGATTAAGCTTTAAAGTGCCCATATTATGAAAAAAACGTATATAGAAGGGCATTCCTCTCCCTGGTTTTTTAATAACTTTTGGAAGTCGATAATATTCTAATTGTTTTTTCTCTGTCTGACCTATTGGTACAACTTAAAACACGGGAATAATAACCATTTTCTTACAGTGGTATCTAAAGTTGAATAGCCACTCTTAGTGTTCAATGTCTTGCATCTACATTTTTGAAAAGAATGTTATGTGTTCTGACCTCGTTTCTAAATCAGGACCGCTGCAGAGTGTCCAACCCTCAGTGGAAAGAGAGGTTCACTTTTAACCTGTTCGTGGACAGGTCTGTCATCCTGGAGATGGAGCTCTGGTCCAAGGAAGGACGCAGGAACGAGGAGTGTTTGGGAACGTGAGTCTGCATTCTGTGTGTGTGCTAAAGCTAGTGATGTGTTTTGCCTTGCCGCAAACACCTGTACCCTTTAAACAAAAAAAAAATGACTGCCTTGGATTTTTAAGAAGAGACATTTCCAAAGCAGCCTTGGTTTTCCACTTGAAAATGTGGAAACAAAGACCACTGTCAGCCCGGTGAGACCTGCGTTTGTCCTGTCAGGTGAAGAAACGCTTCACGGTGGTGTCTAAGTGAACTGTCAGTTTTTGAAGTGTACAGCCTTCATTTTGTTGCTCCAAAGCAAATACCTGCTGATTCTTACCACACAGCAATGGGACATATGAAATCTGTAGGCTGCTGCTGTAAGGATTAGGAGCATGTTGTAAATGTGTGTTTATCTTGTGAATATGGGTGTGAATACTTTCACTATTATACATTGTTTGTGAGCATGCATATATGTGCATGATGTATAAATATTTACTGCATGTGTGTCCTGCAGTATGTGAAGGCCTGTGTGTTTGTGTGTACAGGTGTGAAGTTGACCTGTCCAAGGTCCCTTTTAATCAGAGACAGCTGTTTACACACACCCTGGACCAGGGGAGAGGACGCTTGGTCTTCCTGCTCACGCTGAACACGTGCAGCGGCGTCTCCATCTCGGACCTGTGTGCCGCACCGCTCGATGAGGCTCACGAACAAAAGAACCTGCTGGACAGCTATGTCAGTACCTGACCCGCTGTACTGTATTTATTCTATATGTACTGTATGGTTGCATCACTTCACCACATACTGTACATCTTCCAGGTGAAGTGTCAGTATATCTGACACTTTAGTGGATTGCCATATCTTTTACTTTCATTTTTTAAATATGTATTTTATTTTGAAAGGCAGCCCCCAACAGAGAGATAAACTGAGCTCTTGAGAATGTGCATCAGTCTAAAGATTGTAAATTAAGGCAATCAAAAGGCTAGGAGTAAATAGAAAGGCATGTATAGTAGTGGCAGTGATTATGAAGTGAACATTGAATTCAAGCTTAGTTATAGTCTGAAGTTGATCAACCATGTCTATATTAAGGGTTAACAGTGGACTTAGTTTGAGGTCATTTAAGACCAAATGCTACCCGGGATTCCTGCCGTACTTTCTGTGTTGTAAGGCCAAGAGATGGCAGTATCTGCCAGGTAATGTGCTGGGCGTCGGTAACAAGGATACCTGCTTTATCAGTGTTGACATGATGTTTTTGACATCCAGTTTCAGATGTGGTCATGTAGCGAGAAGGTCTGGACATCCATAAGATACAGCTGGGCAGCCTTGAGAAAGGAAACCGGTCTTGCAGCCTCTGGTTTCAGTTCATGCAAGAAAAGTATGAAAATGAACTTGCAGCATCTTAAAACTTGCTTAAGATGGGCAATCCATCGTGGAATTGGCTATATAGTTATGACAAGTTATGACTGTTTGGAGTATATGTCTTAACATGAGATTTCCAAGTCAGCCACTGAAGATACACCTTTCTACTACAGAACAATCACCTAAATCCCTCCAGGCCTTCATGAAGAACCTGGTCTAAATGCTGTTTTTGATTAAGTTAATGGCAAGATGGAATGTAGTGTGCAGGAGTCATTTCTTGTCCAGTCAGGCTGGGTTGGCTCAGCGCCTAGAGCAAGCGCACATATACTTATACGCAGAGGTGCAGGGTTCAAGTCCGACCTGTGACGCTTTCCTGCATGTCTTCCCCCTCTTTCTCACCAGCTGTCCTGTCCATTAAAAGAGGAAAGGCGTCCCCAAAAAAAAAAGAAAGAAAGAAACATACTGTAGCTTGTCAAAGCACTGCTTTCTGGTGGCTGCCTGAGTGTTTTCTAATTTAAATGTATCCAAACCCTAATGCCTCCTGTGTGTCCCCACAGAGTTTGAAGAGGACCCTGAAAAACCTCAACGATGTTGGGTTCCTTCAAATCAAAGTGATCAAGGCTGCAGATTTGCTGTCTGCTGATTTAAACGGTACTTCACACACTGGGATTTAAGTCCTTTCTTTGTTCTGCTGTTACATTGAAAGGGAAAGAGGGAGCCCAGTGTGAAAGTGTTTTTTTGTTGTGTTCTGCAGGCAAGAGTGATCCCTTCTGTGTGTTGGAGCTGGGGAACGACAGACTGCAGACCCACACAGTCTACAAGAGCCTCCACCCAGAGTGGAATAAAGTCTTCACATTGTTAGTTTGAGTCTCTTGTAACTCACCACATTTTCTCATTAATGCTACATGATGTACAGTATGCATGGTGTATGTTGTATGCTGTTTACCATCAAAAATACATAATGCTGTTGTGTGTGCTGGTTTGTGAGGAGAATCTGCCCTTCTTGTTTGTGTACGCAGCCCTGTCAAAGACATTCATGAGGTTCTGGTGGTGACTATCTTTGATGAGGACGGAGACAAGGCGCCAGACTTCCTGGGAAAGGTTGCCATTCCCCTGCTCTCGGTACTACACACTACCTCACTAACAGTCTGTCATGCAGGCTATAGACTAATGTATTACGCTCTGTGGCTAAATAAAAGTGAAGAGGGTGATAACACTGCAGTGCGTTGAGACTTGCTAAGATGTAATCCAGCATGACTGATGGTCAGGTTCATGGATGAGTTCAGCACCTGATGCCCTTTCTGTCCCACAGATCCGCAGGGACAGCAGATTGCCTACCCGCTGAAGAAAGAGGACTTAGGTGGGGTGTCGAAGGGGAGCATCACTCTGGAGCTGGAGGTTATTTTTAACCCTGTAAGTAAAAGTTCAGCCTGCAATGAGGAGATGAGTGTGTGATGGCTATGAAAGATGGGCCTGATTCTGTCTGCTTCTCATTGCTTCATGGCTTTCTTTCTTTTTTAATCAGGTCAGAGCCGGCATAAAAACCTTCCAACCAATGGAGAGAAGATGCATAGCGGATAATCCCAAGTTCTCTAAAAAGGTTTGACACGTCTGGTTGATTTAATTTTGCATTGATAAAAATGTGTATTTTGTATGCACACGGTACATTTAAATTTAAAATGCTTTTTATTCATCCAGATCACCGTACTCTTACATATGAAAGGAAGAATACGCTTTGTGCTGAATCCATTTGTCGATCAATGAATTAGTTGATCGACAAAAAACTAATCTGCACATTTGCTGCTTTACTTTCTCTTATGATCTTAAACTGAATATCTTTGGGCTTTAAACTGTTGGCAGGGCAATGCCAGGGATTTGAGGAAATTGTGAAAGTTTTAATTTTTCTAAATTGTTTTGACATTTTATAGACCAAACGAAGAATTTATTTATTCAAGAAAAGTATGGGCAGACTAATCGATAAAAACTTGATTGGCTGCAGCCCTAAACTTCACAGCATTGAACGTTACAAGCAACCGGCCGTAAAGAAGGCGAGGGTCAGAGGTCACTGCACTTTTGAAAATGTTCATGTGATGCTTGAATACTTTAAATTATTAAAAAAAAAAAAAAAAAGGTGGAAGAAAAGGGGTACATTATCAATTAGCTCTCCTTGAACTGAACTTAAACATATTGTTGGTGAACTGGACATGTTGAACATTTTACATTTCTTTTCTCTGCAGCCAACTGCAAAAGGAAAGGCTTTGTTTAGCCTGAATTAGTTGAATTGAGCTTTAATTGACCCCAACTGTGACTGAGGTTTTGTCCACTGCTATGCTACATTAGTTTGATATACAGTGTGCAAGACAGGGTGCGAGACAGGGTGCCTGACTGTCTGTACTCCCCACAAAGACTCATTGTTGTCCGACAATACATTGCTCACTAACGCCAAAATTGGCTTACACAAAGAGGGCCGTAACGTGCAGGGGTTCCTTCCGGGTTTAATGTTTAAAGTCTTGGTTGACAAAATCAGGTCAGATTACTGACATGTTTGCCCCTTGACCTCAATGGCTCATGCATGCCAGCTACTCACTATTAGCTAGCTGGATGTTTCCTTGTTTAGTATGAATAAACCTCTTACAAGATTAAACCTGTACACAATGAAAACATTATTAAGAGTATTTTTAAACATACTTACTGTAATATTTATGGGTTTTGCATGTTTGTAATCTGTATCTTTCAGGTTCTGGCCAGGAACGTGCTCCGTGTTCAGACACTGTACAGGGCTATCATGTCGACTCTGCAGTACATCAAAAGCTGCTTCCAGTGGGAGAGCATTCAGAGAAGCCTGCTAGCCTTCCTGGTGAAGTACTTTAACTGCTTATCAACACACTATCTGCATTTCTCTGTTTTCCCTCCAAGCAGCGGGAGACTACCGCAGTCTGGCTATCCCCTACTTGAACTCTCGCAGCAAGATCCTTAATCAATGTGGTGTTGGGCTCAGCAGAAACGCAGGCTTGTCCCTGCCTCTGTGTTGGAGTGGACGCTTTCAGCGTTGTGTGTCTCGTGGATGCAGAGTTAAGCCTCAGCTGGAGAGAGTAGAGTCTCAGTGGAGTCGAGATGGAGTCTATTTTTGTTCCACTTTCCCTGACAACTCATTAACCCTCTGTCCAATCTGTACTCTGTTTGATTTAGACCCCATTATGCAGGCAGAAGTCCAATTAAAAGACTCTTCAGAGATAAGGCTTATTCTCCGTCCTCCCATTGTTATATACAAGTGTTAAGCAAGTGTAGAGACAGTAACACAAGAGAAGCCTCTCAGCCCCTGTCTTTAAACTGCAAAGTGGAGTGGGTGCTGATCTTTTTGACATCATTCTCTCCCACATCTAGCTCGATTGGAAATGGCATGCAGCACGATGTTGTACATTAACTATTCAAGCAGTCAAGGTCATGGAAAGTTCTTTTCGTTTTTGCGGCATGCGTCCTGTAGATGGCACTAAAGTTTTGTTGAGCTTCTAAAGACTTTCTTATGAGACTTGTCAAGAGATACTGTACGCCAGCCAATAGTACAGTTTGTCCAATTTGCTGTGAAAAATGGGAGCTGCATCACAGGGCTGTTATCTGAACAGAAGGCTCTCTAGCTTTGAGTGGTGCTTTAGATATGTCATATAGGATCACTTGGACCTCGAGAAACATCCAGCGTGCGGTGGGTTAGTGGACTTTAACCAGAAAGTGCTTGCAATGAAAATATTTAAACTATAGTTTATGCACAGGTGTTTGCAATGGAACATCCCTTCCCCCATATATAGATTTAATTAATAGGGATAATGTTGTTTCTCCTGACAGATCTGACACACACACTCAAACACAAATCACACAAGCATGAACAAGCGCACAATGTACACACATATCCTCCCACTGCATCTCTCATCTCTTTTGAAAGACAGTACCATCTGTACTCTTGTTTTCACACTAACTCTCCCTGCCATTTCAAGCCTCAGTAAGAAGGAATAAATGCCTGCTTAATACTTCCACGTGAGTGTAACGCATCATAGCTTCACCCTTCATGACAGGATGGAGTGACAATCTACCTGCAACATCTGCAGCTTGTCAGACAACGTTGTGCAGAGTGTTCCAGGCAGTATACTGTAAATGCATGGCTTATCCCAGTGGGGAGCCTCCATCCCAGCAGCAGCATATGTGAACTATAACACATCACATACTTTAGCCCCTCATTACTTTGGTTTGTAAAAGTAGGTGGGACTTTGTGTTTACCTTTTCTATAACTTGCCATTTTTATTTTGTAGTATAACATCTGTCTGTAAATCAGAAAAAAGATGCAGTCTATTTCAACATAGAATTTTTCCGATCCCACCAAAACACAGAAACAAGAGGGGACACCCATGGGCGAAAGGGGAGGCCTGACAGGGTAGGTTGGAAACTGGATGGAGAGCTAATGAGAAAAAAATGAAAAGAATAAAATATACATGATTCACAATCCATTTTAAACATTAGCACATTAAAATAAAGAACTAATGGTTAATGCTGCTGATCTGGCAAGTGAGGCTGTGTCTGTACTGTGCGCTCACACCTGACACGTTGTATGTGAGCATGATTTGCAAAAAAAAAAACAACCCGTAAAAACAAGTATTTCTCTGTATTTTCAGTATGGATTCTGGAAAAAAAAAAGTGTTACATGTTGGATGGTCAGCAAAAAATCACACACACACACACACACACACACAATAATAAGAACCGTGCACCACAGACCACTACGTGTGCTCCGGTGCACAGTATTCCCACCGGCGTGCGTGTGTGTGTTTCAATGCAGTTTAAAGACAGATCAACTATAGACCCAGTTTTCTAAAGATGAGATCATCCTCCAGCCATTACACTGACAAACACCAGGCCGGATGTGTTCATTAACACACTGGTTTATATTCAGTCTCTGCTGTCTTTTTTTTCCCATTCCGAGTCTGAGTCTGTTTATCACTGAATATTGGGGGGGGCTGAGTAATAGTTTTTAGAGGCATTAGATGACTGGTCATTAGAAATCTTGAGGGACAAGTCAAGACACTCAGGGGTTTTGCTATGCTACAGCCTGACTTGGTCTGGTATGGCTTATGGTAGCTAATGATGGAACTTTTGGTAGATATTATGGTTTATGACTCTTCTCCTCTTTAATCGATATCTCATAAATATCCATAACAATCAGGAGCTGCTGTTCAGCGTAAGTTACACCGTCTCGCTTTGAAACAATGAATGTTGTGAACGATGCCAGTGATGTCCGTGCTCTTGTGCCATGCAAACCCTTCCCCGAGTATTAGTGTGGAAATCCTGCTTCATCCTGAAAATATGCTACCCTCCAGTTCAGTAGCTCTCCCAACATTAAGTAGTCTTTTATGTTTTTTTTATCTGGCTGATCTGATTGTATTTCCAGAGCCCGTTTTTGCTGTTGAAGACTGTGTAATGCCTCTTAAGCTGAAATGGGCCACAGTTACCACAATCTTTATAGGCTGGGTATACATTTCCACCAAAGCGTGACTTGGCTTTCCCCCTGTCCCCGCTCTCCCAGTCATTACAATGTCCTCTCTAATAAAACGTAACCCTTTCAGTGAGGAATCGGTTTCCTCTCCTCTCCCAGGCCCTGTTTTTTGGCTCGTGATACCATAGACAAGAGTATGCTTGTTTTTTTTTTTGCACATTAAATCTGATGGTAGTGGTAATGGGGGGGTTATCTGCCATCTTTTATGTTGGTTGGTGTCTCAGAGTTGAGTGATGTCTTTAACAGATGTTCACTTCTATTTTTTTATTAGCATCTAAAAACCTGGTAAGCCTTCCCCGCGCCTTGTGGCTCGCTGCCATGTTGGCCGGCGCTACCTCTCTGACAGGATTATTTCATCGTTCCGTTTAGCCGTGCAATTGAGACATCACAAGCCATGTTTCTTTATCCTCTTTTGCATTTTTACCTGAGCCACACACTGGTGGAATTACCATCACAAGTGCCTTTATGGATGTTAAGGACAGGGCTCCCTGTGGCTGCAGTGAATCGCGTGGTCGGCTTTAATGTGCACAGAGATGAGAGAGGCAGATCAATTAAACTTACGTGGTTATTGTCAACGCATATACTGTACAGGGGGAGGAGGGAGAGTCGGTCCAGCTGAGCAGAGAGGTCGCCCTACACAGCGTATGCATAATAACTGTACATACATGTGGGAAGTAAGGCCTTGATAGTGCAGGGTAGCCTTCATCAGCTTGACCCCTTATTATATCAATAGCAGATTGGATCAACCTTTAGCTAGCGGGCATTCTCCAACTATTGGAAATGTCTTTTGGATGTGACATAGTGGACAGCAGTTTTGTTTCATGTGTGCCCCTCTGCCTGCAGGTGTTTTTGGTGACTGTGTGGAACTGGGAGTTTTACATGCTGCCCCTCTTCCTGGTCCTACTCATCTCGTGGAACTACCTCCAGATCCGGTCGGGTCGGGTCAGTCAGGACATGGTGAGTCCAGAGTAGCTGCATCAGCCTCATCCATCCTTTTCACACTCCTCCTTTTTTGATTTTGTAGAAAACTGCTATCTCAACCCTGTTTTGTGCTCATAATTCAAAGCTGGTTTGTTTCCATAGCAACTAGCTGCACCTAGCTCCATAACAATAAAAAAGCACATAATACATAAGCATAGAGAACTCACTGAATAGACTAATATAATATATCATTATAGTCAAAGCTAATTTGCAGTGCTAGTCCCCTTACTAAAACGGCTTACTTTTTCATTTTTTCAGTCCACTTCTAGTTATTGTCTTGAATCCTTCCTCTTCTTCACTGTGACCACTCTGTTGCGACTTTAAACAGAAGTCTTTTTTTGCACTATGCACTGAAATGGTCACACCACAGTGTCCCCCCCCCCCCACTGTGACCAGCTGTATTGACAGAAACAAGGGTGTGCTACGGAGCAACAGCTGACTTTAACACAGACTTTATGTTATAGCTAATTACATACACAGTTCTCTGTTCAAACAACAATGGGCTTTATTGTATTGAGAAATATGTGCTGCTTTACAACCATGTAGGGCTGCGACTAACAATTATTTTCATTAGCAATTCATCTGCTGGTTATTTCTTCCATTAATTACTGCATTTTTTAGACTTTAAATGTGACTCAGAGCCCAGTATATCTTTCGTTGGATCAACAAAACATAAATTTATTACATTAACAATTATTGAAAATCATGGTAAATAATTAATAACTATTAATCATTATCAACATTTATGTCAATGAACAAAACGACATATGAAGTCGTCGTGTCAGCTCTACAACCGTGTTAATGAATATACTGGATAGGCAGCATTACTACAGATCAAACTATTTACCATAACAGATACATCATGTGACAAAAAAATCATTTTTCACGCATGACAGATAATATGAGAATAAAAACTGATGCTAAGGTGTGAGTAAATATTAATAACTAAATATGCCGCACTCAGTCGGTGTGGGAAATGTGCGTGTTTAAAATATGCGTTAAAAAATGATTTTCAGGGCCTTTCATTTAGTTGTTACTTACATACTGCAACATAGTCTTCTAGAGCTAGAAGATGCTAAACGGGGGGGGACGACTATAGATTGGGTGATAACTATCTGTGGGTTTGTCTCATTGAGCAGATCCTTTCATATGCAAGTAATTATTTCATCCACTGTTCCACACACAAAAATATTGCTTACCGGCGCTTTAGCATGTTGTGGTTTAAAAGCGTGAGCTGCCTTGGTTTGGTGTGAACAAAGCCCACATGGCCTGTCAGTCAGCTGACCTCAGGGTCACCGCTGAGCCCTGCACTTTGTCAGATGAAGACCCCATGAGCACACTGGAGTTAATTCAGAGTCCCAGTGTCAGAATGAGACACAGTTTTATAATGTAGAACATCTCAACTCTTTTTTTTTAGGACAGTATGGATATGGGAGATGAGGACGAGGATGATGAAAAGGTATGTACCTGTGTTTCTTAAGTAGACATTTTGGGTATCTATACTTTCTTGGTGAAAGTAATTTACAACAGACGTTTTACTTCTACGGTTTACATTTTCACGCAATTATCTGTACTGTCTTACATTTTAAAAATAGCCTTGTTACTCCTATTTCAGTTCGGCTTGTTTTCATTCCGGCTTGTCATTGTTAAAAAAAAAAAACACCAAAAAATAAAAAAAAACATTCAGATAAATTACATCATCCGGATAGAGGTAATTTGATTGTGCTTGGATGAGAAGTACAAACATATACCATTCTGACACCCTATTGGTTTGTTCACGATCCATCGTACCTGCACACAACATAAATCACGTTACAACCGCTCTACATCCCTGGTCCTACCTGCACCAGGAGGTCAGTAGCCAGGAAGACCAGCCAACCCTTCTACATCCCTGGCCGTATCTGGACCAGGAGGTTGGTAGCCAGGGAGACCAGCCAACCCTTCTACATCCCTGGTCCTACCTGGACAAGGAGGTTGGTAGCCAGGAAGACCAGCCAACCCTTCACATCCCTGGCCGTACCTGGACCAGGAGGTTGGTAGCCAGGAAGACCAGCCAACCCTTCTACATCCCTGGCCGTACCTGGACCAGGAGGTTGGTAGCCAGGGAGACCAGCCACCCTTCTACATCCCTGGCCGTACCTGGACCAGGAGGTTGGTAGCCAGGGAGACCAGCCAACCCTTCTACATCCCTGGTCCTACCTGGACCAGGAGGTTGGTAGCCAGGAAGACCAGCCAACCCTTCTACATCCCTGGTCCTACCTGGACAAGGAGGTTGGTAGCCAGGAAGACCAGCCAACCCTTCTACATCCCTGGCTGTACCTGGACCAGGAGGTTGGTAGCCAGGGAGACCAGCCAACCCTTCTACATCCCTGGCCGTACCTGGACCAGGAGGTTGGTAGCCAGGGAGACCATCCAACCCTTCTACATCATGGCTGTACCTGGACCAGGAGGTTGGTAGCCAGGTAGACCAGCCAACCCTTCTACATCCCTGGTGTACCTGGACCAGGAGGTTGGTAACCAGGTAGACCAGCCAACCCTTCTACATCCCTGGTGTACCTGGACCAGGAGGTTGGTAGCCAGGTAGACCAGCCAACCCTTCTACATCCCTGGCCGTACCTGGACCAGGAGGTTGGTAGCCAGGTAGACCAGCCAACCCTTCTACATCCCTGGCCGTACCTGGACCAGGAGGTTGGTAGCCAGGGAGACCAGCCAACCCTTCTACATCCCTGGCCGTACCTGGACCAGGAGGTTGGTAGCCAGGGAGAGCAGCCAACCCTTCTACATCTGGCCGTACCTGGAAGGATTTTTCAAAATGGTTGGATGCAAAAAAAAATCCTTTCTAATGCGCTGCCCTCCCAAGTACCACGAGCTAATTGTTTCTAAAACTCACCATCTAATTTGAAAAAGCATATTGATATTATTTTTTTTCCCCTTACATTACTTTTATACTTTAAGTAGTTTTGAAACCAGTACTTTTACACTTTTACTTGAGTAAAAAGCTTGAGTTGATACTTCAACTTCTACAGAAGTCTTTTAAACCCTAGTATCAATACTTCTACCTGAGTAATGAATACTTTTGACACCTCCAATTTGTTTTATTTGCAGTTCTTTGTTAACTAAGTGTCTGTATCTTTGCTATGCGATGAATAGACAATATGTTTATTTTGTCATATTGACAAAGGTATCTGCCTATGATCTATGATTTTATGCTGTTAAGCTCTTCATTCAGTACAAAATCTTCCGATGCATTTTGATGCCTGCCAACCACGAGTTGGATTTTTTTGTGGTGAACTTACCAAAAGACATTTGGGCTTAATGAAGACCTCAGCAACCCGTTTCCACATGTCAATACACATTCATATGCTAATAGGGGGGTGGGGGAAAAGGTTCTGCCGCATTTGGGAAAGTCCCTGAGCTTAACACGCCATATAATACCATCAATATGGAACTAATGACAGCACTTAGACATGCTTTTTCAAAGCTCATTTTAAAAGTTGGCATTGAAAGTATTACAATGCTTTTAGGCAATGAAATATTCCTTCAGAATGACAGCAGTTTATTGTAGACCTTTTGAATGGCCGGCATCGGACTGGTGTAAAGTGGTTCTCATACCGGTTTCAGTGGGAACATGACCCTGCAAGGACTGAAGTGGTTCAGGGCAGTAAAGGGGTTTGATGGATATTTGACTGAGGTGACAGTAAATTGGTTCATGAGACTGGCGGTCACTGTGCATGTGGAATATCCCAGGTTAGACCCCCCCCTCCACAGCTCTTTTCCCAGGCTCGTCCCGCATCTGGATGGCTTCAACCCAGAAATCCCCCACAGAAGCAGAAGCAAACATATATCACAGAGATCACTAAGTGACGAACCCCCCCCCCAGCTCCTCCCTTCAGTCTTGTATGTTTGGTGTATGCATGTGGCCGTGTCTCTGTCTGAAGTCTGGCTCTCTCTTCAGAGGGTCTGGTCTCCTCTGTTTACTTTAAAGCCATCCTTCCCTCCTGGGATCTGGACTAACACGACAACGGTGCCTCGTCTCTTTCAGAACTCGGAAGAGCATTCACTTCAAAAAGCCATTTTTAAATTAGCTGTTAAAGCTTCAGACCCTCTTATCTAGAGCGGTGTTGAATGTGTCTTTCTCAGAGACACTTGGACAGACATTAATATTATATCTGGTAGGGATGAAATCTGTGGCCTCGTGACAGTCCCAGATTATTCTGACCCGATAAAGTTGTCAAAGCTTATTGTGTAGCTGAACATGTTTTGTAATACATCTACATTTGATGTAACAAAAGTAAAACAAATTTTTGTTTTACTTGTATTGGAGTTTTACCTCCTTTATATTCACATATTTAATTTGTATTTGTACTGATGGTGCTTTTAAGAGTAATTTAATGAGCTGCGTATCTGACAGTCTGAAAAAGATAGTTGCTATAACAACAACTACTGCCAACCAGTACAACCCTTTAATTAGATTGATAAAGGCACATAAACGTTATGTTTTAAATGTGTATTTCTTTTGAAATTATATTACAATTAGCTGCTGTAAATGATCTACTTCCCCCCTCAATAAAATGCCAATTCCATACCAAAATAGCAAATAAAGAAGTTATTGCTCATTGTGTCGTGGACTGCACGGAGACTTGATTGTTTTGTTCGGCTGCAGGAGTCGGAGAGAAGAGGGCTGATGGAGAAAATCCACATGGTGCAAGAAACCATCATCAGCCTTCAAAACCTGCTGGATAGCATCGCATGTTTTGGGGAGAGGATTAAAAAGTAAGAATTTAAGATCTACAGTGAATTACAGAACATTATGTGCATTTGTATTGCAGCTAAAAGCAGTTTATGATCACATTATGAAATCGACTGTAACAATGAGATTTTCTTTAAATGTCCTGAATATGGTTTTATTGTCCTGCCCTGTAATTATCTAGCATAAAAGAAAAAGATCAGCATTAGAGGGGCCTCGGTTACATTTTCCATATGAGTATGATTGTAGGGTAGTTTGTGTATAATCAGTAAATGAAGTTCAAAAACCCATTCTGCCTGATGGTTATGTTATCTTCTTTTGTCAGCACTTTCAACTGGTCGGTGCCGTTCCTGTCCAGCCTGGCTTTCCTGGTCTTTGTCATCGCAACAATCCTTACCTACTACATCCCTCTTCGCTACGTGGTTTTAATATGGGGTGAGTCTCTAACACTGTTTATAATGTCTTGGAAACCAGATGATACATCTCAAGGGGTTTGTCTTATAAACTAATTATCTTATAATTAAAGAATATATGTTTGCCTTTATTTTTTGAGTGCCTTATCACTCCATAAAATTCCTGTCCACAATCTATTTTTAATTTACTGTCATAGTAAAGACTCTTCTTCCCCTCTCCTTATTTGCACTTATTTTTGCAGCATCTTGCTATTACCCATACAATTTACAATGTCACAGGAGAATTTACTCCTGCTAAGAGTTCTTTACCTTTATCTCCTTTAGCATAAGCTTCTTATAATGGGATGTATGAATTGAAACGTATCCTACGTCCTACCCGTCTTACTGGATAAGGTTGTCCCAGTGACTGGAGTGTAAAATGTCGCAAGTCTCCAAGCATAAAAAGTGAAAGTAAAAGAAGCGAAAGGCACTGTAATACTCTGAGTAGTATTTCTTGGACAGCGTGCGTCTCCTCTGCAGGTATTTGTTTGTGTGGAAACAAAGAGCGCAGCCACAAGAGACTAGTGTTAATGATATGTTGGTGTGAATTTCTGTTTTAGGCATCAATAAATTCACCAAGAAATTACGGAACCCGTACAGCATTGACAACAATGAAGTGCTTGATTTCCTGACGAGGGTGCCTTCAGATGTGCAGAAGGTAAGCCCCGCTGGATCAGCCGGCCAGGAAGCCCAAAATCCCACAGCCCGCTAGCTTTGCATTTTACTAAAAACAACTCCCAGGGATTCTTCACTCTTGTCTGTATAATTAGCTCCGTCTGTATAATTATGCAGCCCTGTATAATTTCTGTTGTGTTTTGGTCATGATACATCCCTGGTGGAGGTCTGCTGCTTTGCGAGCCAGGCTGTTCCCAGGCTGAGACTGCTGGTGTCTCCTGTATGAACTCCCCAACCTCAGTCTGCACACTCGCAGCAACCAAGATTTGATTTTGTGGAATGATTGACATCACTTTAATAGTAAAATAACAAGACTTTTTCTACAAAAATGCTCATGAGGGTTTCAGGATTTGACTTCCTGTCCATAAATCAACAATTTCTTATTTATCTTTAAATAAACTATCCACAAGAAATCTTTCTTTTCCCTGTGATATCCATGCGTGTCCTCTCTTCTTCCTTTATTTCCTCTCTGGCTTTTCTCTTTTTACCCGCTGTCATAGCTCCTCCTCGCCCGCTCTGTCTCTGTCCTTTTCTCTCTGAGCTGTTTGACCCCATTTGCCTTCTCCCTCTCCTCGGATGCCCCTGGGCCTCTGGGTTTAGTCACGGTGACTCACTCTTGTTCTCTGCTGACCACTGTAACTCTGTCTAACCAGTGACTGTGGTGAGAATGTTACTTGCAATTGTCATTAAATAAAAGCCCATCAAGGTGAACAAAAACGTAATGCATCATTGGTTAAAAAAAAATAAAATAAAAATAAAACATCTGCAATTTGCACTTTTCTCTGTGAGGTGACTCTGGTTCTTGTTTTCCTCAGGTTCAGTACAGTGAGATGAGAGGCAGCAGGAGGAAGAAAATCAGTAGGCTTCCTACTTAAAAACGGTTTCACAGGATCTGCTTGTCTCGGGCTGCGTGGTGATACACAGCTCAGCACCGTTCATATCAACCCGCACACACTGTAAAGACCTTTCCAAAGAAGAAACCAAAGAAATCCACACGGAGGACCCCATAGAGAATATAATGTACAAAGATTGTAGATGTTTTTATTGTATGTACAGTTTATTGTTCAAGAACAGATCACACGGTGCTGATTTTATATGTCCTGGCCCCAGATTGTTTCCTCCTTAAACCAGCTGAAATATCGGTTAGTATCGTATAGAATGTATATGCAGTATGTAACATTTTTACATAATTTGCATACTTTTATTCCAAAAAAAAGGTCTTTGGGGTTTTAAATATTATGATGAATTTCAGGAAACTATTATTGAGCCATTCATATTCCCATATACAGCAAGATAAGTTAGTAGCAAATATTCTGCATTGTATTCCTTTATTTCTTAATTTACCTTTGAAAATTGATTAAGTCTGATTTCACTTCAAGGTGACAGTATTGACTTTTTATGCATGCAAAGATGAGTGCCTTCATACATTTATTTTTATTTTTCTAGTCGTCCCATAGAGGAGGCACTGTACTGTTTTATTTTACACTTTACTTGTAAGTGGGATAGGGGAAAATCTGTACACACTCAACTTTATTTATTTAACAATCACTAATGAAGACTTTGTGTTTGGCATTTCTAACAGCAATAAATGCACACAATCACATTCGAGCATATTCTCTGTCTCAGCTCTGTACTGCGTCTCTTTGAATTCCCCTGCACGGCAGATTCATGCTCTCCATGCTGCAGGATCGTGGGCGTCTAGCAGCACAGTTTCCGAGCCCCCCCCTCCTCATTAGGCTTTCAAGAAGCGAGGCGAGGCAAGGCTGTGTGCGAGACCTCACCGGCACCCGGGCTCCCCGCTGTGTTGATGGCCCTTGGGCGTCGCCACGAGCAGGGGACCTGGGCGACCTCCTCTCCGCTGCTGTGACGAGATTGCCTGCAGCCAGCATCCTATCAAGACTCCGGTACCGGGCTGCGCACCGCTCAGCAGCAGGAGGAGGTTTTAAAAGCTGCCACAAGCAACAACAGCAGCACCAATTTAGGGATTGGAGAATTGGAATAGTTAAGATGTTACGTTCAGAGTAATATCCTGGGATTTATGGTTTTTAAGTCGGAGCGCGTGGGTTCAGCAGCAGTCAGCAGCCTCTTAAATGAGAAATGAGTAAAATAATAGGAAAATTGCTCTAATGAAATACAATAAGACATCCCATAATTGTGTCAAATGTATTGCATATGAAAGTATTTGATGAATAACCTGGTTACACTTAAAAATGACATCAAGCATTTAACACCTCCAGATAAATGAATTAAATATCCCTGCTCAATGCACTATAGGCTTACACATAATATTCTACACAATTCTATACCATATCAAATTTTTTTTTATTTGTCAGACTGTTTTATGGACGAAGGGTATGAAGAACGTGGCAGATGATGACGTAGTTCTAATCTTGACTTAGGTATTCAGTATTAATAAGCCGCTGTCAAGGACACTGGAAGGACATCTCAATTTGACACTTATAGGCTCAGCATGAATATGTATAGGCAGCGAGATGCTTCAAAATTACCAAGTAAGATTAAGGTGCACACGTGGGGACTAATGTGATGTGGCACATGCATTCTGATGAGCCACAAATACAGCGGCTGATCGGTCTCAAAAGACTTGTTATAACTCTATATGGGCCTGAGAACACTCAGCTGTGTGTGTGTGTGTGTGTGTGTGCGTTTGTGTATGTATGTGTGCAGACAAAGGTGCTGCATATAGACTATAGCTCTGTAGACGGTGTGAATGTCTATTATCCATTAAAAGTCTTTATTAACGCATTCATAACTACGTACAGCATGGACTGTGGTTGCGTTGGTTGGTGGGTGGGTTGGTTGGTTGATTGGTGTGTTGTTTGATCGGTTGGTGGGTGGGTGGGTAGGTTGGTGTGTTGGTTGGTATGTGGGTTGGTTGGTTGGTTGGTGGGTGGGTAGGTTGGTGTGTTGGTTGGTATGTGGGTTGGTTGGTTGGTTGGTTGTTGCATTGGTTGGTTGGTTGGTTGGTTGTTGCATTGGTTGGTTGGTGGGTGGGTGGGTGGGTGGGTGGGTGGGTGGGTGGGTAGGTTGGTGTGTTGGTTGGTATGTGGGTTGGTTGGTTGGTTGGTTGTTGCATTGGTTGGTTGGTGGGTAGGTTGGTGTGTTGGTTGGTGTGTTGGTTGGTATGTGGGTTGGTTGGTTGGTGGGTGGGTGGGTGGGTAGGTTGGTGTGTTGGTTGGTATGTGGGTTGGTTGGTTGGTTGGTGGGTGGGTGGGTAGGTTGGTGTGTTGGTTGGTATGTGGGTTGGTTGGTTGGTTGGTTGTTGCGTTGGTTGGTGGTTGGGTGGGTTGGTTTGTTGGTTGGTTTGTTGGTTGGTGGGTGAGTTGGTTGGTTGGTTGGTGTGTTTGTGACTCACTTTGTCTCTATTTCTACGACACTTCACTTTCAGGATCATATCTGTTCATTCTTTCTGTCAGATGTTTCTATTTCTAAACATCACCACTAATCATAATAATAATCAGATGTATAATTATCATGAACTTGTTTTGATATTGAGAATCACTATCATTACCATCATTAGTGGGGATCTCTGTTAATGTGCTTATGTGTTTTGGATTTTCAGACCACTGGGTTAGAATAGGCAAGAAATCTAATGAGAATATTTCACAAATGACGATTCCTTAAAAAAGAGCGGTCTTCTAATTTAATTAAATGTGTTACAGCACCAGGAATTGTTTCTGGGATCAACCATTTGGTCGTAAATATCTTTTTGAAGACAAAATAACTTCTTACACTTGTTTTATCCTCATTCAACAATCATTACTCTCAGTAATGAGCTTGATTTTGACCATGTGGTCAGCTCACATGCCCCCCACCACTCCCCATAGTGTTAACAATGCTTCAGGGAGTCTGGGTCCAGGTAAATCACAGGCGCAGTGTGTACTAGCTGGGCTGCTGCCCAGAGGCTGTGTGTTGTCCTGGAGCAGGCCAACATCAAATCACTTCATCCAAAAGAGCCTGGGGCTGCCAACAGCCAACGGCTCGGTTTGACAAAGGAGATGCACAATGATTTTTTAAAGCGAGACCAACACACCATTATTAAGTTGGCCTTTTGTTGTTTTGCTTCAGACACATTTTGAATATTCCGTATTTTCCTCAATGATCTTTTCACAAAAAATTTGCTCGCTGCAAAGAGCCAGATCCATTGATCTTCAGGATGTGTGTTGCACTTACTCCTCTGTACAATTGTGTAAAGTAGTTTTATCAAAATTCTTGAAAATTTAAATCTACAGCGTAGTCTTTATGCAGGACCTGTTCTTCCCCATATTTCCTTTTAAAATGTGGTATTATTTTGTAAGTAAGTATTGATAACAAATGGCTTAAACTGGGCGCCCGGATAGCTCACCTGGTAGAGTGGGCACTCATATATATAGAGGTTTACTCCTCGATGTAGCAGGCCCAGGTTAGACTCTGACCTGTGGCCCTTTGCTGCATGTCACCCCCCCCCCCCTTTTATGTCTTAAGCTGTCCTGTCAAAATAAAGGCCTAAAATCCCCCCCCCCAAAAAAAAACAAATAGCTTAAACTATATTAAGTGTTCTTTATCACATAAACAAAATAATTGCTTATAGAAAATATACTTTATATTTATATTTTGTAACATTATTGACTTTGTTTTGGTGCATTCAATTAAAGTTTTCAATTAAATTTTATTTATAGTGTCAAATCGTAAAAGAAGTTGTCTCGGGACACTTTACAGATGTGCTAGGTCCAGACCAGGCGAGGAAAAACGTCCTTTTAGGCAGAAACCTCAGACAGAACCCAGCTTTTGGTTGGCGGCTGTCTGCTGCCGGTTGGGACACAGATACAGATATGAAGAAATATGATTAATAATAATTATACCAGTTGTTATGATAAACAGTGGTGTATAATGTATATATAGTATAGTATAGTAACTACAAAGACAACAGAACTATGACTAGAAAGAATTAGTAGTAGCAGTGCAGGGCGTAGCCAGGCCAGCTACTGGTCCAACAGGACCACGGCAGCAGCTGCAACCACAATCCAGGTGCCACCCCAATCCAGGGAAATCCATCGGGGAAAACATAAGGACTCCGGGGAAGAAGCTCTAAAGGCGCCGACACACCAACCCAATTATTGGTCGGCGGACAGGCTGACGACGTTGGTGACTCGAGTCTGTTTGGTGTGTTCCGTGCCGCCGTCAGTCGGAGGAGCCGTTGGGGTTCATTTTGGGATGGGAATGGGACTCAATGACCAATCTGATTTGTAGAGTGCTAGCCCTTGACTAGCAAATCAGTGCATGAGAAACTCGGAGCTAAGAACGCCAGTATCTTCTAATTACTAGCCATGGTATTTTCTTCCGTTCAGCGAGTACTGACAACAACGGTCGTCCTTGACTATCTATCTCTGACGAAAACGATGACTGACGACAGCGTGCTCTGTCTTTACAAGGTCTAGAGAGATGTTCCGTCATTTCTGGTTTAAATTTTTTGGATGACAATACAGATTAGAACTTTTTAGTTTTTGAAAACAGGTCGATGACAGAGAAGACATAAGCTTAATACAGAGACAACACTTGTTGACAGGATCAGTTCTTTGTTGGTTTTGGTCTTTTCATGGATGGAAATTGTTAAAAATTAGAAATATATAGAATAGTAAACTTCCCGCCATATCCTTTACATGTAAATGGTGAGATTAGATTATGGAGGTTTTATTTCTTATTTCACTGCCATATATTAGGCAAGTTTGGAATGTCGCCAATGTATGTGTGAGCTGATTTACACAAGATTAATAAGTAAGGTTTATGAGTAGAAATAGATAAATGAATAACACAAACAAATATTGAATGCATGCTTTAATTTGATAGTGTACAGTACCAGAGAATTCACAGATTGGTAGTCTTAGATTCTGCTGTCTGCTTAAAGAATATTTTAACAGAAACTTGTTTTCATAAGTGATAACTTCAGATAAGATGTGTTATTTCGAGCAGCCATAGAGCTTATTGATCCTTGTGATGTCCCAGGAGGACAAGCCCTGCCTCTGGCCGATCTGGACGTTAGCGTTGGGGATGGGGACCATCGTGGCTCTCCCGTTGATGGAGAAGGCTGTTCTGTCATAGTGCATGATGGAGCCGTAGTCATAGGGAGTGTTCAGGTTGTCTGTGTCCTGCTTGTTGAAGTTGTAGGCCTGAGCAGGGTCGATGTTTTCCCACATGATCTTGATGTAGCTGTCACGGTCGCTTCTGCACTGTTCGTGCTGGAAGCCCAGAGCGTGGCTGAACTCGTGCTGGACGATGCCGTAGTAGAGGCAGCCCGGCCTGCTGAGAGAGAGCACCTGAGCACCACCCTCTCTGCCCAGTGAGGAGAAACATCCTCCTTGGTTCTGCACGGTGATGTAGTCGTTCTCGTTGCTACGGGGGACGAAGCGGATACAGGTTGGGCCGCTGAAGCCCTGCAAGGCGCTGCTTATCAACTGCTTCTCATAGCTGGTGTACTCACTGCTCACGGCGTAGGGGACCATCACCAGGCCGCTAGAGCTTTTCTTCCAGAAGCAGTTCTGGGTATAGCACTTGATGGCGTTTCTGGTTCTGGGAGCCAGCAGGTCTCCTTCCAGCAGGATCTCATTGCTGCCGTTGTTGGCAGCCAGAATCCTGGTGGATATGCTGATGGTGTCTGGGGCTTTTTCATCTTCTTTGCCTCCTTCCTCCTGGAGAGGAAGTGCCTGAGAGAGTCCGAGCAGGAGCAGCAGCAGCAGGCTGGTAGAGGGACTCATCTTCAGGGTCGGTCTGGAGGCTGTGGAGCTTCTCTGGAGAGCTGCTGTGGAGAGACTCCTTGAAGCTTGATGTTTGATTCAGTTCAGTCCAGGGTCTTTATACTCTCATCTACAGGTGTGTCTGCAGGAGGCTTATGGGTTGGGGTCTGCACTGCTAGGCCTGAACAAACCTCTGGAGGGAGGACTCCACAGACAAGCCCACTTTTTAAACATGGTTTCTAATCTCACTAAAGTTACTATGTCCAGTGTATCCTCATTGTGTGCCACATCCTTAGCTCCACTAATTTCAGCTGGTTTTATTTTTCTTTGGTTTACATATGGCTTTTAAGCAACCTTTATCAAAGTATATCTGTATAAATTAAATGTGTGTGACAGAAATACTGTTGCTTCTCTCTCTGATGACCTGTGTATTTGATATACCCATTTGCACCTTTTATGACAAGCTGTTAAAGTTGTAGCAAAAGCTGTGTGTCCCTCTGTGAGGATGATAGACAGCCTGTTGGAACTCTTGCCAATGTAGAAGATGGTGATAGGTTTCTGTGGGACATGTTGCTCTGGCCTGGCTGAAACAACTCGCTGGTCAAACTGAACATTTACAGGCCATGATACACTCATGTAACGTGACGGTTGGTTGGACCACTCTTACAGAGAAGAAACAGCTGGATGGAGACGGATAACATCAGCTCCACAACAACACTTCCTTGTTTCTCACTGACCTATAGCTGAACTAACCAATCCGATACTAACAGAAGAAATGTGAGGGAAATCACACAGATTCATAACTGCTTATGTAAATAATGAAATATGCAAATGCTGAGTGTGTAAAAACAAATTTGGGAATTGTTAAATGTATACACACTGTAAAAACATTTTTAGTAAATTAACTCAAATATATGAATTAACATTTAAACCTTAAAATCATTTATAAATATAAAACTATAGTTATTTTTCTTGTTATACCATTTTCACCTGTTACTGCATCAGTGGCAATTTTTCACCATTTTTGGTAGTTTGTTACATTCCAAAAAGACTACAATTCCACTGAGACTATTTTAAGGAAGTGACATCATTTTTAGGAGGGAACTCAATGGAGCAAGGTAGGGTGAGCATACACTTTCACTCATGTATTTTTTCCCATGTTCAATGATGTTCCCTGTTTGTTATATTTTTAAAGTTTGGTTTTTAGGCTAACTCATGAAGAATGTTGGTCCTATCAAAACAAATAAAAAATATATTTGATATAGTAATAACAATTGTGTTTAAGTGTAGAACGTTAGCTATCTAAACCTAGATCACTCCCACATTATGGCTAACTTAGCTCAAAGCTTTCCCCCCCCTAGCAGCCCTGTTTGGGCTCTGGACCACTAGGAACCAGTCCACCATTACCGATGAGTTTTCCAGAGCCTTCCATTGGCTACCACAACGCTGTGGAGCTAGTTCTGGCCATGCAAGACTGGGTGGATCTTAATCAGGTTATCTTTGTCAAACGAACCCCATAGCCCTATCAGACCAACTCAAGTAGACGCTTGTCATGTTCCAAATGTCTTCATTTTAATATAACAACTGGATATTATGTAACTATTAATGCTATCAAAGAGGATATTGTTTCAATATTCTTAAGTGTCAGTTTTCGTTTTGCATTTGTAGAATTAGGCGTGCCAGAAGCTGAACATTTGAGCCATTTATGGATTAATGTAAGCTATTTCTCTATTACCAATAGATAATTATTTCAATCATTGTATCCATTACTTTTAGCTAACTACTTAACCATTACCTTTAGCTAACTATTTCAACCATTTATCCATAAGGATACTTTATGCTAGATATTTCATCCATATATCCATTACTTTTATCTCATGTAGCCATTACTTTTAGCTAACTACTATTGTTATGAAACAATCCGATCAAAACTGTTTTGTGGTTTATATGTTGGAGAACAAAGAAACACCAAGCATGTGTTCAGTTCCCAATGTTCCTTTTCAGGTAACCATTTATCCATTTCTATCTAGTTAAATGGTTATTACTTTCAGCCAACTGTTTCAACTTCTCTGCATGCTCGCTAACAGTGTTCACACATTCTTAAATGCAACATATGCTCAGGTGTTATAGCAGACCCTATGTGCAGATATTTATTTAATTATGTTTTTATTTATTTTTTGTCAAATCAGTTGATCCACCCCTAGTCCATCACATACCCCCTGGCAAGTGTAGAGGTACCCCCGGGGTACAGATAGCCTACCCCTGTTTTGGGAATTACTGATATAGTATTCACGGTAGCAGGCTGCTGAACTGTTGAAGTGAAATGGACTTCAAATAAACTCCAAGGTCAATGTTCATGGTAAAAAGGGAACCGAGTGCAATAGTGTGGTACACTGAGGACTTTTTAGTTTTTGAAAACAGGTCGATGACAGAGAAGACATAAGCTTAATACAGAGACAACACTTGTTGGCAGGATCAGTTCTTTGTTGGTTTTAGTCTTTTCATGGGAATTGTTAAAAATTAGAAATATATAGAATAGTAAACTTCCCACCATATCCTTTACATGGAAAGGGTGGAGGTTTTAGTTTGTAATTCACTGCCTTATATTATGCAAGTTTGGATTGTCGCCAATGTATGTATGAGCTGATTTACACAAGATTAATAAGTAAGTTTTATGAGTAGAAATAGATACATGAATAACACAAACAAATATTGAATGCATGCTTTAATTTGATAGTGTACAGTACCAGAGAATTCACAGATTGGTAGTCTTAGATTCTGCTGTCTGCTTAAAGAATATTTGAACAGAAACTTGTTTTCATAAGTGATAACTTCAGATAAGATGTGTTGTTTCTAGCAGCCATAGAGCTTATTGATCCTTTTGATGTCCCAGGAGGACAAGCCCTGCCTCTGGCCGATCTGGACGTTAGGGTTGGGGATGGGGACCATCGTGGCTCTCCCGTTGATGGAGAAGGCTGTTCTGTCATAGTGCATGATGGAGCCGTAGTCATAGGGAGTGTTCAGGTTGTCTGTGTCCTGCTTGTTGAAGTTGTAGGCCTGAGCAGGGTCGATGTTTTCCCACATGATCTTGATGTAGCTGTCACGGTCGCTTCTGCACTGTTCGTGCTGGAAGCCCAGAGCGTGGCTGAACTCGTGCTGGACGATGCCGTAGTAGAGGCAGCCCTGCCTGTTGAGAGAGAGCACCTGAGCACCCCCCCACTCTGCCCAGTGAGGAGAAACATCCTCCTTGGTTCTGCACGGTGATGTAATCGTTCTCGTTGCTACGGGGGACGAAGCGGATACAGGTTGGGCCGAGGAAGCCCTGCAAGGCGCTGCTGATCAACTGCTTCTCATAGCTGGTGTACTCACTGCTCACGGCGTAGGGGACCATCACCTGGCCGCTGGAGCTTTTCTTCCAGAAGCAGTTCTGGGTATAGCACTTGATGGCGTTTCTGGTTCTGGGAACCAGCAGGTCTCCTTCCAGCAGGATCTCATTGCTGCCGTTGTTGGCGGTCAGAATCCTGGTGGATATGCTGATGGTGTCTGGGGCTTTTTCATCTTCTTTGCCTCCTTCCTCCTGGAGTGGAAGTGCCTGAGAGAGTCCGAGCAGGAGCAGCAGCAGGCTGGTAGAGGGACTCATGTTCAGGGTCGGTCTGGAGGCTGTGGAGCTTCTCTGGAGAGCTGCTGTGGAGAGACTCCTTGAAGCTTGATGTTTGACTCAGTTCAGTCCAGGGTCTTTATACTCTCTTCTACAGGTGTGTCTGCAGGAGGCTTATGGGTTGGGGTCTGCACTGCTAGGCCTGAACAAACCTCTGGAGGGAGGACTCCACAGACAAGCCCACTTTTTAAACATGGTTTCTAATCTCACTAAAGTTACTATGTCCAGTGTATCCTCATTGTGTGCCACATCCTTAGCTCCACTAAGCTGAGCTGGTTTTATTTTTCTTTGGTTTACATATGGCTTTTAAGCAACCTTTATCAAAGTATATCTGTATAAATTAAATGTGTGTGACAGAAATACTGTTGCTTCTCTCTCTGATGACCTGTGTATTTGAAATACCCATTTGCACCTTTTATGACAAGCTGTTAAAGTTGTAGCAAAAGCTGTGTGTCCCTCTGTGAGGATGATAGACAGCCTGTTGGAACTCTTGCCGATGTAGAAGATGGTGATAGATTTCTGTGGGACATGCTGCTCTGGCCTGGCTGAAACAGCTCTCTGGTCAAACTGAACATTTACAGGCCATGATACACTCATGTAACGTGACGGTTGGTTAGACCACTCTTACAGAGAAGAAACAGCTGGATGGAGACGGATAACATCAGCTCCTCAACAACAACAACACTTCCTTGTTTCTCACTGACCTATAGCTGAACTAACCAATCCGATACTAGCAAAAGAAATGTGAGGGAAATCACACAGATTCATAACTGCTTATGTAAATAATTAAATATGCAAATGCTGAGTGTGTAAAAACAAATTTGGGAATTGTTAAATGTATACACACTGTAAAAACATTTTTAGTAAATTAACTCAAATATATGAATTAACATTTAAACCTTAAAATCATTTATAAATATAAAACTATAGTTATTTTTCTTGTTATACCATTTTCACCTGTTACTGCATCAGTGGCAATTTTTCACCATTTTTGGTAGTTTGTTACATTCCAAAAAGACTACAATTCCACTGAGATTATTTTAAGGAAGTGACATCATTTTTAGGAGGGAACTCAATGGAGCAAGGTAGGGTGAGCATACACTTTCACTCATGTATTTTTTCCCATGTTTAATGATGTTCCCTGTTTGTTATATTTTTAAAGTTTGGTTTTTAGGCTAACTCATGAAGAATGTTGGTCCTATCAAAACAAATAAAAAATATATTTGATATAGTAATAACAATTGTGTTTAAGTGTAGAATGTTAGCTATCTAAACCTAGATCACTCCCACAGCTATGGCTAACTTAGCTCAAAGCTTTCTCCCCCCCTAGCAGCCCTGTTTGGGCTCTGGACCACTAGGAACCAGTCCACCATTACCGATGAGTTTTCCAGAGCCTTCCATTGGCTAACACAACGCTGTGGAGCTAGTTCTGGCCATGCAAGACTGGGTGGATCTTAATCAGGTTATCTTTGTCAAACGAACCCCATAGCCCTATCAGACCAACTCAAGTAGACGCTTGTCATGTTCCAAATGTCTTCATTTTAATATAACAACTGGATATTATGTAACTATTAATGCTATCAAAGAGGATATTGTTTCAATATTCTTAAGTGTCAGTTTTCGTTTTGCATTTGTAGAATTAGGCGTGCCAGAAGCTGAACATTTGAGCCATTTATGGATTAATGTAAGCTATTTCTCTATTACCAATAGATAATTATTTCAATCATTGTATCCATTACTTTTAGCTAACTACTTAACCATTACCTTTAGCTAACTATTTCAACCATTTATCCATAAGGATACTTTATGCTAGATATTTCATCCATATATCCATTACTTTTATCTCATGTAGCCATTACTTTTAGCTAACTACTATTGTTATGAAACAATCCGATCAAAACTGTTTTGTGGTTTATATGTTGGAGAACAAAGCAACACCATGCATGTGTTCAGTTCCCAATGTTCCTTTTCAGGTAACCATTTATCCATTTCTATCTAGTTAAATGGTTATTACTTTCAGCCAACTGTTTCAACTTCTCTGCATGCTCGCTAACAGTGTTCACACATTTCTTAAATGCAACATATGCTCAGGTGTTATAGCAGACCCTATGTGCAGATATTTATTTATTTAATTATGTTTTTATTTATTTTTTGTCAAATCAGTTGATCCACCCCTAGTCCATCACATACCCCCTGGCAAGTGTAGAGGTACCCCGGGGTACAGATAGCCTACCCCTGTTTTGGGAATTACTGATATAGTATTCACGGTAGCAGGCTGCTGAACTGTTGAAGTGAAATGGACTTCAAATAAACTCCAAGGTCAATGTTCATGGTAAAAAGGGAACCGAGTGCAATAGTGTGGTACACTGAGGACTTTTTAGTTTTTGAAAACAGGTCGATGACAGAGAAGACATAAGCTTAATACAGAGACAACACTTGTTGGCAGGATCAGTTCTTTGTTGGTTTTGGTCTTTTCATGGGAATTGTTAAAAATTAGAAATATATAGACTAGTAAACTTCCCACCATATCCTTTACATGGAAAGGGTGGAGGTTTTAGTTTGTAATTCACTGCCTTATATTATGCAAGTTTGGATTGTCGCCAATGTATGTATGAGCTGATTTACACAAGATTAATAAGTAAGTTTTATAAGTAGAAATAGATACATGAATAACACAAACAAATATTGAATGCATGCTTTAATTTGATAGTGTACAGTACCAGAGAATTCACAGATTGGTAGTCTTAGATTCTGCTGTCTGCTTAAAGAATATTTGAACAGAAACTTGTTTTCATAAGTGATAACTTCAGATAAGATGTGTTGGTTCTAGCAGCCATAGAGCTTATTGATCCTTTTGATGTCCCAGGAGGACAAGCCCTGCCTCTGGCCGATCTGGACGTTAGGGTTGGGGATGGGGACCATCGTGGCTCTCCCGTTGATGGAGAAGGCTGTTCTGTCATAGTGCATGATGGAGCCGTAGTCATAGGGAGTGTTCAGGTTGTCTGTGTCCTGCTTGTTGAAGTTGTAGGCCTGAGCAGGGTCGATGTTTTCCCACATGATCTTGATGTAGCTGTCACGGTCGCTTCTGCACTGTTCGTGCTGGAAGCCCAGAGCGTGGCTGAACTCGTGCTGGACGATGCCGTAGTAGAGGCAGCCCTGCCTGTTGAGAGAGAGCACCTGAGCACCCCCCACTCTGCCCAGTGAGGAGAAACATCCTCCTTGGTTCTGCACGGTGATGTAATCGTTCTCGTTGCTACGGGGGACGAAGCGGATACAGGTTGGGCCGAGGAAGCCCTGCAAGGCGCTGCTGATCAACTGCTTCTCATAGCTGGTGTACTCACTGCTCACGGCGTAGGGGACCATCACCTGGCCGCTGGAGCTTTTCTTCCAGAAGCAGTTCTGGGTATAGCACTTGATGGCGTTTCTGGTTCTGGGAACCAGCAGGTCTCCTTCCAGCAGGATCTCATTGCTGCCGTTGTTGGCGGTCAGAATCCTGGTGGATATGCTGATGGTGTCTGGGGCTTTTTCATCTTCTTTGCCTCCTTCCTCCTGGAGTGGAAGTGCCTGAGAGAGTCCGAGCAGGAGCAGCAGCAGCAGGCTGGTAGAGGGACTCATCTTCAGGGTCGGTCTGGAGGCTGTGGAGCTTCTCTGGAGAGCTGCTGTGGAGAGACTCCTTGAAGCTTGATGTTTGACTCAGTTCAGTCCAGGGTCTTTATACTCTCCTCTACAGGTGTGTCTGCAGGAGGCTTATGGGTTGGGGTCTGCACTGCTAGGCCTGAACAAACTTCTGGAGGGAGGACTCCACAGACAAGCCCACTTTTTAAACATGGTTTCTAATCTCACTAAAGTTACTATGTCCAGTGTATCCTCATTGTGTGCCACATCCTTAGCTCCACTAAGCTGAGCTGGTTTTATTTTTCTTTGGTTTACATATGGCTTTTAAGCAACCTTTATCAAAGTATATCTGTATAAATTAAATGTGTGTGACAGAAATACTGTTGCTTCTCTCTCTGATGACCTGTGTATTTGAAATACCCATTTGCACCTTTTATGACAAGCTGTTAAAGTTGTAGCAAAAGCTGTGTGTCCCTCTGTGAGGATGATAGACAGCCTGTTGGAACTCTTGCCGATGTAGAAGATGGTGATAGGTTCCTGTGGGACATGTTGCTCTGGCCTGGCTGAAACAACTCGCTGGTCAAACTGAACATTTACAGGCCATGATACACTCATGTAACGTGACGGTTGGTTGGACCACTCTTACAGAGAAGAAACAGCTGGATGGAGACGGATAACATCAGCTCCACAACAACACTTCCTTGTTTCTCACTGCCCTATAGCTGAACTAACCAATCCGATACTAACAGAAGAAATGTGAGGGAAATCACACAGATTCATAACTGCTTATGTAAATAATGAAATATGCAAATGCTGAGTGTGTAAAAACAAATTTGGGAATTGTTAAATGTATACACACTGTAAAAACATTTTTAGTAAATTAACTCAAATATATGAATTAACATTTAAACCTTAAAATCATTTATAAATATAAAACTATAGTTATTTTTCTTGTTATACCATTTTCACCTGTTACTGCATCAGTGGCAATTTTTCACCATTTTTGGTAGTTTGTTACATTCCAAAAAGACTACAATTCCACTGAGACTATTTTAAGGAAGTGACATCATTTTTAGGAGGGAACTCAATGGAGCAAGGTAGGGTGAGCATACACTTTCACTCATGTATTTTTTCCCATGTTCAATGATGTTCCCTGTTTGTTATATTTTTAAAGTTTGGTTTTTAGGCTAACTCATGAAGAATGTTGGTCCTATCAAAACAAATAAAAAATATATTTGATATAGTAATAACAATTGTGTTTAAGTGTAGAACGTTAGCTATCTAAACCTAGATCACTCCCACAGCTATGGCTAACTTAGCTCAAAGCTTTCTCCCCCCCTAGCAGCCTTGTTTGGGCTCTGGACCACTAGGAACCAGTCCACCATTACCGATGAGTTTTCCAGAGCCTTCCATTGGCTACCACAACGCTGTGGAGCTAGTTCTGGCCATGCAAGACTGGGTGGATCTTAATCAGGTTATCTTTGTCAAACGAACCCCATAGCCCTATCAGACCAACTCAAGTAGACGCTTGTCATGTTCCAAATGTCTTCATTTTAATATAACAACTGGATATTATGTAACTATTAATGCTATCAAAGAGGATATTGTTTCAATATTCTTAAGTGTCAGTTTTCGTTTTGCATTTGTAGAATTAGGCGTGCCAGAAGCTGAGCATTTGAGCCATTTATGGATTAATGTAAGCTATTTCTCTATTACCAATAGATAATTATTTCAATCATTGTATCCATTACTTTTAGCTAACTACTTAACCATTACCTTTAGCTAACTATTTCAACCATTTATCCATAAGGATACTTTATGCTAGATATTTCATCCATATATCCATTACTTTTATCTCATGTAGCCATTACTTTTAGCTAACTACTATTGTTATGAAACAATCCGATCAAAACTGTTTTGTGGTTTATATGTTGGAGAACAAAGCAACACCATGCATGTGTTCAGTTCCCAATGTTCCTTTTTCAGGTAACCATTTATCCATTTCTATCTAGTTAAATGGTTATTACTTTCAGCCAACTGTTTCAACTTCTCTGCATGCTCGCTAACAGTGTTCACACATTCTTAAATGCAACATATGCTCAGGTGTTATAGCAGACCCTATGTGCAGATATTTATTTAATTATGTTTTTATTTATTTTTTGTCAAATCAGTTGATCCACCCCTAGTCCATCACATACCCCCTGGCAAGTGTAGAGGTACCCCCGGGGTACAGATAGCCTACCCCTGTTTTGGGAATTACTGATATAGTATTCACGGTAGCAGGCTGCTGAACTGTTGAAGTGAAATGGACTTCAAATAAACTCCAAGGTCAATGTTCATGGTAAAAAGGGAACCGAGTGCAATAGTGTGGTACACTGAGGACTTTTTAGTTTTTGAAAACAGGTCGATGACAGAGAAGACATAAGCTTAATACAGAGACAACACTTGTTGGCAGGATCAGTTCTTTGTTGGTTTTGGTCTTTTCATGGGAATTGTTAAAAATTAGAAATATATAGACTAGTAAACTTCCCACCATATCCTTTACATGGAAAGGGTGGAGGTTTTAGTTTGTAATTCACTGCCTTATATTATGCAAGTTTGGATTGTCGCCAATGTATGTATGAGCTGATTTACACAAGATTAATAAGTAAGTTTTATAAGTAGAAATAGATACATGAATAACACAAACAAATATTGAATGCATGCTTTAATTTGATAGTGTACAGTACCAGAGAATTCACAGATTGGTAGTCTTAGATTCTGCTGTCTGCTTAAAGAATATTTGAACAGAAACTTGTTTTCATAAGTGATAACTTCAGATAAGATGTGTTGGTTCTAGCAGCCATAGAGCTTATTGATCCTTTTGATGTCCCAGGAGGACAAGCCCTGCCTCTGGCCGATCTGGACGTTAGGGTTGGGGATGGGGACCATCGTGGCTCTCCCGTTGATGGAGAAGGCTGTTCTGTCATAGTGCATGATGGAGCCGTAGTCATAGGGAGTGTTCAGGTTGTCTGTGTCCTGCTTGTTGAAGTTGTAGGCCTGAGCAGGGTCGATGTTTTCCCACATGATCTTGATGTAGCTGTCACGGTCGCTTCTGCACTGTTCGTGCTGGAAGCCCAGAGCGTGGCTGAACTCGTGCTGGACGATGCCGTAGTAGAGGCAGCCCTGCCTGTTGAGAGAGAGCACCTGAGCACCCCCCCACTCTGCCCAGTGAGGAGAAACATCCTCCTTGGTTCTGCACGGTGATGTAATCGTTCTCGTTGCTACGGGGGACGAAGCGGATACAGGTTGGGCCGAGGAAGCCCTGCAAGGCGCTGCTGATCAACTGCTTCTCATAGCTGGTGTACTCACTGCTCACGGCGTAGGGGACCATCACCTGGCCGCTGGAGCTTTTCTTCCAGAAGCAGTTCTGGGTATAGCACTTGATGGCGTTTCTGGTTCTGGGAACCAGCAGGTCTCCTTCCAGCAGGATCTCATTGCTGCCGTTGTTGGCGGTCAGAATCCTGGTGGATATGCTGATGGTGTCTGGGGCTTTTTCATCTTCTTTGCCTCCTTCCTCCTGGAGTGGAAGTGCCTGAGAGAGTCCGAGCAGGAGCAGCAGCAGCAGGCTGGTAGAGGGACTCATGTTCAGGGTCGGTCTGGAGGCTGTGGAGCTTCTCTGGAGAGCTGCTGTGGAGAGACTCCTTGAAGCTTGATGTTTGACTCAGTTCAGTCCAGGGTCTTTATACTCTCCTCTACAGGTGTGTCTGCAGGAGGCTTATGGGTTGGGGTCTGCACTGCTAGGCCTGAACAAACTTCTGGAGGGAGGACTCCACAGACAAGCCCACTTTTTAAACATGGTTTCTAATCTCACTAAAGTTACTATGTCCAGTGTATCCTCATTGTGTGCCACATCCTTAGCTCCACTAAGCTGAGCTGGTTTTATTTTTCTTTGGTTTACATATGGCTTTTAAGCAACCTTTATCAAAGTATATCTGTATAAATTAAATGTGTGTGACAGAAATACTGTTGCTTCTCTCTCTGATGACCTGTGTATTTGAAATACCCATTTGCACCTTTTATGACAAGCTGTTAAAGTTGTAGCAAAAGCTGTGTGTCCCTCTGTGAGGATGATAGACAGCCTGTTGGAACTCTTGCCGATGTAGAAGATGGTGATAGGTTCCTGTGGGACATGTTGCTCTGGCCTGGCTGAAACAACTCGCTGGTCAAACTGAACATTTACAGGCCATGATACACTCATGTAACGTGACGGTTGGTTGGACCACTCTTACAGAGAAGAAACAGCTGGATGGAGACGGATAACATCAGCTCCACAACAACACTTCCTTGTTTCTCACTGCCCTATAGCTGAACTAACCAATCCGATACTAACAGAAGAAATGTGAGGGAAATCACACAGATTCATAACTGCTTATGTAAATAATGAAATATGCAAATGCTGAGTGTGTAAAAACAAATTTGGGAATTGTTAAATGTATACACACTGTAAAAACATTTTTAGTAAATTAACTCAAATATATGAATTAACATTTAAACCTTAAAATCATTTATAAATATAAAACTATAGTTATTTTTCTTGTTATACCATTTTCACCTGTTACTGCATCAGTGGCAATTTTTCACCATTTTTGGTAGTTTGTTACATTCCAAAAAGACTACAATTCCACTGAGACTATTTTAAGGAAGTGACATCATTTTTAGGAGGGAACTCAATGGAGCAAGGTAGGGTGAGCATACACTTTCACTCATGTATTTTTTCCCATGTTCAATGATGTTCCCTGTTTGTTATATTTTTAAAGTTTGGTTTTTAGGCTAACTCATGAAGAATGTTGGTCCTATCAAAACAAATAAAAAATATATTTGATATAGTAATAACAATTGTGTTTAAGTGTAGAACGTTAGCTATCTAAACCTAGATCACTCCCACAGCTATGGCTAACTTAGCTCAAAGCTTTCTCCCCCCCTAGCAGCCTTGTTTGGGCTCTGGACCACTAGGAACCAGTCCACCATTACCGATGAGTTTTCCAGAGCCTTCCATTGGCTACCACAACGCTGTGGAGCTAGTTCTGGCCATGCAAGACTGGGTGGATCTTAATCAGGTTATCTTTGTCAAACGAACCCCATAGCCCTATCAGACCAACTCAAGTAGACTCTTGTCATGTTCCAAATGTCTTCATTTTAATATGACAACTGGATATTATGTAACTATTAATGCTATCAAAGAGGATATTGTTTCAATATTCTTAAGTGTCAGTTTTCGTTTTGCATTTGTAGAATTAGGCGTGCCAGAAGCTGAGCATTTGAGCCATTTATGGATTAATGTATGCTATTTCTCTATTACCAATAGATAATTATTTCAATCATTGTATCCATTACTTTTAGCTAACTACTTAACCATTACCTTTAGCTAACTATTTCAACCATTTATCCATAAGGCTACTTTATGCTAGATATTTCATCCATATATCCATTACTTTTATCTCATGTAGCCATTACTTTTAGCTAACTACTATTGTTATGAAACAATCCGATCATAACTGTTTTGTGGTTTATATGTTGGAGAACAAAGCAACACCATGCATGTGTTCAGTTCCCAATGTTCCTTTTCAGGTAACCATTTATCCATTTCTATCTAGTTAAATGGTTATTACTTTCAGCCAACTGTTTCAACTTCTCTGCATGCTCGCTAACAGTGTTCACACATTCTTAAATGCAACATATGCTCAGGTGTTATAGCAGACCCTATGTGCAGATATTTATTTAATTATATTTTTATTTATTTTTTGTCAAATCAGTTGATCCACCCCTAGTCCATCACATACCCCCTGGCAAGTGTAGAGGTACCCCGGGGGTACAGATAGCCTACCCCTGTTTTGGGAATTACTGATATAGTATTCACGGTAGCAGGTTGCTGAACTGTTGAAGTGAAATGGACTTCAAATAAACTCCAAGGTCCATGTTCATGGTAAAAAGGGAACCGAGTGCAACAGTGTGGTACACTGAGGACTTTTTAGTTTTTGAAAACAGGTCGATGACAGAGAAGACATAAGCTTAATACAGAGACAACACTTGTTGGCAGTATCAGTTCTTTGTTGGTTTTGGTCTTTTCATGGGAATTGTTAAAAATTAGAAATATATAGAATAGTAAACTTCCCACCATATCCTTTACATGGAAAGGGTGGAGGTTTTAGTTTGTATTTCACTGCCTTATATTATGCAAGTTTGGATTGTCGCCAATGTATGTATGAGCTGATTTACACAAGATTGATAAGTAAGTTTTATGAGTAGAAATAGATACATGAATAACACAAACAAATATTGAATGCATGCTTTAATTTGATAGTGTACAGTACCAGAGAATTCACAGATTGGTAGTCTTAGATTCTGCTGTCTGCTTAAAGAATATTTGAACAGAAACTTGTTTTCATAAGTGATAACTTCAGATAAGATGTGTTGTTTCTAGCAGCCATAGAGCTTATTGATCCTTTTGATGTCCCAGGAGGACAAGCCCTGCCTCTGGCCGATCTGGACGTTAGGGTTGGGGATGGGGACCATCGTGGCTCTCCCGTTGATGGAGAAGGCTGTTCTGTCATAGTGCATGATGGAGCCGTAGTCATAGGGAGTGTTCAGGTTGTCTGTGTCCTGCTTGTTGAAGTTGTAGGCCTGAGCAGGGTCGATGTTTTCCCACATGATCTTGATGTAGCTGTCACGGTCGCTTCTGCACTGTTCGTGCTGGAAGCCCAGAGCGTGGCTGAACTCGTGCTGGACGATGCCGTAGTAGAGGCAGCCCTGCCTGTTGAGAGAGAGCACCTGAGCACCCCCCACTCTGCCCAGTGAGGAGAAACATCCTCCTTGGTTCTGCACGGTGATGTAATCGTTCTCGTTGCTACGGGGGACGAAGCGGATACAGGTTGGGCCGAGGAAGCCCTGCAAGGCGCTGCTGATCAACTGCTTCTCATAGCTGGTGTACTCACTGCTCACGGCGTAGGGGACCATCACCTGGCCGCTGGAGCTTTTCTTCCAGAAGCAGTTCTGGGTATAGCACTTGATGGCGTTTCTGGTTCTGGGAACCAGCAGGTCTCCTTCCAGCAGGATCTCATTGCTGCCGTTGTTGGCAGTCAGAATCCTGGTGGATATGCTGATGGTGTCTGGGGCTTTTTCATCTTCTTTGCCTCCTTCCTCCTGGAGTGGAAGTGCCTGAGAGAGTCCGAGCAGGAGCAGCAGCAGCAGGCTGGTAGAGGGACTCATGTTCAGGGTCGGTCTGGAGGCTGTGGAGCTTCTCTGGAGAGCTGCTGTGGAGAGACTCCTTGAAGCTTGATGTTTGACTCAGTTCAGTCCAGGGTCTTTATACTCTCCTCTACAGGTGTGTCTGCAGGAGGCTTATGGGTTGGGGTCTGCACTGCTAGGCCTGAACAAACCTCTGGAGGGAGGACTCCACAGACAAGCCCACTTTTTAAACATGGTTTCTAATCTCACTAAAGTTACTATGTCCAGTGTATCCTCATTGTGTGCCACATCCTTAGCTCCACTAAGCTGAGCTGGTTTTATTTTTCCTTTGTTTACATATGGCTTTTAAGCAACTTTTATCAAATTATACATGTACAAATGAAATGTGTGTGACCGAAATACTGTTCCTTCTCTCTCTGATCCATCCCTCCATCTCCATCCATCCATCTTCATCTGCTTCCTCCGGGCAGGGTCTCTCAATCCCTTCTTTGCGTTCTTATAGGGTCTTTTGAACCATTCTTTGTCTGGCCCCTCACCTGAGACCACTTTGCCGAGGAAGACCCTACCAGAAGCACAGTTCCAGACAACACAGTGCTCAGGTTTATAGGGACACACAAAACTCTCCACCACGATAAGGTGATGGTTCCCGGAGAGGGTTCTCTCTCTGCTGACCTGTGTAATTGAAATCCTCATTTGCACCTTTTATGACAAGCTGTTAAAGTTGTAGCAAAAGCTGCGTGTCCCTCTGTGAGGATGATAGACGGCCTATTGAAACTCTTGCATATGTAGAAGATGGTAATAGGTTCCTGTGGGACATGTTGCTGTGGCCTGGCTGAGACAGCTCGCTAGTCAAACTGAAAATGAATGCTAAATTGCATGAAACAGTCCAACCTATTGTACAAAACCATCATGGCTGCCCCTCCAACAGGGAACGCCAGTAACATCTGTTTACTGATGCATACATGCTAATTTATTATGCATTTTAATTAATCATTTTCTATTATTTGGATGCAACTTTAGCACATTTAATTTTTTGTGTACTTTTTATGTTTTCTTCATTTCAAAACGAATGGGCAAGACTAGATAACTGGTCAGCCCACGAAAAACACCTTCATTTTATAATTCAATGTGATTATTATTATTGATATTTAACTATGCTCCCAGGATGAGATATCTTTCTAAGACTTTAATTTCTTCAATTTAATTATCGCACATAAACCGACTATACCTCCCTTGAGTCCTGGCCTCATATAAAGTGTAAAGATGAATTGTGAAAAGAATGTGTTTTTTTCTCAAACGCGCCCCCCCCCTTCAATCTCATCAGCCACCGTGATTAAGGTTTGGCATTGGGGATTGTGCTGTCTTTTTGGAGAAATATTTCAGCTGCATTTCTGACACTCTGAAAGGAGAGGAAGATAAAGGAGGCGTCGGGGAAAAAACTCCTTCCCGTTGTGTGAGTCCTAGAGAGGGCCTTGAACCCTGCCATTCACGCCTTTCTCTCCATCAGCTGAGTCTAATTGCCAGAGAGGACAGGAGACCCCAGGCCTGATCGTTCCTTATCCTCTTTAGCGCTTTCAGGCGAGTGAAAGGCGAGCTTCTGCTTTTGATCTTTTCTCTGATTCGCTTTTTCTTCTCTGTCATCCCTACCATCCTCTCCTCAGGAGTGACACCAGTTCCTTTCACTGACTGCCCCCGTCTCCATCTGCCCAAAATAATGACCAAGGCCCAGGCATTATTAAACCGAGGTGGAGAAGGAAGGTCAGCTCTGGCAGAGGGAGAGGGAGGTCTAGATTGGGACTCCAAACTCGTCTAAGGAGGGGTGCCCCTATTCCACATCTACTCTGTAGCCTCTCTGTGTTCCCCTAGATTCATCCCTTACTGTTTTCATGGCCTTAGCCTGGAGAAAGCCCATTCTTTAACAGACCACGGACGTGAAGGCTTGTCCTTTCCCAGAGCTGCTGCTACAATAAGACCCCAGACTGCTTGAGACAATGGGGCCTGTGTGATCTCTCAGCCCGACTCAGGATGAGACGATGCCTTGCTTGTCAGTCCCATGGGATGGTAGACCCAGTAGTCATTGTTGACAGCTAATGGACAGCATCTTTCCACCTCAGGCCCCCCCCGCAGACTGTGTCATTTTAGCTTGCTTAATAACAACACTCTGGCTGGACCGACTGAGGAATTCTACCAAGAGCAGCAGTTTGTTTGCAGATGAAAATCATTCCCCTCACAAATCTCAAAAGCTAACACTGGGGGGTGATTGGATGAATGCCGCCAGCGAGCAAAGACCGCATTCAGTGGGGAAATTCAATATAACTTATGAAAAGAGAGTTACTGGTCATATGCCTGAAAAGACCAGGATTAGAATCACTTCATTCAGCACAAACAAAACAATTACAGGCATTTGTTTTTCTTAACCTAGAGTGGAGACATACTCATCAGGAATAATAGTGCCATACATGCTGACATGTACATGGTGCAGGACAATGCAAAACATCAAGAAGAAAATACTCTACGTATGTATCGCATATACAGCAGTTAGAAATGCAGACCTTGGGTTTGGCATGAGTCTGATCAATGTTAGAGATGCTAGGACAGCCGTCAGCTTTCTGACGGAGGTCCAAGGTTCCCATAGCGATGAATTCCATGCTGTACTATACACTTATGTACATTTCATATTGGTTTTATTCATGTGCACAAGCACTTTCCCAGCACAAGTGCACCCATAGTGCTATTGAAGCAGACTGTGTTGTTGGCCTATGTCCTTGTGTTGTGTGCTTTTCAAAATTTTAATCATGCTGAGGGACTGTGAGCTAAAAAAGGACATATAATAACACTGAAGGGCAAATATATGCCATCATTTCTAATATGCATGGCCAAAATACCCAATAAAACCAAAATGTCAGTGAAATTCTGCTATCAACTTCATCACATACTGTATACAATTAGTTAGACTTATATTATTGAGCATTTGTTGTAAGATAATGGCAAATGATGTTTGCAGTGAACATCCTCTGCATGTAGTCATGAGGCATGCTCTTTGATTTTCCCCCCACGTCTGTACTCTGAGCAGAAAAGCTGGTCTGTAAACTATTTTACATCTCTCCCTATGTCAATTTCTATTTGTCACACCGGTGTTCTAAAAGGAAGACATATTTTCAAAATGAGTGTAAAACTCCATTATGTCACTCTCACAATTTCTCTTCTCTTTTTGAAGCCCCATACAGCATCACATTTAATGCCTGCCGACCTTAGAAACAGTTGTGCTTTGGCCCTTAACTTTCTACTTATATTATAATGACATTTTCTTGTACATGACATAGGATTGAGAAATCTCAAATAGACTAAAATAGAAGTCTATTTCCTGAAGCACTGATTGATCAATATAATGGTTCAAAGGCATTTAATTCATGTTGCATTTTTTTAGGAACAGTCAGAAATGCACATTTTGTGCAAAACTAATGCAGCTTTTCCACTACATGGAATGGCACGGCTCAAAACAACTCGCTCTATTTTGGTTTTCCATTAGCAAAACTACAATTTTTAGACACTCGCCCCCGATTTAAAAAAAAAAGTCAGCCTACAAAACTAATATATGCAGTATTATTGAAAGCAAACGCTGTTGCTGATAAAAGAATTTAGCGAGTTTCATGTTGAAGATGATGCGGCGGCGGTTTCACGCAGGATCATCATGGTGATCAGGGGATCTGTACTGTACAGTCACGTTCTGATGCAGCATGCTAACATGTAGCATGACAATCTCCACATTCTGATCTTCTGCATTTATACCGTTTACCATGTTCGGCTGAATTGAGCGTATTAGCATGCTTATGTTTGCTGATAATGACACATTAGGATTCATCCTCTGGGGACCATGTACTGTATGTCTTAATAGCATTTCATTGCAATCCATCTAATAGTTGTTGAGAGATTTTAGTTTGACCAATAGACCAACACTGCCAACTGCTAGAAAAGCTAAAACACATTTATTCTGTGGATTAGTTCTTTTAAAAATATATTTTACTTTCTATTGTACTGCACAACTGACTGAATGAATGAATTGGTGGGAATGAGCATGATATTTGTTGAAGGTATCTGATTAGATTTCAACACATCATAGTGGATAGTAGAGTGATAACACGTTAGTGAACTAAACCACTGGGATGTCCTGGAAATACCTCCTGGAAATGGCTCTGAGTTGGAAAAGAGAGATTTAGAGCGATCTTCTCTAAATTACTGCAGAGGGCTGGAGGCAGTGATTATTTCATGTGCTGCCTGCTGGAGAGGGAAAACACAGTTGTATTTTTCTTTCTGTATTTTCTGTGTTTTTGTTTACCCCTTTATATTTTTTTAATGTGTAGTGGTAAGCGGCTCAGGCGAGTGTGATGGATCCTGGAGTGCAGGAGGGGGAGAGGAGAGGGAAGGAGGGAGGGAAAGGGCAGAGTGTTAGGTCAGGCTGATAGAGATGTCAGCACTGCTTCAGTAATCTTGTGACGCCTAGGAGAGCAGCAAAAAAGAAAAGAAAAAAAAAAGCTGGGAGGGAGCTGGACGGCTGAAAGACCGGCAGCTTGGTGACAGCAGAAGCAGAGACCACCCCAACAACAGCAGCAGGGGATGCTGGGAGAGGAGGGAGGGAGACCTGGGATGGGGGGGAGGGGGGTTATGAAGCTGGAGGGGAAAGCTTATCTTCAGTTACACATTAGGGCTGATAGTTAACCCTCCTCCTCGCTGCAGAGTGTTAGAAAGAGAGAGAGAGTGCTGAGTTAGTTGAGCGCAGCGGAGGATTTAAGCCTTGTCTACCTTAGTTTACATCTCCAACGGGTTGGACTTAATTGTCGTGGTGCCAAATGTAATGTACCTAATGGAAAAAAAAAACTGTTACTTACAGCGGTAGGGATGCCAAATGAGATCCTTAAAAATAAGTAAAAAACGGATTATAATGTAACAATAATAGACTACCATACCATGTATCTTTGGAATATATTTCATTGGGTAAATCGTTTTTAAACAGCACACCTACTCACATGCTTAGCCTATGCACACGGTCGTGCTCTCCTATACACAGACATACAAAGGCACAAACAATGCCATGTTGTGTAGTCGGCTGTAAAAGCGGAGCTTTTGGACTCCGGCGTTCTGTTTAATGGCTGACCCAGTAATGAAATGTGATTCAGGTGGTAGATGGATATCTGCAGTGAAATATCTCTCCCTGGTCACCGGCTGCCGCCCAGACGTCGCCTTCTGTTCGCTCCGGCTGTAAAGTGGGATTTGCCGTGTTTGGCCTTTTGTCTGGGACAATTATGTTCACCATTAACCAGCTTTCTTCTGTTATTGTTCATATCAATTAGAGGTGGACAGTAATTTGAGCTGATGGTGGAGATGGTGCTAGAGGATTTAATGGTGATGTTGTGGTTATATGGGGGCGATTAATGCCCCAAAGAAGGAGAACTTGGACACTGTTGGTCACATGTTATTTTAGATTATTTTTAGGCTTTTTTTATTAGATAGTAACAGTAAATAGAATGGAAAGAGAGGGAGGGGATGCCAGGAAAGGGCCGTGAGTTGTATTCAAACCCGGGCTGCTGCAAAGGACTCAGCCGACATGGGGCGCACACGCTAACGGGGGAGCTAGAGGTCGCCCCTTCACCCAGTTTTTGTAAAATCCTGCCTTATAGTATTTCTGACTACTATGAAGTGTTTTGGTGTCTGTAACCCTTCAAAGCCATGTATGTAATACACAAACTAGACTTCCTGGATTAATTTGGTTCTTCAGTCAATTAAATAAATACAGTCCAATGCTATATTCTGCATTTAATATATAAATCTAGTAAACAACAAAGTATGATGACATTGTCATTCCATAAAACTTTTTGAAAAAAGATTTGAAATCCTACATAATTTGCCACACTATTAATGCGCTAGATCTATAATCACATTTAATTTTCTTGGTAGGACCTCAATAAAGTTGTATTTTCATCTTTACCTTTCAATTGTAAACTATTTTAGCAGAATACTAGTTATAGATTAAAAAAAATAAACTAAATTATTATATATATTTTTTTGGCTGAATAACATCCAGGGAGATGGAAGCATGTTTTTCATTTTCTGTAATATTTGGATTCATCTCATATGAATGTGTCACATTTTTTAAGTTTAGTTTAGTGTTATCTAACTGAACCTGTAAAGGTGTCGGGGGACCTAAGTCCAGTCTGAACACCCGTTTATGGTGCAGAGGCATGCTCCTCTGTGGCATTAATAACTCCTCATATACATGGGCAGCATTCCAGCATTCCCTCCATCCCTTCTGCCTGAGCTGCAGGGAGGCCTGCAGGATGCCCATCAGTAGCATGGCTCAGATAATGACTTATTGATAGGAAACGATGCTGGGTGCCCCGTGCATATTAGCATGATGGCAGCTGGTCGCAGCACTGCTGCTTCACCACCCGGAGCTTCGCTAGGCAATTACCTGTACACAGAGGTCGCTGTCAGGTTAGATCTCCGTTTATACATCGTAGTCTTGTTATGGGTTCCTCAGACACATCAGTTTCTAAAACTTGTAGGCACCAAAATGAAATAAATGTAGGCCCAATTAAAGAAAGGAGGGTTGCACATATTAGATTTTTCTCCTTGTCTGACCTTTTAGAAACAAACAGAAAACAGCGACTTTCAACTCACATGTCAATTCAGTTAAATGAACTCAATCTGTCACTTCATTTGGACAAAATATCAGTGCATGTACAGTTCACACATCGGTAAAACAGCACAAAGTACAACATGTCACTAGGGCTGGGTGCCGAATTCAATACTTTGAATTACCTCTTTAGTATCCTTGTCATTCAATACAAAATTTCAGTCCCTAAGAAATAAATCTCTTTGGCATTGGTGAGCCAATAAGCATGCAGCGTGCTTCTACCTAGATCTAATAATGCTGCTGATTGGCTGTTCAACGTAACACATCGTAGAGACACGCAAGAAAAACTCAGAGATGGGGCTCACATAGAAGGAACTGAAAAATTAATAAAAAGATTGCTGTAATGTTGTAATTTCTTCTTGTTAAAATGGATTTTATAAAATTGGTATCAAAGTCACGGAATTGGTATCAGTACTGGTATTGAATATTTTTTAATGATACCTAGCCCTAGTACACCAATGTAGTAGGTAAAACCTGCAAAGCACAGTACATAAAAGCAATAAAAGAATCCTATCTCTATATAAATTAATTAATCATTTTAAATAACTAGTTAAGAGTCTAGTGGATGTAGACACATGAAATTATGATGTTTTTATTTGGTCAGTGTGACGGATTATTTACTGTATTTAGTATTGAATTATCAGACAAATGCTCACAAAACAATATCTGCTGAGGGGGACCGCTGGTTGATCTGCAATGGATATAAAGTATAGCTATTAATAAGTACATGTATTTTATTTATATTTAAATGTATTAAGGTGTGGCGTGCTCTTTTCCCTCCGTTATATGATAAACTCAACCAACACATGGACTCACTGCATCTAAGCAATGGAGAGTTCCCACGTGTTACCCAGTTGACGTCCTTGTACACTGAGATAAAAAAACATGAAAAACAGGGCCAAAAAAAATCATTCTAACATATCAAGGGAGCTTGGGAGAGGGGAGGGAGGGGACACGGTTGTGGGATTCCCAGCATGTCTACAGATGACAGCCCTTCGCCCAGGGCTGGCTGATGCAGCGACATTGTGCGCCTGTCATAGCTGCCCTTCAACAGCAGATGAAGCTGTCAGCAGGACGATGACTTTAGTCTGACAGCCGCTCCACCCTCTCTCTTCACAGCGTTGCAAATAAATATGTTGGGTTTCAAAGCTGCCGAGGCAGACGTTGGACAGTGGGTCAGGGGGCCAAACGCAGAGCAAAAGCATTCCCTTCCCCTCGTAACCTGTTCTCAATGAGCCTGGTCACCTCGCCAGGGCACCCATTCAGCGTGAGCCATCCAAAGGGCCCCTGGGCCCCAGATCTCACACACTGCCTGCCGGGGGACTTCTGTGAGCCTCGCTCTCTCTCTCTCTGACAGCCATCACACTCGCTCTCTCTCTTTCTCTGTGCATCTCTGTGTTGGAGAGCCAAAAATATCCTCGGCAGAGCGAAATAGCGAGCACACCAGCAGTTCAAACCATCGATGACAGAATGGGATTCAGTCTGATGAGGATGAAAATGACTTCTCCCCGCTGACTCAGTTTGAGAAGAAATAGTTATTCACAAACTTTGTCTCGGTGATGAAGTGAGAATCTCATCATCAGAGCAACATGCAGGTGGAAGAGAAGAACGGGGAGTGGAGCTGACAGAGGCCTCTCTTCTTCTTCTCTCACCTCCTTTTTTCCTCTAGTGCAGCCACAAAATCACGACTCTTTTCATCTCACTTCATCTTCATCTTGCAAACTCACTTGACATCATACAAAAAGCATCCATTTTGTTGAACTGTTTAATAACATAATAACATTTACTGTAATTCATTCAAAGTGACTTGCTAGCCTCTAGTGCTGATTAAAGGTGTATAGCCTAAGGTAATGGACAGAGATTGAATTTATGTACAGCTCATTAAAGATATAATGTCTTACAGTAAAAAGCTTGAGAGTGTGTGTGTGTGTGTGTGTGTGTGTGTGTGTGTGTGTGTGTGTGTGTGTGTGTGTGTGTGTGTGTGTGTGTGTGTGTGTGTGTGTGTGTGTGTGGTGTCATAATGGAGCTCAATCGATCAGCAAAATGACTCAACAACCATGTTGATAACTGATTATCAATTGTATTATTATGATTATTATTAGTTATTATTAACATAGATTTTATATTAAACTGCCTCTGGTAATAGGAGCATAGGGGAAATATTAGGAAGGAAATATTAATCAGACAACATGTTTCTGTCATTCCATACAAAGCTGCAAATACACACATTCTGCTTTTCTCTTAAATCCCAACCCACACCACATGAACTATATTGGGTCACATTAGGCCTGTTTGTCCTTTCTGCATTCTTTCACACATTTCACTACATAAATTAAAAAATATATATTTCTTACTCAGAGCAAAATAAAAATAAGTCTTACAACTTTGACATTTCTTCTTCCAAGATTATGTTTTGCCTCTACACAAAAGCAGCAGTAGAAGCAGTGAAAGTCAAAGCCAGACTGAAAGGGTTAATTTAACATTATATAAGCAATGTTTTAACTTTAATTTTTTTTTTCACATGTTAAAGAGACAGAAAAACAAATCCTGGAACCCACCAATGAAAGCACAGCATTATTCACGGACTCTGTTATTATTTAACAGATTGCAGCCTCCCATCACACACACACACACACACACACACACGCAAATGGAGAGACTCTCTTTGCACGCAACTAAATGGAAAACGGATACTAGTTTTTGGATTAAGATTCATTTCCTCCATTTGTTTTAAATGGGTTTTTATTTGCATATGAATATATTACATTTTAAATGAAACACTGCGTGCTGTCACTGAGAGAGAGCACATAGATCATGACCACACAGAAACTCCAAATCCTGATTAAACACAGACCTGACCTCCTTTTCTACTTTTTAAAATGTAAAAGGAATTTAATATTCCGTTAATGCTGTTATTGGAGTTCCCTCAACACTACTAAATAAAGCCTTTTACAGCTCAGTAGATGAAGGCCTCAGTTTGCACTCAGACCCATTTAGAGATGCAAAGTTTGAGTTTGACACGCACTGTAGACATTCATGTACCAGATGGGTCATACATGCAAGTCCATGTACGTTTCCCACTGCTTTTTAAATGGTTTGTTTGAAGTTGTTGTCTCTGCTGAAGACATGCATGTGTTTTGTCACATTTTAGACTTTCAGACACAATGAGATCATGATAAAAGCTGGAACTTTAACTAGTCCAAATGTGGGCTTCATTTACTCACTATGAAGGATCAGACCCTTAATAAGAGAGATGTATGCTCTATGAGGATAAATAGCTGAGAATGGCTTCCTGGCAGGAAAATGCAAAGCAGGAGGACAATCTAAACCATTGACTCAAAGTCACAAGAGACCAGTTGGAATCCTTTCAGAAGAGTCTTAAAGTTGGACTCATTAGTGTTATGTCTTCTGTTTTTTATAAATTGAGGCTGCAGCAGTTTACTGTCACAAACTTATTAACGTTTTATTCAAATGATCTGTTTTCTGCAGTTTTAGGCCGGCAGTATGCAAAGCTGCACTACGTTACCTATCGCTTTCAGATCAACACATCTCCAGCTTACTGCTTGTGGCCCCATGTACCCAGAGCCCCCCTTCCCCCGCCCCACATGTCTCAGAACCATGTAGTCACAACAATGACAGCTTTTAAATTAACAGAAGCTACACTTGTTGAATTTCAGTGATTCTCTGATCCACCATCATCCAGTTTCCTAGATCAGCAAGATTACAACCAACCAGGCGTCAGGAGATCAAGAGGTCAAAGGTCACAGCACATGGACAATATTCCGGTGACCCATGAATGGGCGCTGGTGATTAAGAAGTGCTTTTTTGTTTGGACAATGTTACGCTATAGGCAGCAGCAAACACAGGGGACAAGTGTACATCCTCTGTGATCTGACTCGTCTCTCTTTGCGATCATTGTCCACAAATGTCCACGTGCATCAGTGTCCCCTGTCAATCATGTTCATTTGATAGTTTCCCGTTCAATATCCCTCGCAGATATTTGACATTTTTTTTCTCATAACACAAATTGGCTTCTCTCTGTCTTTTCTTGACTTTAAAATAATTAAATTATACTTAAAGCGCATTGAAGAAAAATAAGTCATTCAAACTGCAATGCAGTACAATGAGAGACATAAAATGAGAGAAAAGAGCATTTAGGATGAGACTGACATGCATAATGTGAGAATTTAAGAACATGATGCAGAAGAGCCAGCAACCTGTAGTGTTGCCAGTTTACCAGCTAACGCTAATGCATTGGAATGCAACAATACATTCTACCTTCATTAAGCTTATACTGTAGACCTCCAGGGTTTAAACTGAAAGAGAGGTGTGTGTCAGTTCAAAGTTGACAGGGGTGGACAGTGAGCTCTATTACAAAGAGTAGTATCTGAAATACTATAAAATGTATAAGCTCAAGTAAAATTCAAGTACCTTAAAATTGTACCTATGTACCTGCTCTTACTTACTTTCCATCTCTGAAAGAAAGATTCTTTCACTTACTGCACTTATTGATATGAAATAACACTGATTGCTTTAAATGTTACACTTTGACAATCAAACTTTGTTGTGGACACTCTGAGCGACTGACATTTCATTTGATACTTTGATATTTACTTCCAGAGATTTTTCCGTGGCCTACTTTAGTCTCTGATCTCATCTGTCTTTGCCATAATGCGTGATTTCAGTCTCGGCATTATTTTCTTCTGTTCATCCCAGTATGATTTTTGCTTTTGCCCTAGTTGCCTTTTTCAGTAAAAAGGAAGATTTACATCTTAATGGATCTTAGCAGTAGCAGAGGCCCTCTGAGCACTGTGATCTCACAGTCACATGCACTGCTGCAACAGTGTGCATTAAAAACACAAACAAAAATACTATTTCACATGAAATAAAATCCATTGTGCCTTCGGTCAGATTAATACCCATTCTAGGAAGTTGTATGGCTCATGTTGTAAAAACAGATCACTGATAGCAATGTATTAGTGGGGATTAACACGACTTTTGCCCAGCTTTCTGTCCACAATAAAGCTTTAATCTAGGCTCTGATTGGGAGGAGGGGCTGCCGCGCCGGGCCAATGAGCTGCCTCGCTGTCTGTAGCATGTCCCCGCCTATAGGTGTCTCTCGTGATGGTGCGGCCCGGGCCGGCCTGGCAACAGACGCAGTGACAGACGTGCCCCTGGGATTCCACCTGTCAGCCACAAACGCACTAATCGACAGGCCTCGTATTAGCTGAACTCTCTGTCAAATCTTCATCTTCTCATTCGTCTGACAGACTCCCTCTGCCCACCCCCACCCTATCTTATCCATCCCAAACTCCGCCCCTCCACCCGCCTGCATAAAACACATCACTATCAACCCTTCATGCCTGCTGTGCCCAAACCAGATTTCTTCTTTTGTGTGAAAAAACGCAGGTTTTGCTAAAAGAAATAATCCCAAATCTTCTGTGCAGCTTCTTAAACAAACCCCACCCCCTCTCCACCTCCCTGCCTTTCAGCTTTAATGTGACAGAGGTGGGCTTTAATGTTCGCTAGTAATTGGGTAGGAGAGGGAGAGACTGTTTGGGAGGAGGAGAAGGAGGAGGAGGAGGAGGAGGAGGAAGGGTCATGGTCAGGTTTCTCATGGAGGTTATTCTGCATCTGTCTCTTAGCAACGGCAGACCGCTCTTTGTACAGTCCTTGAGATGATTGGTGCATTTTCCTTTTTTCTTTTTCCTCCTTGGTCTCTGAAATGTTTGGTGAGGGGGCTCCTCGGCAGACAGCCCCCTCACACATTCACTGCTTTTTAGAATTTGTTTTCATGAGCCTGCGATGGGTTTGCTGAGGCGTGGCACTCGCCGTAGCTTAGCCTCCCTGAGTGGAAACGAACATCACACATGTGAGGAGAAAATGACAGAAATAAAGCCAAATTATACACCAAGCAGAAAGCACTGAAGATAAATGTTCCTTTACGTATGATCACTTTATGGATAATAGTAATCACTTTATCATTGTATTTATTTAATATCAATATTTATTGAATTTAACATGAAATCCCAAATGAAAGTTCATTTTACAGTTATGCACAGCTTTCAATGCCCTGGTTGCCAAATATTGAACAAGTCCTGGCTCTAACACCTTATGTTGTAATAGATGTTATCCAATGGGAAGTAGCTGAGACTTCATTTAACCAGTGTAGTACTGTGGGGGGGGGGGGGAGCAGATTCCCAGTGAGTTGTGATGCTCTTCGTTGCAGCGATCAAAGCAAAATCTATTTATTTCCCAGGGTCTATGTTGCCTGTGCCAAGATGACACAAGGGAGGCGATTTTGTTACATGAATATCTAAACATAATCACCTTTTTAGTCATATTTAGATAGATGGCATTAAAAGAAGTGACTGTATGGGAGTGGGGTGGCCTGATGCTGCAGCTCATCATCTTCCCGAGTATCTCACAGCTATCATATCCCCCTTCTCTTAAGCATCAGGAAAAGGGCAGCCCGGGGCCAAAGGTCACTGCAAGGAGCCTGGGGAACCTCTTAATTCACTCGGTCAGCTCGGAGACATCAGAGCAGGGAGACAGATTGGCGTGATGTCAGTCCTACACATGGAACAGGATTAAAAGGGCAATTTGGGGACAAGAGGGAGAAATAAAGGAAGAAGAAAAGAACTTGAGCTTATTCTCTTTTCCAAGCAGCTTGGATTTACCCACAGATTAGATAGATAGATAGATAGATAGATAGATAGATAGATAGATAGATAGATAGATAGATAGATCCATATAAGTATGGCTAGAAGAATGACAGTTTATGGTTTTGAGTTTAATTTCCTTTTATTCACAGACCAGAGGTTAAAACCCATAATGGCTGAAGTCTGAACGAACAGAGTTCACACAATGTAATTTATGTATTTATTTCCAACATGCCATTAGACTACAGTCAGTGGAGGTATGGATCACCTGTGAAGGGTTAAAGAAGGCTTTCCCTGATCTGATGATGTTTCCATGTTAGAAGGGTCGGACGGACAGCACGTGGACTCACATGTTAACCATGCAGGTCGTTCAATGCCTTTCCCATTTTTTTAACATAACATAAACATAATCTCCCCATAACGCATCATTTACATAAAATGAGTCGATATCAGGGACATCATAGCACCTGCATACGGGAACTTTGCTCGGCTTGTCCTATGTTTTTAAGACTGTGTGGCTTTGTCTCTGATGACGTGTGGAGGTAGAAAATAACTGTTTTATTGTTTTAGCTTCAGTCTAAAATCAGCTGTGTTGTGTATCATCGTATGCAACTATTGCTTTAAAACCTTTCTTCATTCATCGCAATAAAAGCGCAAAAAGAGCACATCAATAAATGAGGAAGTAAGAAAAAAAATTCAGTTCATAAATAAATTGGCTAAATAATTAAACGTGAAGAGATCTTACAATAAAATGGCAGAAGGGCACATTAAAAGGTGTGTAATTAAAAACTGTAAAGTGCTCTGAATATCAAAGGATTTATGGAGATGTAATAACCAACCATAAAATATGTCCTTTTTGTCGCGCCAAACGCAACCCTGCGTGACTGTGATATGCGCGTGTCCTTTTCATTTTATTTTTGTTATGTTTATATTTTAGTGGCTTGTTTTCCCACTGTGAAACCATTTGTTTTAAATAATAATAATAATAATAATAATATTAATAATTCCTTCCTAACACTGCACGTGATTCGTTATGAAGATATAATAATTGTTTTCTCGGTCAGACTTGCTTTTCACAGAAACTTGAGAACAAAAAAAATCGGTACAAATAATTTCTAAAATTAAATCCTAAAATTAAAAACTAAATAGAAAATTTAAAATTGCCTTTTTGATGACAAACAAATGCATCCGAGCTGGCGAAGCCTTGTTATTAATAATTAATAATGTTATCATAAAGTGCAGCTGCTGAAAAACAATATGGAGCCTATATATTGAGTCAACACTGTATTATCAATATATTCGGGCATTTATAATAATAAACTAGCTGGTAGCTGTAAATTATAGCCTAGGCTATATTTAATATTTAAAATATGAAATATGTCAGCCACAGCACAACAGCAGTGTATTACCGACTCTTACTAATCATAACAGAGATCTTCAACAGCACCCTTAGGGGGTCCTCAGAGTCAATGGGGGGCCCTCCAGATTATGGTTACATATTCTAAGTTAATTCAAAAATTAGAAAAAATGCTATAGCAACTATAAATGACGAGTGATGCTATGTTACTGGTCTATGGGTAATGTAGTCACTAAGGCCATCTTAGGATCCAATGCGCCACGTGTAACATTAAAACACGGTTTATAAAATCATTCCAACAACTATTTTAATAGCTCAGTCTAAAGGTGTTGGGCCCATGATTCATTTTTATTTATATATGTTGTGTGTGTGTGTGTGTGTGTGTGTGTGTGTGTGTGGGGGGTTCTCTACTAGCTAAGGGGTCCTTGGCTTACAAAAACAAACTTTGAAGACCCCTGAATTATAGAATATGTCTTATTAAGGGTGCTGCGCTTCGATCCGAGAGGATCTAGCAAATATTATATTAAATTTTTTTTTTTTTAATCTTGATTTAGCTTATATATTCGAGACAGAGGTAATATAATGGCTATTTTACATGAGTTTTTCCAGATTATGGTTAATATTCTAAGGAAAAAATGCTATAGCAACTATAAATGACGAGTGATGCTATGTTACTGGTCTATGGGTAATGTAGTCAGTTGCTCAGTATTCTATGCTGGATATTTCTTAAAGGTGTTGGGCCCATGATTCACGTGTTTTATATATGTTGTGTGTGTGTGTGTGTGGGGTGTGTGTGGGGGGTTCTCTACACCCTCTCTCTTTCAGCTAAATTGCTTACATGTTTTGAAGACCCCTGAATTATAGAATATGTCTTATTAAGAGATGTGCGTTATCATCTCACACTGCTCCAGAGAAACGGTAACCGCGAGGAAGATGACGTTGCGCGCGACAGATATTTTTGCGCTGATCCGAGAGGATCTAGCAAATATTATATTAAATTTTTTTTTTTAATCTTGATTTAGCTTATATATTCGAGATTTTCTTTGTTACAGTAAATTGCATGTATACTTTAGTTCCAATATTTCTACAGAGGTAATATAATGGCGTTGGACTTATATTTTGTGCAGGAGTATGAATAGAATTCGGCATCATTCTAGGTTTGAGAGGGATTTAAAGCACGTCATTGAAACGAATCCAAAAGCTGCAGTCAGCAGTCATTTCACATTATCATTACACTGCACGTGCCCTCACCAGACTACATGGATTTAATAACATTCAGTTGGAACTGCCATAATTATACCGAATGACTTGTATTTCACAACTTCCACATGGTGACATAATGTTTGTTCCCTGTTTTACACACACACACACACACACACACACACACACACACACAGTAGGCCTACAACTACTGTATCATCTCTTTTTCAATCCTAAAACATTATTTTTCTGGAGAAAAGAAAATAATTTCTACTTGTTCTTAAATCAAAGCGAACCGTTTAAATGATTTCATCATAAATATCAGCGAGTGTCTCGTTCAAGAAAGTTCGCACAAAGCTCATCTTACACTAATATTCATGTCATCACCCCACAACAAAAACATGTAAGTGCCACATTAATTGATAAATATTATTTTATGTGATAATGTCCTATATTGGAAAGCTGCTTTCATTCTGATGTGTGGGTTTGAGCCTCTAGGTTGAATCTTCATTTGACATAATTCATATTTTGTCTTTAAAACCTATTAAGAGCGATCTGATTGGCTACACACTTTCCACCCTGAATTCTGATTGGCTAAGTCCAAACTATGCTGCGTAATGACGACCCAGTTTCAGCTCGCGGTGCTCTCCTAGTGACGAAAACTGGTGGGAAGAATAAATGCAAATGCATGAGTTTAACCCTTCTTCTCCTGCTTCGAGATGCAGCCCGAGCTGAACTGATTCTCCTCTTCCATTGCATCATATTCTCATTGGCATTTTCTTCCTCTGCACCTGTACGTGTGTTGGAAAATGATCCATTGTTTTATGTTGGCCCTTTGGCCCCGAACATCCAGGGGCCATGGCGCGCCCAGCTTCATCCTCCTCAGGGTAAACTGTTGTGACAGAGCGCCCAGGGGCCCCTCATTAGCTCTCTGTCTGCTAAGAAGCAAAGACGCTGCTTTAATCCTCTCTGTCCCCCCTCAATCTGGCAACGCACACATGATTATAATTCCATTTTTTCTCTTGTCTTAGGCAGAGTTTAACCACATTTATGAATTAATACAATACCGAATAACAAAAAAGCATGTTTGTTTAAAGCTGTTAAGTTAGTGTCAAGCAGTAAAACTGTTAAATTAGGTGAGAATAGACTTCTATGGCATTGTATGTAACTAAAAGTGAAGTGAAAAGTGAAATGTTTCCCTGCAGCAGGCTTCAAATGACTTCAAATATCTGATTATGACAATATTACTCTCAGGAACCGGTTCCATAACACAGTTTAGATTGATATATGTATATTTAGCCTATATATATACACACACACATATATATATACATACTATATATATATATATATATATATATATATATATATATATATATATATATATATATATATATATATATATATATATATATATATATATATATAGTATGTATGTGTGTATATATATGTGTATATATATATATATATATACACACATACTATATGTGTGTATATATATATATATATATATATATATATATACATACATACACACACACACACACCTTTTCTAGTTTGGGAGTGGAGGCATAAACAACATAGAATGGAAATGACAAAATAAACCAAATACACTTTATTTATAAATCTTGAGTTATAATTTAATACGGTACCAATATGTTAACCAATATGCTTTCACAGTACATCAGAGTGGTTGTCAAAAAGAAGTAAACACAAATACATACACATACACACACACACACACACACACACACGCACAAATGCACACACATACACAAACTTTCAGTCCAGCAATACCCTGCAGTGGTCGGTTGTGCCATAAAGCGGCCCGGGCTCATAAACGCATGAATAATAATAATGAAACAGATTTGTTACTTGAGTTGGGAAGTTGTGTCCACTTCTGTATCCCTTTAAGAGACTGTAGTTACAGTACAGTACGTCAGGCCCAGGGCTCTAGTAATCTCTCTGTTAAATACTAGACGTGTTTGGTAATGCATTCATCGTGACTCCATAAGGTAATGTCATTATTTTTCCCTGTAACAAGTTTCAGCCAAATGAACACGACTTTTGATTGATCAGATGTACAGTCAGCCTTCTTCCCTTTATCTATTTTTGCCATAATTAGCTTTATCATCATCTCTCAGTTTAAATGAAAAATAACGATGAGTGGCAAAATTGACTCATTTGATGAAAAATAAACATGATGTTCTGGATTATCATATCATTCATATTAGAAAAAAATTTAGAAGGCAAAATGAGTGGAAATTAAGAACTTTGGCAAGAGGAAATCTTTACATCTGCCAGGAAGTATGAACTAAAAATATTTAAGAAAATACTAAAGTGAGAAAATAATGACATGAGAAGTGTGTTTTTCCTTTCATTCTTAGTATGTCGAAAATGCAAATAGAATAAGAATCCAAAGTAAGTAAAACAGAGCATTCATCTCACCCTTCGGGCTGTACACCAATGATAGAATAGGTTAAAGTCAGACAATGTGGGGTTTCAAACACCTGTGTTAAATCTTTCTGAAATGTCCCTTTAATCCAAAGTGCCATGTCTGGAAGGTATGAAAAGAAGACAAAAAAGACAATGAGACAAGACATTCCCTGCTGTTTTTTCACTTGCCGGGGCAAAAATACGTAAAACATTTTTTTTTTTAAAAGAAGGAAAAAAAGAGCCAAAACATAATTTACAAGCACGATAAATATACATACAGGGTCCAATAAATATTGTTTGTTATCCCAAAACCATAGACTGTTAGCGGTCACCACACTGCAAAAATGTGCATCATAACCAGTCATTTCAAATACTGTTTCTCTTTGAACAAATAAAAGAATTCTGCCAGTGGGGTGAGATCTTTTAACGTCTGCAAAATGGTTCATTTAATTTAGCATTAGGCAGACCTCTCCTCTGGTACCAAGGAAATGGCAGATGGTATAAGAAAATTATGACTGAGATGTTTTTTTTACATTGGAAATGCCCGTTATTCCTGTACCTCATTCCACTGGCAGTTTTCTTCCCTTGCAACAGTGATTTTATGCCACACTGAAATGACTTGATTTGAGGTGTGGGACCTTTCCTGACCTTAGAAGCACACCTGTCGCTTTTCCTTCTACTGAATAGGCATGTAAGGCCAGTTGAAGCTGCTTCCGGACAGCAGCATGTCCCTTATCAGAGTTTCTATAGGGGTTTTCCCCACCAGACGGACGAAGAAAAGCTGCTCTATGACAGAGGAAGAGACGGTGCGGAGGGAAGGCAAGCGGAGCAGCAGCTTCCCAAACCTGTTAGGCTGGTTGGGGTACTGGCTCCTCACATACTCCTCTAACGCACACTGCGATTTCTCCTGCAGACCCTCCACATGGCTCACATCTGACAGGCCGCAAGCATCTGCAGACAGAGAGACAAAAAACAGGGAGAAGAAGAAGCGGTCAAGATCAGTAGTTCAACCAGACATCGTCATGAAGGCCAGCAAAACAAGGAATGCTTTCATTTTACAGGTGTATTATTAACTTAGTTAGTACAACGCACAGCAGCATAGGGAAGACAGTATGTAGTGTAGTGTACTATGATCATCATAAGGCAAAAATACACCACAAACAAGAAACTATTCTATTTTTAAACATTTTGCTCTTGAAAGTCCTTGTTTTTCTCTTGAAACTATAGATCAAGGCAGGATTGAGCATTTGTGTCTGACTTAAAATAGTTTATTATCTTATAATAGATCCCAGTAAGTCATGTGTGACATAGTAACAAAAAAGTAAAGCAGGTATTTAACGTAAACAAATAAGTCAAATGTCTTCATTTGTTCCCAGGATCAGTGCTGTGGTAAAAACACAGCCGCTTAAATAAAATAGATCCCCATCTAGTTCCCCCTTATGAGTCCCAAGGCATTAGGAATCAAAGATGGCGCTATTGCTCCCATGTGTGTAAGAATGTAAGAAATGATGTTAGCACAAGAAATAAGGAAACACACTGGTGTGTATCAGAGCCCAGGCAGAGCCTTACTGTACAAGACCTTATTATACTGGATGTGTGGTGTTTCTGCACACTGCACAGAGCCCTCTGTTTGTACTGTAATGCCGCAGGCCCAATGCATGGCAGAGGTTAAAGAACGGTCTCTGTGTTCCAGTTTAAAGACACGTGTTCAGATGTGGACTAAAATAGACCTACACAGGAGACCTTCTTTTTTTTAATTACTCTATGATACTGTTCATGACCCGGCCATCAACCATCATCCTGACGGTTACTAAAAGGCTCTGCAGGAGCTAGTATGCACTGCAGTGCAACCCAAAGGTTGTTTATGTAGAAATTGGTTGTAAGCCAAATTCAAGCTGTAATAATTCAAAGATAGAAACACAATTAAAGACATCTATTTGCATTATAATTTTGTAATTCATGTTTAAAGCAATGGCACATATTAGATTTTTAAAAAATAATTTAATTTTTTTTTTGTTATTTGATAAATAATGTAGGCTAATGCAAAATGTGAAACCGACATTTAAACTCTAGTTCATTTAACAGCTTCATATTTGAGATTTCAAATAATTTGATAATAACAAACGGGCCAATAACATAACAGCGATGATGCTGCGTTACTAGGCAGATGATTTTTTTGTGAAGCAACAATGGAATCGAATATTACAAACTACTAAATGTTTAAGCTCAGCCCTGTTTTCATTCGTTTGCATACTGTATGATTAATGCAAAATGTTTTATAGTTTAGGGGCTGCAGGCACGTGGCGCAGTTTGTAAATCTCACTTACAGCCTTTCAAATCTAATAAATAATAATTATACATGGCATAATACTGAAACTAAACTATTTTCTTTTAGGTCATATAAGGTCACCGTACATAGTCAGTAGGAAAGGAATTATGTAATTTTATAAAGAGAAGACTTTTCAAAATATATTTATTTATTTTATTTTAATATTTTTTTTTGCTATCTGTGTTTTAAGGCTTGTTTTTATGTTATAATGATTCTTGAGGTCAGAGTTCTGATCACACTGAAATTCGAAAAATAAATCAATAAATAGCCTAAAAGTGCATCAAATACGTTTGTTGTTTTTTTTTGTTTTTTTTTTTTTTACTTATTATTTATGTATTTATTTTTGCAGATAAGCGAACCCTTCGCCTCCTCGAGCTTTAACTGGAGCAGACCCTTAACGCACGCGCATTTTACGAAAGTACATCCATTATTTTCCAAGAAAACGACCAATTTCTGTTAAAATAAATGTGTTTTTAACCAACTTTTATTTCCCAATGTTCAGACCATTACCAAATGTATATTATAAAGGCCTATTACATAACAAAAAAAAACAATACAGTAAAAATAAATTTAAAAAAATTTATTCAACCAGCTTTATTCATTGCATGTCTAGTGTTTTTTATTTAAACAAAAAATAAAATCTTAATTAATTAAAACTTTGACTGGATATTTTCTTTAGCCACCACGGCCCACACCGTGTACATAGATGGTGACTTTGCTGAAAACACATCTGAGCCATGCAGGGCTCCATGTTTGCATGCTACAGAAACGTAGTTTACCTGTGGTGAACAGCACGATGGCCTTGATGCAGCTGTACTCTGCTGAATCCACGTGCAGCACCTTGAGCTTCTCCACCTGCTCCTGGAAGACCCGGATGTGGTCCATGAAGGCCACCACCCGGTCCGCGGACATCGGGGGAGGCATGGAGGCCGGCTGCGGCCAACAGCGGGGCGACGTGGACTGGCATGGAGCACTGGGCGGCGTTCAGGACGAACAGTTCGCTCCAGGTAAGGCGGAGCAGGGCCACCTGGTCCGTCACCTGCAGGTCCGGGAAGAAAGGGATGTTGCGGGCCCATTCCACGGCGCTGAAGAGCATCCGGGCCGCTAGCTCACAGATGTTCTCGATGCCCATGATAGTGTTGCTCTGCAGGCACTGAGAGCCAAACCTGGAGGTCGGGTAGGGCTCGGCCCGCAGCAGGAGAGAGATGTATCCGGATAGATAGGAGTGACACTGTAGAGGGTCTCCGTTTGTCAGGGCAAACTGGCCGTGATAAGACTGAGTAGGAAGTCTGCCTCTCTGGACAGCTGGGAAGAAAAAACATTAGGCAGTAATGTTAAATCAAGCTAGCACTCAGATAGGCTAAAGAAAAGCGTTAGACAGTAATGTTAAATCAAGCTAGCACAAAAACATACAGTAGACTAATGTTAAATTAAGCTAGCACAGAGATAGGCTAAAGAAAAGCGTTAGACAGTAATGTGAAATCAAGCTAGCACTCGGTAGGCTAAAGAAAAACATAAAGTAGGCTAATGTTAAATTAAGCTAGCACAGAGATGGGCTAAAGAAAAACATACAGTAATGTTAAATCAAGCTAGCACACAGATAGGCTAAATAAAAACAGTAATGTTAAATCAAGCTAGCACACAGTAGACTAAAGAAAAAACAGTTGAATGCAGAACGGATCTTTTAAAGCGAAATGTCAATTAATATAACAGAACACCTTATAGACACACACACACACACACCCACACCCACACACACACACACAGGCATTAGAATGCATTTCTGCGGCCTATTGAAGCCTATGGTGGACAAGCTTTTCACAAATGGACATGAATACGTGTTTTGGACAACTCCCCCTGGAAAGTATGTCACATTCACTTTGTTGTTTGAGTAAATTTCTTGGCCATAACCTGCAGATAATGTGGCGCGAGAGTTTTAGCGTTTTCTGTGGTTCAGTTTATTCAAAGCCAAAACTGGCAACTTTGCGCCTTGAACTCATGGCAAGTAACTTGGCCATAGCCACTCTGATAGTAGGCCCCTAGCCTATTCTACGTGGCCTGTGTTTTGTTCCGTATTTTTTGGTAAGGGTAAGTAGAAAGGGTACATTTCATTCAATTTGGCAATAAAAGGGTTCACTCTCTTATACCACTCATTTAATTTGGAAGCAGTAGCCTAATAGTAGGATACGTGGGCCTGTACGACCATCATGCATATGGATAGGAACACACGCACACATACACACTCCACATATGATTACATAATGTACCAAAAACACCACGGACTTGAAGGCTACAAATGAAATGAAAAAAAACATTAAAATGTAGCGAAAATTCTGTCAAATTTAAACATATGACATTTAAAGCAGCTTCGGACTATCTGAGTCCCACAGCGGCCATGTAGGAAGGATATAGGGCGAGCGCATAGCAACAATAATATAGCCTACTACACATGCTACAAGATGCTAGCTGTAACACTAATCCATGTAACACCACCGGCTAGATAGTATGCTATTAGACATGTAGCATAGAGTATCTGAGAAAAATAGGTTGATTTGATTAGAATATGAATAGGCGGAAAAATATCTCGACAATATTACGGAGAAGCCTACACAAGGGCAGCACACATGGCTTTGTCCAGGAATAAGTAGCCACTAGATACAAATGTCGAATGCACAAGATTTATAGCAGTTTATAGGACATACGTGGTCAAAGAAAAAATAATAATAATAATAATGGATAAAAAAGGCGTACAGTAGAGAGCATTATGTGAAACAAGACAGTGTCCTGAGCCGTGTAGTGCTGGATAATACGATGTGATAATACCGATAGAAACAACAGGAGGACGCAGGGTGCCCGTACCTTCCCTTCTCATGCCGACTTTGAGGCATTTCTTGAGGCGACAGTACTGGCACTGGTTGCGGTGGTGCTGGTCAACGGGACAGTTCCTGTTGGCCCTGCAGGTGTAGGACAGGTTTCTCCTGACGCTGCGTTTAAAGAAGCTCTTACATCCTTCACAGGTGAACTGTCCGTAGTGCTTCCCGCTGGATTTATCCCCGCACACGATGCACTCAATCTGCTGGCTCTGCTGTTTGTCCATGGACGAGGAGGAGGACGAGGAAGATGAGGTGGTGTTGTTATTGTTGCTGGTGCTCGTGGTGCTGCTGCCGGACTGATTGGGCGGCGGTGCGCCCGGAGGTGGTGCTGCTGCCGCCGGGGGTATTTCCAGAGAAGATGCCGGGTTCATGTGTCCCGTCAGCTCCCCAGGCAGAGACAGAGGTGCGACCTGGGACACCGATGAGGAGAGGGTCCCCTGAGTGTCCCCGACGCCCTCGGTGTTTCTCCACGCCACCAGTGCCATATCGATATAGTCTCCAAAACTTTGAGCGCCCAACTTTCCTATTTTTCCGCGATAATTAACACACTATAGTCTGCATGAATTATTAACACATTTAAGAAAACTGCGACATTGTTTGACAAACTCGAATATAAGTTATAGGCCTGAAAATATGAACGGAACTCAAAAGATAGGCAATATATGCTAAATATAACGCGCAACTAGTGAAGAATGGTCCCCAGAAACAGCTTCGGTGCGGTGGAAATCCCAAAAAGAAAGATTCATTCAGATCGACATAATGCATAACATCCACAGAAGGGGAAATAAATACAGACAACACTGAGCCAAAATCCACGGAGGAAAAGCAAAAGTTATCCTCAAAAATACTGATCCGTTCAGTCCTGCATGGGTGGGCAGCTTTAAACAGAGCACCGTGCGAGCAGACCCTTCAGCAGGGATGGACCAGGCTTTCCAGACGCTCCCTGCTCTCCCGATCAGTCAGAAGTTAGGCTACATTAAAAAGACAACGGAGGGAACCGAGAGAGAGAGAGACGCACACACACACAGAGGAGGTGATGGATGAGGATTCTGATGATGCTTCGCTCTGGGACGGAGGAGGAGAGTGGTGCGTCCACAATTTACGGTCCGTGACGTCTGTGTTTGGGGCAGGGTTACCGCGAGGAGGAGCCCATCTGGGGTCAGCAGCGGCTCCACTTCTGTTGACACAACGTTGAGTGTGGTGTGTGTCCTTAAATTCCCCTAATCTTTCTGGTTGCCTTCTCTCTCTCTCTCGCTCGCTCGCTCTCTCTCCCTCCCCCCCCCTCCCTCTCTCTCTCTCTCTCTCTCTCTCTCTCTCTCTCTCTCTCTATATCTCTCTGGATATTTATGATTATGTCAGACCATTGTCTTTGTCATATAGGCTACTTTGATATGCACCGCAGGGACATACTATTACTCTCACATGAGGAGTGCAGCAGACACAGTATCCAGTAGGTATAGTATTCAGCTCTGTTTACTGCAGTAATTTGATGCCACCTAGTGTCATCATTAAATTGCACAGGAAACTACCTTATTCTATAGGATGCACTTACATAGTGCGAGGGACCAAACAGTAAAGGAACATGGACAATACATTTTCATTAACATTAACCAAAACAGAATACTTACCATAATTTTAATCAAGCAAAAAATAATCTAAAGAAGGATTAAAGCTTCCCAGTGACAGGGCGAGCAGTGGTAGTTGCCATTAGGCCATCTCCCGTATAAAACAGCTGGTAGACTGAGGGACCTGCTCTGACTGTGGCCCTCCTCTGGTGAGTGTAAAAGAAATAATGGTTATAAAAAAGAACCAGACAAAACAATAGTAACTAAATGTGTGCCCTACAAAAATATGTCTTGTATTGTCATCTAGGTAAAGTATGTATGTGAAACAAAACCATGTGTCCTGTAAATTATTTGCAATGAATACATGTTTGAATGAAACAAAAGCATGAATGTGTAATGTTTTGGGGAAATGATATGAACCAATCTTTAAGAAAACCTAAGCCAAAGAAAAGAAATGTGAGTGCAAGAGGTTTCTACTGTTAAGATGGCTGTGGCCATCACACATGTCTCATTCATCAGACATATCCCCCCCCCCAATGATTTTGAATTGTGACATCTGTTCATCTGTTCTTTACAACCTCTTATGTATGTATATATGTCACTCAAACTGACCTGTCAGTTAAGAGGGGCTGAATAATACAATGTTCTGTTTGTCTCAATAGTTTTTTTTATTTGTATTGCTGTAATCTGAACATCATCCACTCTCTGATGTTGTATGTAAAACATGTACAGATTTTACCCCCTGACCAGCACAAAGCATTCTGGGTAGAAAGAACGAGCCTAGCTTTATACAGCACTGCACCATCAATTTGTAATTTACTAAACAACAATATTGTAACTGAAAAACACTTCAATGCTACATTTCGAATTTTTAATTATGGTGTATGATTAGTTTAGGAATTATTCAAAACCCTATTTTTGAAATTAGACACCCCTGAAGTTACTCCACAGTGCCAATAAGTATACCCCTTACCCATCAATGTTCCTGTTTAAGATTTAATATTTGTGCATGTGTCCCACTAATGATCTCATCCTAATCAGTAACTAATATCTTATAATAAGACCGTAAAACTCAGCTCCACTAACTTGCGTTGTGACTACATGTCACAGTGTATGATTGCACCTAGAGATTCAACACCTTTTCACACTGTCATAATGGACAGTGTTGTCCCGGTGCCGTCTGTGTCTCCTCATACAGTACGGTCCTACTTTTAGCTCCTGATGTTTCTGCACCAGTGGCACCAAGACGGACTCCTGACCACTTTTTTCTATTCCTAGATTAAATTATCTTGATGCTCTTAGAAGCAAGTCATCTACATGTGAAAATGTCTGCATGGCCATGTCACTGTTGATTCATACTCCATGAGTCCCAGGGCTGAGTGTGCTGTCACGTTCTTCCAGACGGCCAGCTTTGCAGTCATCCAGTGACTGCTCACACAAAACAAGCTCTGCCCTGCCTGCTAACAAAACACATGGCCGAGTCCAAGACCAATCAACAGTGGAAGGTCAAGGCTAAAGTGTTTACCACACTGGATGGGGATGATGCATTACTCCACGTTTAATTCACTGAACTCTCCACTTCCTGTGCTATCCAGTGACAAGTCCAGTTAACATTAATCACAGATTTAAGACTAAAGATGATAAAATCCCTCCTGCATTTTGTGATTTGGTGCCCTTTAAGACTTATCACACGCGGAGAGCTGAAAGCTAGCTAATTGGAGACAAATTGAGGGAGAGTATGGCCAAGAGAGACCTGCTGTGTGTGCAAAACCACCAGGATGTGACCGTTTACAGCACAGTCGGGGGCAGCCGCTGGTTTGCAGCATTTTTTTTAGGCTTCAAGTTGGCTACCTAAACATATCGTTGAATTACAGCGCACTGCTAAGCTCTTTACCCCCTCTAACCAACTAATGGCTAATCTGTTAAATCCCTCAAGTGTTTTACATACAGTACTAATACAATAGGTCTGCTTAATAAGGTGGGAGAAATGGGCCAATGACAGCCTCTGTGCTCATCCACAAGAGAAAACCTAAAGAGGACGCACGCATGCACACATTACTGGCTTCTAGGAAAACGTAGTAGTCTTCTTGGTATTTAGAGTCAAGTGTAGTGTAATCTCATTATGTTAGTGAGATAAATGGTTGTGATCTAAAAGTACTCTGTAGCCTCTCTCATATCCTCCAGTAATGTGTCCTGTTGGTGTTTGGCAAAGCCTCAGTGAGCATGCAGATCCAGGAATGTCATGACCCGGCCTGTAGGCCACAGCAAAAACCTGCTTATCAGCTTATCAAATAAGATAAAATAATAATTGTCTTTTTAAAGTGATGATAACTAAGCAAAGTTAAATTGTAACATATAGAGGCACCTGTTGTCTTCTTCATCCACAGGATATCTGATATGAACATTAAAAGGAATTATAAAGGGACATTATCACAGGTGCAACACTGTTTGGTGCTCAAGAGGTGAAATGACATCTATCAACTAGCAACCAACACGCCATACTTTGGTCCTTATGGGGACTTGAACCAACAACCCTCTGGTTCCCAACCCAACTCCCTATGGGCTGAGGTGCCACCTCTGAAGTCTGGTCTGTTTACAGTCTATGGTCCTTTTTTAAGGGCCCAGTGCAGATATAGTCTTTGAATCCATGTCTTTGAATGGAAATGTATGTGACCATGCCTTAACAGTGTAAGCTTTCCTTCCCAGGTACAGGTGGGTGCATCATAGCTAACAGGAGTGTGAGGAAGATGTTAATCAGCTGCCATTTGTACCCACCCACGCAGTCCTGAGGGAGTCCAAATCAGCCAACATCAGTGAAAACACCTGTGTGTGTTAGCTTTGGCAGAAAGGGGTTATAACATTACAACCAGTTGAAGATTTGAAGGGTGATGATGACGAAACTATATCCCCACGTTAAGGGGATGTTAAGTTCGACCTTGTAGACAACAGCAATATGACATCTATCCAAGACATGCTTTTCTGTTCTGTTTTGTTACATAAAACTTTTTGAAAATATTGAAATATATTGAAAATAAAATATTCAAAAAGAAAAGAGGGGATGTTAAGTTGAATATGTTAGTCTAGACTCATTGGTCCTTTATCTGACTGAGCTTTGTTAAAGTTAGAATATATGGCCCCGAAGAATGGCTTTGAATTTTCAGTAGCCGCAAACGTGGGGTGTACTAGCCGTACCTGAGGTGGCCCGCGCCAATGTAACGTCCAAATGACGTAACTGTGCGGTGTATTGATAAATCTATGGCGCTGTCCGTGGTGCTGAACTAGCAGACAGCTTTGTAATTGCACTTTTTAAGTCCTGTCCTTGTGTCAGTTACCTCTTGGATCTATAATTAACTATTTAGCAATACAGAGCTTAAAGAGTAATAAATAAAAAGTAAGTTAAAAAAAAAAGAACTTAAAGAGTGGGTGAACTATATTATCTGCTCAGGACGCCATTACTCCGCTATATCTTCACATAGCAAACAGTTGTGTGCTGCTATATTTAGGTTCTGAATATCGAGAACAAACCCCTTTCAACAAAATATCATTTGACAATAAACAATTACAGTGATGTAGACAGTGGATGCTGTAGAGTAAACAGAGCCGGTAGACCGTCTCAATGCTGCCAACCTTAGCAGCTATTAAAACAAAGCTCTCAGGCTGCTCAGCGGGTCAAATCAAGGCAGGAAGCAACAATAACTTTAGTTAGATTAGAGCACCTCAGCCGCTGTCTTACCTGTGATCACTGGACCTTCTTTTTTCAACTCCCAGCCTGCTGATCTCTGACCCCTCCAGGGCCACTGCGTCATCCACCATGAAGCGAATCACATGCTTGAGAGGCACATTGTGCTACAGGTCAGTGTCCAATGATGACGCAATGTCAACAGCCATCCCGGTTGTGAACAAAGCCATGCTGGCGAAGTGCAGAGATCCTCATTAGGACTTGTACAAAGCCCTACTTAACCTTTGACCTTACTCAGACCAGCACTTGTTATCCGGCACAAGAGTAACCCACATAGCTAAGTAAATTATCAACAAACATCCAACTCAACTTTGAACTGAGGCACACTCTGAATAGTAGAATAAAGAGCATTGTTTTTAAATGACAGACTCTTGCTGCTTTCTGTCTCTAATGAAGCAGCATTAGTACAATCATTTGCACAAAAAAATAATAATTGCTGCCTTAAACTGTGAAAGATGATTTTATTTATAAATACAAAGAAGAGTACAAATGCAGGAGGTTCTGTAGTGTGTACTATTTTGTGCTTTTTTACTGATACATTACCAGCTTTAAATGAGGAGAATGCACCTTTCTATTCCTTAGGTGGAATACAAATTATTGGTCTTTTTATTGTTCATCATTCAGCATCACCATTCACATACACAGCAAGGTAATTTCGCCTTTGATGCATCAATTATTGTCTTTATTACCTCAGAGAAAGTTGACACCACTAAGTTGATAGCTGCTTTACAATTATGTTAACAAGTATCTGCTATTAAATTCAGATTAGTAGCTAGCATTAGCTTGCCAGCTTATATTACTGTAGATGTGGATGACATCACAGAGTACGGTCTAGACCTGCTCTTTTATGAAAAGCGCAATGACATAACTGTTGTTGTGATTTAGCGCTATATAAATTAAATTGAATTGAATTGATGAACTGTTGCCATAACTAAGTAGTTTAGCTTAGTTTAGCCCAGCTATCTTAGTATCTAAGCAGCACCACTTAGAGAGACAGACTCGAGCAGGATAGATAATTTGATGATAAAAAATGACAAACGTTAAATTATGCTGGTGCCAAATTAAAATAATTGTTTTTAGAAGAGAGAGATGAAGAGTGGAGGTTCCAGTGACCGGTGCATCTAAGGGTTAATGGAATGTTTTAACAATTGCAGCAGTGAAACTCTCAAAGTCTGACTACGAAGAGGACAGTATTTGGTGCTTCCTGGAACTTTCCTCGTCCTTGATGTGTTGGTCTGTGTCCACTGCAGGGAGGTGATGCTGTGACGTTGTGATGTCCTGGACGTTACATAGTTCAGACGGCTGTGTGAAGGCCTGGAGGGACACGGACAGTTGGAGGCTTCACTGAATGACACAGAAACTAAAAACAAACCAAGAGTTTTTCCTGGTGCTATTCAAAGTTACGTGGCATAAATGGCTATAATTCAGAGTCTGTTTCTTTTTAAAAAACTGAGAGTTTCCCAAGAGGGTGGGGGGCAGGTTGCATTGTGCTTTAAAACAGTCATTGATGGTTTTAATTTAGCCGTTAAAGGATGGAATGGTGAGATTTTGCAACCACTTTTCTCTGCACCACCCTTTTAGCACTGCCTTGCGTCTCCATTTTCACAGGCAAAACACAACAAAGACCCCCCTCACTTTTTCTGCTAGAGGACCCAAGTCATTCAAAGCAAAGACTCTTCTTTTGTCCTTCACAGCAGCACATTTCCTCAGACTGAGAACATTGTTGGGTAATTTTGATTGATCATGTATTTGTATCTATTCATAGAGGCCTGATTCATCATTCCAATTTGTCAAGTTGCTGCAGTGCTGAGTTAATTATGTGCAAGAGAGCCAGAAAAAGAGGACAGCCTTGTGTTTAGACTCATCTGAGGTTTCCCTACCTCACCTCGGCTCCAAACGAGCAGCCAAAAACTTCACCGGGGCTACAGGAGCTGCTTGGCACCATGGGTAATTAGTGTGATGAATGCTTTAGTGGGAACAAATAGTGGCAGTCGCCTGTCTTGCTCATCGTGTGGCTGTGCTGTCGTAGCTCGAGGGCTGTGTGCTCATCAGGGTAATGGATGCCTCTGCAACAAGACCATCCCTCAACCAACAGCGCCACTACTACTGAGCAGGAAACCCCGAGTGTTACAGTCGTTCTGTCCTGCCTGAAACAGGGATTCTTATTTTCCTGAAGGCAGCTATGCTGGTTATGGATGTCATGTTTATGTTTGGAAGGTCACAACCAATAACAGTTTAGTCTGGAAATATGTAATCAAGAAAGTCATTTTTGAAATCCTCAAAACCAAGAAATGCAAAGGATGATGTGAGACATTACTATAAACATATTTTTTGTGATTTTACATTTCTGCAGGACTGAGGACTGCATATATGGATATGCTCCCTCTTCATACTAATCCTCTGTGGGATTGTTTTCCATGCCTGGGGTGTAGAGCCGTCACTGCTGAAATGATGGATCACATTATTAGATTAGATTAGGGAGAGCAAGGACAGTCTGCAGCTGGATTGCAATTCACAGCCGCTTTTGTATCTGGACCTTCTCTGCATGAAAGGGATAATTGGGCCGTTGTCACTGAGTCAGAGATAGTTTGCAGGGAACCTTGCAATAAATCAGGTCAGCTGTCAGAGCCATGTCACATGACAAGGCATTAGTCAAATATGCAGAATACTCCTTTTATATACAATGTAAAGAAGAATACATAATCAATCATTAGCAGCAGGGCAAGTTATAGATATCCTAAGTCCAACAAATGAAGGGCATATGGTGATTTTGTCTTGTGGATGAACCTGAGAGCAGGGGCAGTCATGAAGGTCTGGTTCTTTGACCTGTCATTTCAGTACCTGCTAATGGCCGTGCTTACTCTGTACGTTGACTTTTTCAACCCACTGTGACAATAAATAATATGCAGCACATAGGTGGAATTCTCCACCATGTCATCCAAGCTGAATATGTTGACTGCCACAGACAGGTAATCCGTAGCTATGTCAGTAAAAAAAAAAGTAAGCACAAGTTTAGTGAATTGTTTGTTGAACCAGACACACAGCTAACAGAGCGTGAAAGACAGGCAAGGTCGGTGGAAAGGTTACTTTGGGTCCAGGAGGTGAGACTTTGGGGATGCGGACACGTCAGTTCAGCAGAGTCCTCGGGTCAATGTGAAGACAAGTGGAAGACACATTTCTCTGTCAGCACGCAGAGAGCACGCATGTTCAGGCTTTAGTCATGAATACCCAAGTCATTGAGTCAATAGCCAAGGAACATGACACAACCTCTCACAGTCACTGGCATCAAGCGGAACAGGGAATGGCATGCTTTCCATTTCACTGCACCGTGGCCCTGGCAAGACCCTGTCTGCACTCGAGAAACAGGAGAGCTCACAGCCCTGGCTCTCATAAAAAGCAACGCTGCGACCTGGCCCCGAACACGTCCATCGCCTCCCTCAAAGCCGCGGTACAAGGTGATCCACCGGTCAAGCCATAACCCTGGTTATTATCTCCAACCGCTGCTGGGAGGCCCGGGGATAACCACAGGGCTTGGATGACAGGAAATTAGATCATGGCAAAGCACATGCACATTTCAATTAAACTGATGTCAGGGTTTATCTTCTTTGCATTTAGACAAGAGGATAAAATGTGACCTTTCACCCTATGTGACCAAGCATTCCCCAAGTAAATACAGCCTTTTGTCACAAGCATAGCTCTGCAGGTCATATATCCAAACTGCATCATATTGTCTTAGCACAAACAGACAATATGAACAGACATACTATACTATGACATTTGAATTATTTTGTTCGACACACTATGGTGTTTTTTGGATACTATACTTCGACTATTTATCACTTTTTTTTTTACTGTAGTAAGAGTTTTAGCACGGTTGCTCTGTGGTTTCAACTGCTGATAAACTACACTATGACTATTTTTGATGTACTATACTATGACTATTTTTTGATGTACTATACTATGACTATTTTTGATGTACTATACTATGACTATTTTTTTGATATACTATACTATGACTATTTTTGATATACTATACTATGACTATTTTTTGATTTACTATACTATGACTATTTTTTGATGTACTATACTATGACTATTTTTGATGTACTATACTATGACTATTTTTGATGTACTATACTAGACTATTTTTAACATACTATACTATGACTATTTTGTGATATACTATACTATGACTATTTTTAATGTACTATAATATGAACATTTTTATACTACTGACTATTTTTTGATGTACTATAATATGAACATATTTACTATGACTATTTTTTGATGTACTATACTGTGACTATTTTTTTGATGTACTATACTATGACTATTTTTTTATGATTTTTAACATACTATACTATGACTATTTTTGATGTACTATACTATGACTATTTTTTGATGTACTATACTATGACTATTTTTTGATGTACATACTATGACTATTTTGATGTACTATACTAGTGAATTATTTTTTGATGTACTATACTATGACCATTTTGATATATTATACTATGACTATTTTTGATGTACTATACTATGACTATTTTTATATACTATACTATGACTATTTTTGATATGTTGTACTATGACTATTTTTAATAAAATTATAATATGAACATTTTTAACATACTATACTATGACTATTTCTGATGTACTATACTATGACTATTTTTTATACTTATACTATGACTATTTTTTTGATGTACTATACTATGACTATTTTTGATGTACTATACTATGACTATTTTTTGATGTACTATACTATGACTATTTTTTGATGTACATATTTATGACTATTTTTTGATGTACTATAATTAGTAGACTATTTTTGACAAAATATAATTATGACTATTTTTTAATGTACTATACTATGACTATTTTTTGATATACTTGTATTATACTTATTTTTTGATGTACTATATACTATGACTATTTTTTGATGTACTATACTATGACTATTTTTTGATGTACTATACTATGACTATTTTTAATATAATTATGACTATTTTTGATGTAATATACTATGACTATTTCTTTTTTGATGTACTATACTATGACTATTTTTGATGTACTATACTATGACTATTTTTGATATATACTATACTATGACCTTTTTTTGATGTACTATACTATGACTATTTTTTGATGTACTATACTTATGACTGTTTTTGATGTACCATATCATGACTTATTTTTTGATGTACTATATTATGACTATTTTTTGATGTACTATAATTATGACTATTTTTGATGTACTATACTAAGAATTATTTTTGATGTACTATACTATGACTATTTTTTGATGTACTATACTATGACTATTTTTGATGTAATTATACTATGACTATTTTTTGATGTACTATACTATGACTATTTTTTGAATGTTATACTATGACTATTTTTTGATGTACTATACTATGACTATTTTTGATGTATCATAAGGACTATTTTGATATAATTATGTTTATGACGATGATGTACTATACTATGACTATTTTTTGATGTACTATACTATGGCTATTTTTTGATGTACTATACTATGACTATTTTGATGTACTATACTATGACTATTTTTTGATGTACTATACTATGACTATTTTTTGATATACTTATACTATGAATATTTTTTGATGTACTACTATGACTATTTTTGATGTACTATACCATGACTATTTTTTTATTATACTATACTATGAATTGTTTTTTTGATGTATACTATGACTATTTTTTGATGTACTATACTATGACTATTTTTGATGTACAAAAAATTTTTGATATACTATACTATGACTATTTTTGATGTACTATACTATGACTATTTTTTGATGCGTACATACTATGACTATTTTTTGATGTACTATACTATGACTATTTTTTGATGTACTATACTATGACTATTTTTGATATTTATTTGACTGTTTTTTGATGTAATACTATACTATGACTATTTTTTGTATATAATTATGATATTTTTTGATATACATTTTTAATATACTATACTATGACTATTTTTGATGTAATTATACTATGACTATTTTTGATGTAATTATACTATGACTATTTTTTGATATACTATACTATGACTATTTTTTTGATGTACTATACTATGACTATTTTTGATGTACTATACTATGACTATTTTTTGATATATTATACTATGACTATTTTTGATGTACTTATATTTCTTTATGACTAGTTATTTTTGATATACTATACTATGACTATTTTTGATGTACTATACTATGACTATTTTTTGATGTAATATACTATGACTATTTTTTGATATACTATACTATAAACTATTTTTAACATACTTGTACTATGACTCATTTTTTTGATGTACCATACTATAATTATTTTTGATGTACTATACTATGACTATTATTTTTTGATGTACTATTTAAGAATTATTTTTTGATGTAATTATACTATGACTATCTTTTGGATATACTATACTATGACTATTTTTGATATACTATACTATGACTATTTTTGATGTACTATACTATGACTATTTTTATGTATTTATACTATGACTATTTTTTGATGTACTATAATTTATAGACTATTTTTTGATGTACTATACTATGACTATTTTTTGATGTACTATACTAGTATCTATTTTTTGATGTACTATACTAGTAATTATTTTTGGATGTACTCATACTATGACTATTTTTTGATGTACTATACTA
>CM049371.1:35695962-35748462 GCA_026937815.1 Etheostoma perlongum
CCCATGGTATTGGCTGTAATATTTCAATAGCTACCTTAACTTTTGATTCAGTTTCTTTGATTTCTTTTTGTTGATTTCTTTAACTTACCCAATCAATCATGGCAAATTCAGTGCAAATTGGTTCATTATCTTCTTGTTTTTTTGTATGTTTTTGTATGTGTACTCATAATACGCGCATACTCATACTTCAAGGCTTTTTTATGAAAATTCTGGGATTCACAAATACATGAGAGCAAACGCTGGAGGTGGTACTACATAAATAAAAGATTGTAAACTATTGAAAGTAGCTTGAGAACACTAACCGTCAGAGAACATCTTAAGAACCGTTCCTTTTTTATTTCCTGGCTGGAGCAGGTGTTCAAGATCAATAGCCCAGTTGGGGTGGAAGTGTATTAAGATTGGGTGACAGTGGGGGAGGATTTCATCTCTGCTGTTTTAATGCAAGTGGCAATAGAAATTAGTCTTAAAGACAAAGTTTACAGAATGCAGTCTATGGTTTCTAATGGCCGGTTGAGTGTACTTGCCCTGGGTTATATGGAGTTTACCTTGAATGAACTGTGTTGTAACAGATATGTTTCCCTTGCTCCCAATGAGAGCCAGCCATTTCATGTTCATCCATGTGTTTTCATCTTCATATGGTATCTCTCCTCACCAGCACTTGCCAGCTATACCACTTGGAAGTGAGGACAGTTCCACCAGAGCCAATTCACTTATGGACCACTCTGGCAGACAAGCAGAAATCTAAAACTCAATGATTTCTGCACAAATGTCTCACCAGAAAATATATCCTACACCACCAGCAGTTTTTTATTGGAACTGTAGTAGGCCTACCAGTCAGGACCAATTAAGGCGTGTGCAACAGAGTTCACCCAGTGAAAGGTTCATACACTTTTTGTTCTGTTAAACACATACCACACTACAGCCATACACACTCATTGTAATGATGTAAATTTGATCAGGTGACCAACAGTCAAATAAATATCCTATTTTCTCAAGCACAAAAACAGCAAAGAAGGCAGAATAGAAGCCTGTTATATTTGCACTGATTATTACAAATGATGTAGGGAGAAGAATCATACATGCATCGTCCATCATTGCTGCATCTCTACATCTGGTAAGCTTAGTGCCTCAAATGTAAATACTATGCGTATTTACATTGTGTACATTGTTCTGTACCCTCTGAGGTCACTGAAGGTAATGTCAGTATGGAGCAACATCTATACATCCATTAGCTATACCAGATTTTTAGGGCGGATTGCCCGGCTACTGGCAATTCTGGCCAATGCCATGGGGGACAAATTTTAAATGTGGGCCAGTCAGATTTTTTTGGCTGCTCGGACACAGAGCTCCGACTGCTGTCTGTTGGCGAGCCATCTGACAACATGAGTATTAAATTGAGACAGTTTCATTGTCGCAATAAATAGTAATTAATAGTCTAATTTTGTCAACAGCACCGTTCTGCTGTGAACCATCCCCATAGTGGGTAGTTTGCACCATGTAGGTTAATCTCTGCGATTAATCCGGTTCACATGTATAAATGAACTGGGGGTGGTCCACTGTAGGCTATGAATGTGGAAAACATTACACTTCACTACGCTTTTTGGATCCATAACATGATTGGGTTATTGTTTCCTATATTTTTTCTACTTGGGAGCAAAACGTGCTCATTGGGGAAAATAAGTGACCATAAGCCATAAATTCATGCTAATTAAAAATTGGACTTTAGGGTAAAAGTATTGTCTTATACAGCCCTTGTCCCGGATCTGAAAAACCCCTTACTGGACTACTGAATATAATAATATTACATTATATTTTGGATTTTAAATGGTTACCTGCCACCAGAATTTTGTGATTTTTGTCAGAAATAATAGCGTTTTTACCATAAATTGGTGCCTAAAAATGTATCTGAATCCAGGAATTTAAGTTTTTTACCTTCAAAAATTCAGGGGGAGGACCCCACATGCCCCCTGCTATGTGTCAAATCTGACCAAGGAAAAACCCAGAAGTCTAATCACAGACAGCCATAAAAACATGTTTTGATTGCAGTTATAGAGTTAAAACAGATTGAACATTATGTACAGTGTAAACAGAGAGAAAGAGACGACAGAGACAACAAAGAACATCTGTACAGAATGACAGTAACAGCATACAAACGGCATAAATAGGTAGTATGTGTCAATTTGTTACAAACCAGTGCTCTTTAAAAAGTAGTAAGCATTATTTGTCAATTACTTTCATTAAATGTTAAAATCTGTTACATAAGGTACTGCTTCTATCATTTCATCATCTGTACATAGATGTAATTAGTGAATGCATGTGTCCGTGGGTGGAGCTGCATGGGCGTGGTAATGTGGGCTGGTGAGGACACAGTGCCACGACAGAATTTTTGTCCCAGTCCGCCCTGGAGCCAATCACAGCTTACATGGTGTGGTGCCATCAATCACAGGGCTTAGAGACAGTCCCACCAGTTCACTTTAATTAGCAACTGAATTCAAATCTGTGATTCAGAAATGGAACAAGGATCCACATGCCTTGTTGTTCGTTATGATATTAAAAATAAATTACACAAAAAAATGTGATTAAACAAATCAATATAGGTTTTTTAAGCAACACAAAAATTGCGTTTGTTAGTATTAGAACGCTGACAATATCGATGGCGTCACTGGCATGGTAGGACCTGCAAAGGTATCTAGGGCAACGGCTGCAGCATATTATATACACACATAAATTTGTCATTTTAATGGCGGGTTCGCATTTGAGCCTTTGAAGGACAGGCCTGTAATGTCTGACTGTGAAGGGGACAGGCCTGTAATGTCTGACTGTGAGGGACAGGCCTGTAATGTCTGACTGTGAGGGACAGGCCTGTAGTGTCTGACTGTGAGGGACAGGCCTGTAGTGTCTGACTGTGAGGGACATGCCTGTAGAGTCTGACTGTGAGGGACAGGCCTGTAGTGTCTGACTGTGACGGACATGCCTGTAGAGTCTGACTGTGAGGGACATGCCTGTAGAGTCTATGTGGACTGTGAGGACATGCCTGTAGAGTCTGACTGTGAGGGACAGGCCTGTAGTGTCTGACTGTCTGTGAGGGACATCAGAGTCTTACTGTGAGGGACAGGCCTGTAGTGTCTGACTGTGAGGGACATGCCTGTAGAGTCTGACTGTGAGGGACAGGCCTGTAGTGTCTGACTGTGAGGGACATGCCTGTAGAGTCTGCCTGTGAGGGACAGGCCTGTAGAGTCTGACTGTGAGGGACAGGCCTGTAGTGTCATTTTATGCATTTTAAGAAATAGATTGCTTATATATCGTGTGCATTTAGAGAAAAAAAAGCCTATTCTATTAGCATTGAGTTTTCATTGCGTATTAAGACCAAATGTACCCAAGCCCTTTGTGGTGCCAATAGATGGCAGCAAAGTACCTAACAATGTTGCTCTGTTCTGTCCCAATAGCATATCTCTGTACGTCACCAAACCTGTAACTGCACTGTTTTAGTCATTCATACAAAGTGCCTCCATTATTGTATTCTTTTTTTCTCTCCTGTGTCTACTACTACTGCCTGCTTTGACAAGATTTCCCCACCAGCATCATTACAGTTTCATTTTGTCTTGTCAAATCCTGGTCTAGAGATGAAAGGGAGGTCACAGATTCAACCCCCCTGAGAGACCGGGGACAGGACTACAGGATATATACTATTTAAGGGTGCAACTGACTGGTTTAGCTGAGCAGCTAGATTCCCCTCTGCAAACCATCTCAGACATTAGTGTATGAAACACAAAGCCAGTTTACAGCAAGGTTGTTGCCTATAATCGAAATCTTGAACAGGTTTGATGAAATGTAGCATTCACACCCAAAATTTAAATTAACAAAAACCTCCTCTGACCTTTAGCATATCAATCTATTTATCTCTAATTAACCTTCATCTGACACAAAAAGGACACAAAACAACCCCTGAAAACTAATTTTGTCCCTTCAAACTTCTGTTTGTCTGATATTTTGTGCTGATAGCAAGGTGTGACACCTCCAAACTGAGGCTTTTTCAAACCTTTCCTTTGATCCTACAGCGTTCATCTGTAGATGGATATCAATAGGTGAAGAAAGATTCACGGTGCACATCACACCGGCAGCCATATTGTATGTAGCTCCTGGCTCATTCACTTACACACACCAACCTCACACACACCAACCTCACACACAAATCTCACACACACCAACCTCACACACAAATCTCACACACACCAACCTCACACACACACACCCACATTCTAAACATACCTCTTTACTGTCATGACGCTACACCCCGCTGAAACTTACCATTTACCTGAAGAAGAAGAAGACAGTTAACAGTCTCTTCTTGCCACTAATAACTCAAATCCCCACAAACCATCTCTGATAGCACTCCATTGTTAATTAGCATGGATTTCGCATGTAAGCTCTAAGTATATGTGTTTACACCTAGCAGTAAAATGTGTCTCCCAATGGGTCCTGTGTGAACACCTGTGATCCAATCTCACTTTCCTGATCTATATGCAATACTTATAATAAGTATGTAGTTTAAACAGGCGGTCCTCAATGTGGCCCAGGATACATACCCACTCTCACTGCTATAAGAATGTGGACTCATGTGGCCTAAGCCGCCTCCCAATGCTGTCTGCGTGATCAGATGTTGATGCGTGCTTAGGGTGTTTTCACCTTTACCTAGCGCTGTCCACTGGTCATCCGATCACTTTAATATTACTACAAGGTAACAAAGCCTGTGTGTATGTTTTTATTCTGTGATCTTGTTATGCTTTTGGTATTTATTTCAATTACAAAGTATGAAGATCAAAATCATGTTGGCATTATTCATAGCAACATGTTGAGACATCAATTAGCAACTAACATTAGCTGGCAAGAAGCATTTAGCAGCCAAAGGGCAAGATATTACTAGAGCAATACTGGGCTTACATTAATCACTTACAGAAAGTCAACCGCAAATGAATGTTAATGTTGCTCCGTATCAGCTAAACTGAACTAGCTAACAAGTTTACACAACTAAAACACTAAATGCAAATGTGATGATATGTCAATCTGTGTTTACAGCTTGTTACGCTACTCACAAGTGGCCAAAACAAAGATATACCTATATACTTTTTTATAAATTGTGACATAAAGTAGGTTGAAACTTTCTGATGGCTACATTCTATCTTCTATCTAACAATGTAAATACCGCATACAGATCCACACTCCTTATATTTTTTTATTTATATTTCTACTCTGATATTTATATACTTCTTGCACACAGAATTTCCCTTCGGGGATCAATAAAGTATTTCTGATTCTGATTCTGAATCATTTACAATCCACTAATTGTCTCCATCTGTTGAAAGCCCGACCGAGATTGACTCGTCTTTGCCAGTTGTCTTTCCTTTTCTCTTTTGGCTTTTTAGTTGTTCTTTGTTTAATTTCCTTCTTTTCTGTGATAGCCCCAGTATCAGCCATAACTACAGCAGATCAGTATGTGTGCTGTGTAGGGCTACCTCCCATAGGCAGACAAATTAATATCAGGTTGTTTAAGATCAGATGGAACATTACACACTTTTAGAAACGTGTAAAAGTTACATATTGTCACTTTAACAAAGATGTATTTCCAGAAAGGGGTGATGCAAATGATAAAGACAACAAAAACACATGGGTTGGTGAATCAGCAGCAGTGGAGGTCTATTGAACAGAGGTTTTCAAACTGTGAAAACCTTTTTCTTCACTCGCCATCATAGCAAGGTGCATGCCAATGTAAAACAGGATTTTCTCTGAGGCAGGTCCCACGCTGTCAGACTTTGAAAACGTATAAGCTGTATAAGGCTAGTAGAATCCTTTCAAGGAATTTGGTGCCAAAGAAAAATAGAAAATCACCACACTTATCTTCACACAGCGTATTAATTAATTGATTACAATGACCAAGGACAAATGAGGATTAAATGTTACTATATTTCTCTCGCATTGCTGAAGCCAAATAAGATATAGGCTATAACTGTAAACTGAGTAAGCAATCTCCAGTTTTTTTTGCAGCAGAACTCAAAGTGCAGTTGAGTTCCTGATAGTGTTGTCATGTTTGGAAAGGTCACAGAAGGTGTGTTAAATGCACATTGACATGACAAAACAAGTTACCAATGATTGTAGCAACCTGCTCTCTGGAAAGTGAAGACTGGGCATAGATGTAATGATTTTCAGCTATCTCTGCACTTTATCTGCACCAATGCTTAACAGAAAGAATTGCATTAGTCTGTACAGTAAAGTGGTTTCACTGCAGAGAGAATGCCATGTCTTCAACCCAGTTTGGTTCCAAAGCCAGAGTTTTCTCTTTTTGGGAAAAAAAGGCCTGGCACAAATCAAGCAAGATATTTCTTCACTTCTTTCTCTGAATTTAAAGCTACTGAAATACTATTTCATAGTTATCTTTTATTGCCCAAAACTGCACAAACAAATCACAGTAAGAAATGAGACAGTGTACTTGTCTGCAACACATTGATAATGAGGCATTCCCCTGCTCCCCAACCACAAAATATGGACTCAAATAACTCCACTCAACCTATTGTAATATATGTACTAGACTCCACATATTAGAATCCATGTGGAAAAGCAAACAGCCACAGGGCCTAATCCCAACCACTGTAGGCCAGAGACCATATCCAGGCTAATAATATCACAATCTAAGAGACATCAGCTGACCCCATAAGAAGTGGTGATTAACCAGACACTGAAAGATGTAGCCCAGAGCAGTCAGCTGATCCAGCTCTATAAAAGCACAATTCTGAATGGATTCTGTAAGAGAAGGCACTATTTTCCCAGAGCCACTGGTCTGTAACACCGTACTGACGGAGTGTTGACTCTACATAGCCAGTACATGTGTGTGGGTTTCATGTCAGAACATTGAATTGGCGGCTGTAATGAGGCAAACGCAAAACATGTTTGTTTCTTGGATTCAGCAGCTGTCGTTTAGCAAGCTACAAGTACGTGTATCTGTTCTGTGAGCCTCATGACTGGGATACATGTTCAGAAGAGGCCTGCGTGATGATGCACTCATCGGTCAATGTGATCCCTCTCAGCAGACAAGACGTGATACAAGTGGACAGGCCTGGGAAGGATCAGCGTGCAGGGAATGAGTTGGCCTTCTCCAGCCGAGAACAGATGAGGAAATAAAGTGGGCCAAGTACAAAACAATGTCAGCAATAAGAGTCATCAAACACATTCTATGTTTCAGTCTTAGCTGAAAATAGGACTGCAGTTCCAGTTTCAGTGATATTGTGACAAGTGACCAACCAGAACAGCAGTATTGTCAAGAGTGACTATGGTTGTGTGTTTTCATTTTTTCATCAACAAATGATGATGGCACAGGTGGTGTCCCCACTATAAAATCCACTATACTGTACCATTATGGGTTTATGTTATATGGTCATACAGTATATCTTATGATCATATATCATGACTTCTGATGAAACAGTTGTTGTTTTCCATTTTCTAAATATGAAAGATTAGGATTCCTGCCATTGTGTCCACCAACAATGTGAACTTATATAATATAAACTTATATATTATATATATATGTTATGTATAATTTTTTCCTTTGCCTAATCATGCTAAAATGAACACTGAAGTGCACATTATAGAGTAGTCAGGACCCATCCGTTTATCCTGTAACTTATAATTGTTATATCCCTCTGGGTTATTTTTTAATTTAATTTTAATTTTAGTTTATTAATTACAGGTTGATTGTGCTTTATTGGTCACTTCTGCACTAGTCATTGCCCGACATATCTCCACAGCGCTGCTAAAGAGGGTCTGTCTAGTCTGCACAGCATTCCTGGATGGGAGAAAAATGTGCTCTGGTCACATACTTAGAGTATATTGTTTATATTGTTAGCATGCATTCATCCTCCTGCATGCCCTAAACTCTCCCTGGACAGGTTGGGAGATGCAACATTTCTTGACCTCAGATTAAAAATTAGTCACGCCCATGATGACATCTTTCACGGGTGCGCCAAGCACGATGCTTTGGTCTTCTTGGATTTCTGAGCTCCCATAAATCTCCTTAGACACATAATTTAGGCTGTTTGGATCTGCAAGCTCAATTTTTTTCAGTTACCATGCCACACTCATTGCTACAGGCTAAAAGAATGGGTGGGAGTTATATTATTATCATGCCTAAATCGATCTCAGCCAACACAGTTACCCCCCCACCCCACCCCCCCACCCACACACACATCCTATTTTTTTTCTTTTTCTTTTTTCTTTTGTTTTTTCCTATTTTATTTATTATTATTGTTTATGTGTTTTAGTCATTTCTTCATTAGTTGTTTTCTGTCTTTCCTGCCCAGATGGCTGTATAGTGGATGTTTAGTGCTGTTGCATGTTGTGAAATGTGGTGTGTTTCCCACATGGAAAAACAATAAAAACATTGATTAAAAAAAAAAAGAATGAGTGGGGGTTGGAACAAAGATTGTTAAATCTAAATTAAATGAGAGTATGTAATGAATTGCATTACATACTCTCACATAGACTGCTGTTGGATACAGTGATCTTTTGTTATAACGTCATCCATGTAATGGATGCTTTTATCCAAACCCTTCTCCCTGGCTCTAAGAGCTCTATCCATTAAGTCCTGCGCGGCCTGATGTCAGAGGTTGGCCAGCTCTGGTCCTTTGTTTCTGACGGACACTTAGATCACTGCCCAGTCAGCGAGTCCCACGTGAGGTGACACCAAGCATCCTGGTCACTGTTGTGTATCCCTGTCATCAGAAAGCAATGAAGAGAAGAGAAAAGAGACAAAGACATTCACTGCACTTTCTTACAGCAGATTTCAAGGTCAAGCCATGCCAGAAGCCAGACACTGATCAGAAGGCAGAGCCTGTCTGACTGCTGATATTCAGGTTGTCCAAATCAATGGCTGGTATTGCAATTCTACTGGTAACGTTTGTGAAATGAGAAAAGATACCTACCCAATCCATAAAGGAAAATCTGTTCACCCAAGGGCGTAACTTTGGGTTTAACATTGGGGGGTCGAGATCTCCACCTATCTATCTAGGAAGGCTGTTTCACATTCATTTTAAGAGACAGCAATAATACAATAATAATAATAACAATATGCTCTCCATATCTCAACTAGTTCAGGTGACTAGTATTATTAGCCATAGCATTATTCACTTTATATTAAAGCATCACATTTGTGACATCACTTTATTTGATGGGCAACGCCTCTGATTGGTCAAAAAGACTCTCTCAGAGCATCATGGGAAAGCTAAAACGGCTTTAGCATTAAAGCTTTAACTGACCAAAAATAAATGGGGAAATTGTTATTTTTTCATTCATAATTATGATAATATATTTGTGGGGGGGGGTGCACTGTCCAGTTTTGATTATTATCTACATAACTTATGCCTATGTGTTTACCAAACCAAAAAACATATTAACATAGACGTAGCCCAGAGAGAAGTAACTTCCACCTTTGACATGATCTCTTCATTCCCCCATTATGAAAACACCTTCCAGTTCATTCATTAAGCTAATCCTAAAGCTTGTTTTTACTTGACTGTTAGCCATGTCTTAGCATCACGCTTGGCTTAAAGGTTGTGTTTGATTCATGCTCGTGAGTCATTTATTTTCTTGTGTAAGGGGAACGTGAAATGCTTTGATTTGTGGCCCTGTCTCTTGCACGGCCACAGCAATTCATCTCTAGTGGGTTTGGGATTCTGGGCCCATTTAACAGAATTCTCTCAGGTAGAGATTGAGCTGTTGGGGCCATCTGGTGCTAGCTGGACACATCAGTTGTATATGTATTTATCCAATGTGTGAACTGGAAACATGAGTATATATCAAAATATAAACCACAGTCTGGCAACTAAATTATGTCACAAAACAAAATTATTAGATCAGATTATCTGAAATCCAATACAAATAAATAAATTGTGTTACCAATAATTTGGTAATAGGTAATAAAACAGCTGCATCCCTTGGGGTTTGTTCTTTCCTCCACTGTACCTCAGCTAACTCTCCATTAGATATAATTAAAACCTTAATGTTTAAACAAAATTCTAATATTCATTTATTTCCAGTAATAATATTTTCCTTGTAAGATGATTATTGTTGCCGTTTATTTGGATACATTTGATGGTCATGTATTTACAATTTCTAACAACACAAATACTTTGGCATCAGTTACCACCGTATACAAAACATATCTCAAAATATATAATATATATATGCCATTTGAAAGATTCTGAGGAGGATGGACCCGATTGTAACAGCTGGAGCTGAACTATTAGAAAATCCTTCGTCAGCTATTTTAATTGCCAATTCATCCTTACAATAATTTTGGAAGCTAAACTAGCAATAGAGTACCTCGGTCCAGTGTCTCAGTCATGGGGAGCTGCTGCTTTCCTGTCTCATGAGACAGTAAATTGAATATATTTGGATATATTTTGGACTGTTGGTCGGGCCAAACATGTCATTTAAAAAAATCAACTTGGAAAATGTGATCTGTATTATTCCCCAATTTCTGACATTTTATAGATCAAACAACTAATGGATAAAATAATCGCCAGAAATTCAAGACTACACAACAGTCAACTTATTTCCATAATCTAGCCAATGGACTCAAATATAAAGTAGTAGCAATTGCAAAAGCAGCATATTCCTTACAGAACGCCTTATATTGCAGTAGTACTCCAGCAACTGTCTTCCTTTATCTCCACATTATCTCTGCTGGAAGTTATTTCTATAATGTTCCAAAGAAAAAAATAAATCCCACTAAACTCTTAACAAGCGCATTATCAGACCATTGCTTACGAATAATTACAACAGCTTTTCAAGCTTGGGTAGAATGCAGTATCATGTGGTTATATCACAGTAAAAACACAGGAGTCAACAAATGAGCTGCATCATTTTCGTTTGGATTCTGATTCCTAAACCGATTCTGGAAAAAGTGAAAAAAAATGAAAGAAAGGCTCTTCTATAGAGTTTTTTTTTCTTTATTGAAAATTATTTAAATTTAACAATATATTAATGTTTTAAAGTACTTAAATATATGATAAGTAAACCTAAGTTACCTAACACACAACTTCAATAATTTAACAATAAATTACAGCAACATTTTTAACAAGTTACAGCTAAATAAATGTTGAGTTGGTATGCTAACCAGAGCAAGGGTGTTGGACTGGGGAGACCAGGGGCCTTATATGAGGAGGGCCCAAAAGATGCTTGAATGAATAGCTGTGGATGCGAGGAGGGGCCCATAGAAAATGCTTTTCTACAGGGCCCAGAATTTTGTGCTACCCTTCTGAACCAAAGCCCAGAGGGAAAATATGGCATTTTAAAAGCAGCCTACATTTACGGTAGCTAGCTAATGGTAGACTACAGAGAAACTGTGACATTATTACGTCCATTTCGGAGCGACAGAGGGAAAATATTTCAGTCGATATATTAAGTGGAACCAAAATAAAGAAGTGTAATTTACATTCTAATCCAGTCTGATTCCTACAGATTGTGTAGGAACCAGTTCCATAGAGGAACACTAGTCATTGTGCATGCTGACTCACTGTCACACTGTCATGGATGACATGATTACATGATTAAAATCCTTAGTAACATTTCCCTACTATGAGATGATGGACAGGATAAAGCATCTGTAAATCTTCTAGTCTTGTTTTGTGGTACTGTGGCTGCAAATAAAAGCTCTCAGCCTCAGTAACCTCAATAGTCATTTAAAGCTTCCTTTCAGACACGTCTGCCATCTCTGCCCTAAATAGCCTGGGCACACTGTAACAGACTTGTATATTGTAATGTGCTTGTCTGCTTGTGCTCCGTTTTTGGATATTACCAGTTTTGAGTATTAAATGTGTGCTGTGAAAGCAAATTCCCTCTGTATAGGACAATAAACAATGAATCTGAATGTGATATAGGTGTGTAACCACATGCAACACAGGCAGTACGCTTGTGTAACCTGACAACCTGTCACTTGTCCAGTCCTGACCCTGGTAAATGTATATGGGAGACTTGTTTTTAGGAGCCACTTACACAACACACAAAGCAACAAACAGCTGCTAACATGTTTTGTGTGTTCAAAAAGATGTTATATAAGCCTCAAGTAAGATGAGCAGTCTGGAGCACCACAAACATAAAGACACGTCTAGGTGATGGATATTTTATGTTTTCAGACTTATTCTACAATGCATGTTAGGTTTTTCTACAAATGTTAGGTTTTAGACTCAACCTCATTTTCCGCCGGACCAGTTGGACGGTCCTACAACCAATCAGCGCAACAAAAAATGTAAACAGACTATAGCATGCAGGGATGAGCTGTGATAGTGTAGCATCGACATGTGTGTTAACATGCGTTGCCATCAGAATTTTAAAATTGCACTTCAACACAAAGTTCCACATCAGCTGCAGCCATCTTGGGTGTTTTTGAAAATGCCTCAACGATGCTCCTCTTTACTTAGCTCGGTTTATGCTCACTGTTTTTCGTTGGCTGGAAATCTGCCTGACCTCTGCCAGAGCAGATGAAACACACGAGCTTGCAGATGTGTCTGTTTCCAAGGCTACAGATAACACGGAAACAAGTGAAATTGTTTAAGCAGTTCCATTAGCAGTGTCAAGATCCTGGTTCTGCTCTGTTTTCGGATTATGTTGTACTCTCAGTGCTGAAATGACAAGAATATCTCCCTTCAGAGGAGATTTTGACTCAGCCTGACAGCTTCTGTCTTTTTCATCAGTAACCATCCTCTTTTCATAGAGCAAAGCAGTGGCTGTACATTTCCTTACGGTGGCATTAGTTTCCAGGTCTGACATCACTGTGGCTTTGCAGTGGCAGCTCCTTCGGCCCCCGCGGAAACGCATGGTAAACAGGCCGTAGATGATTGGGTCCAGGCAGGCGTTGAAAAGCCCAAAGATGAAGAGGATGTGGGTGAGGGAGTGGGAGACTTTCCCCTCCAGGTCGTCTGGGAAGAACCAGTACCACAAACCCAACAGGTAGTAGGGGGTCCAGCAGACGATGAAGCAGATCACTATAACGATGCTCATTTTCAGAGTTCTCATTCTAGCTTGGGGGATGTTGTTCTTTGAGCAACGGAGATGTGGCTCGTTTGAGGACGCTGTAGGAAAGAAAGAGAGCCAGGTTTTAGTGGACAGTGAATGTGAGCATTCAACATCATTACTAAAATGAATGCATCACTCTTAGGTATTTTTCTGACCCACTCTTCTACAGTATGTTCTGAACAACCAAACACCAGACTCAGCTGTGAGCTTACAGTTATTTTTCCTCATCCGTTTGGAGATCTGGATGAAGATCCTGGTGTAGCAGACAATCATTATGACCAGCGGCAGCAGGAAGAGGCAAGAGAAGGTGAACATGTTGTAGGCTGTTTCCTGCCAGTGAGTGACAAAGCTCCCCCTGGTTGTGCACTGAGTAAAGTTGGCTGGATATGTGATGGTCACATTATGAAAAATGAACATCTGTAGAATTAAAAATTAAAAGATATTAGCGGTTTTCATGCAGTATTTTCTTTGCCCTGTCTGTGTGGCAGATTACTTGTCCCAGTGGTCTAGAAAGTAATTTAGGTCCATTTCAATTGCTGAAAATAGTCATGTGTCCTTTATGTATCATGGCAAAAAAGCCTTTTCTCTATAACATTAAATGTCAAAACACACTGTTTGAAAGTACAAATAAGAAAACATAAATCTTCTCATCAACTGCGGATTTTGTTGCCTGGTTCATGCAGCCTTTGAGCTGAGGAAGGCACTTTGTTTTGGTTTAGTGGGGCAAAAATGTCATCATAATAACGTTTTATCAGCATATTGTAATTCAAGTGGACTGAGAGAAGACTGGACTTCTGCATCTACTCTTGACCCTGTTTTCAGGCTTTAGAAAATCTAGTTGTGACAGGAGTCTTTGGCCAATCACAGGTCATCCCAGAGAGATATAGCGTTCCTATTGGCTGTTCTTTGCATACATTACGCTTTCAACAGAGAGGGGAGAGCTGCAGGATGAGGTCTTACTTTACATTCTTCTGTTTATTTGCATTTTACTCACTGCAGCTTTAACTTCTGGCTTTTATATATTATTATTATTATTATTTCTGGCTATATATATATATATATATATATATACCTGTAAGTCCCCTTTTAGGTGTTTGTAGAGGATTTTAAATCAGCAGTGAATGTTTACTATTATTTTCTTGAAGGTTTTTCTCAAAACAAATAAATTCACAATTACTTCAAATCTAATCTTATAGAAATGTGCTATATGTGGATATTGTAGAAATTATTCATTCAAAAACAATAGTTTTGAACATTTCAAAATGTTGCCATTGGGTGTAATCTAGTCTACAGCCTTCTGTGTGGAGAATCAACCGTATCGCCACATTTCTGCTTTTTCCTCCCGTGATCGACAGTGTAAAATGCTAGGGTGCCATATGTTTCACTGTTTACAGTCAAGCATATACTGCTAGGATTAGGGATTCCTATTCTTGTGTAACTAAATTATAGAGCCACTTATCTTGAATACTTGAAAGCCTCTATGAATTGCCACATTTTATGTAAATAAGCAGAATGTAACTGGAGAGATTGATGAAGTCTATATGAGAATGTATTTCAAATAAATGTAAATCCAGATTTCAATGTCCTCGAGCATGTGTGGTTTCTCTACCTCTATGAGTGCATGTAGATGCAATAACCCGTTGCCAGATATAAAGACCTATAGCCTGCTGTATGGAGCATGGAGGAACGGAGAGATAGTTTACAACCTATCTAGGACTTGTGTCTGAATCGCTTGCTTCAAAGTGATCAGTGATGAGCTTCTGTGAAGAGACATGTAGCTTACTATGGGCTGTCATACATACATAATATGTTTATTTGGCAGTTCGGTGTCTGTTTTGTTCTAATTGTATTGTTTTGTGAATATTATGGTTATTATTTAATCTTGTCTTAGTTTTTGTCTAAGTAAGTGGGGATGATGAATTGGAGGTTCAAATGACGTGAGATAGTTCTGTATTTTGTTCTAAAACAAAATAAAAATTGAACCAAACAAGCTGTAATTACCTGTGTTTTCAAACCTGTGTCAACTGGGCTTACCTGAGGGACTGAGAACAAGGCGCTCATAGTCCACGCCACCATGAGCATGACCCTGTTTCTTTTGCGGGCCATGCTGATTGTCAGAGGGCTGAGGATAGCCGACTGCCTGTCCAGACTAATCACCACTGTGACAAAGGCACAGGAGTACATGGCCTGCAGCTTGAGGAACATCAGAAATCTGCAGGCCAGGTCGCCGGCCAGCCACTGAACTGTAATGTTCCACACTGCGTCCACAGGCATCACGATGAAAGTAACCAAGAGATCGGCCGCAGTCAGGTTGATTATCAGCACGCGGACGTGGGATTTGCGCTTGTGGCCATTGACAGTCCACAGCACAGCCAAATTGCAGAATGTGGCAATGCCACACAGAATGAAGGTAATGATCACTCTGACTTTGGCTGCTGTAGAAAAGGTAGGCAGCTGCAGAGCTCTGTCCACCGATGTCCAGTTACAGGGAGGGGTCAGCCAGTCACAGCTGGCATTGAGGTCAAGTCCTGAGCTCTGCTGATACATGATGACTGTAGGATCACAGCATGAGGCATTCATTTTATGACCCTCACCGAGTAGTCAGCGTTTGTCCAGCTACATGGAGGCTGGTGGTGGTGGCACAGGGAGATAATGCAAAAAATATACACATGAGCCCTTTTGCGTGAAGTTGGTGCAAAAATATTTATCTTTAAGTCTTCTTATGCATTGATTTGCATAAGAAGGCTTAAAGAATATTTCTGTGTGAGTGATACAGTGCTGACAGAGAGACAGCAGTCTCACTGCTCATGCTGTCTCTATCGAAGCACTACTGTGCATATGGGGTCTCCACACCAACAGCAACACCTGACAACCATGCAGGACTATGTTCTCTTATCTGATAACAAAAAGATAGTTGTTTGATATTTATAATGAAGAGGTTTGTTATTGTTATTCTAATATTACCGTGTAATTAAATAGAAACAGGTAGTTTTTGCATTTTGCGCCACTGATTCATGGTTATTCCACAGAAACTACCAGACATGTTTCCAGATAAGAAGTCACAAAGTTTAACCATATAATTTGTAAAGTTTTACCTTGAAACAAAAGGGAAATAATTGGAAGATAAAGGGTGGATACATTTCAGCATTATAATATGGTAATTACCAATTGTAAATTCCAATAGGTTTGATCTAATTTGGAAGGTATTACGCTGATAGTAGCCTAAAATACTGTGAAAACATCAACATATATTACCCCATTACCATCATGTTATTAAAATATTAATATAACTATATTACCATTACCCAGATATACATATGGTTATCATCAAACCCATTCCTAGTTATTACCTTGGTAATTGCTTGTTATTATATCTACCTATATTCACCTTATTATCACCTTATTACCCCAGTATTACATCTTATTACTGTGATTATTACCCTGATTTTACTTTGGTAATTACAATATATATATATAAATATAAAATATATATATATATATATATATATATATATATATATATATATATATATATATATATATATATATATATGTATAGGCCTAATCAACATTTAAGAATTACAGCCAACGAATTGAATTATGTAGATTATATTCAGTTTCTAAGTTTGATATCGAAAATGGTACCAACAACAACAGTGACAAGTGTTACTTAATAAAATAAATATTAGCCTAAATGTTTCACCATTAACACTATTACTGCGTGGATGTTTCTTTCTCCTTTTTTATATAGCAACAGCCTTACGCAAAAAAAGACATGTTAATATAGATACATATTAACTATAAATCCAAGAAATAGCAACAGCAAACTCACATTCCTGTGGTTGGTGCCGCGGAGCGGTGTCCGTCCCACATCAGAGAGGGCTAGACCTGCCTCGGTGCTGGACTTCTGCTGAATACAGCCCTCTCCAGTCCTCCTCTCAGTTTGATCTCAGTGTTTCTTCAGGAGTTTGCCCTCCGTCCTGTGCGCGCGTCCGTCACTCTGTGGGCGCGCGGCTGCACAGCGCGAGCGTCTCCGCAGCCCAGGAGCGTCACTTTAATAAACGCTGAGCTCCAGCAGGTTTCTAATTTTAACCCAGCTGTAGTTAATGTCCTTAGACACCGCAGCCCCTATTAGCATCCCCAAATCTGCTCCTAATAGCTGCGTTCATCACGTGTCATAGGGCGGTGCACATCACAAGAATATCGTTAGAAGATAAAGTTAGGAATGCAATCAAGCTTAAGGCGTTTTCCTGATACTGTCAGAGAGTTGTTGTTGTGGTCAGTTTAAAAGCCATATTTTGTAATGTGCATTATATTGCCACGTTTCTTATTTTTTTGTCCATCCCTGTATCATTTATTCAATACATTCCACAGAATGTTCTTGTTCTCCTTTGTCAAAGCAGGTGTTGGGCTGGTATTGTTGGAGTGTGAGTTCATATTATTTGACACTAAGTTATGAAACATGTACACAATGACATTCTTCCTATAGATCTTGTTTTAAATATATTTTTGTGCAGATGTTGCGGTTGCTTTTTTTGGATCCCAGAGCTCCGTTGTTAGTAGGTAATGGAGATCCCACATGAAGAAACAAAGAGAGAAGGAACAATGTTACCTCTTCCAGTCAGCTGCCAGTGTTCAATTAGCACCAGCAGCACGCAAACAGGCACAGAAAAGAACAGAATCATTAGAGAAAGTGGTCCTCCTGCTGCTGTGTGTTGCCCTCTGCTTAACAAGTAGGAGATTATGGTTGTTGCCTATCAACTTAAAATATTTATTTTATATTTTATATTTACAGCACATTGTGAAACACCTACACTATACACTCACATCATCTCAGCTGTTTATATGAAGTAACAAAAGAAGTCTTCCTTGTGTGGGATTCCCATCACACCTGTTGTAAGTCTTCTGGGAGCCGTGCCAAGAGAAATCTCAATCATCCTTAATCAGCAGAGACGGAGAGGTAGGTATATGTAAGGAGATAACATAGGCACAGGCTAATTATTGCTAACTAACATGCTAGTTAACATTAACATAGCCACAGGTTAATTACTGTCTACGTGCTTTTCCTGACAATATGGTAATTCCTGTAGTCGCGTGGTTATGACACAATCGTTAACCTATTTTTCTAAAAACGTCTGCTACGGAGCCATAACGTGGGCTACAAGGTAACGGAGCCTTTTATACATTGTCGTTTTTCTTTAGAAATTAACAACGGACAAATAGAGTCTTTAAACGCTTCAGATGGAAAGTTATTCACAGTGAAAGTGTCAATGGACTGCTAATGGCAGGTGAGTGCTTTGTAGCATTAAAATTTGTGAAATACATGAAATAATAAACCTTTCTCATTACAAACAATAACAGAAGATGGAAATCATTTCAGAAACGTTGTTATCTATGACTGTTTTATTGCTAAAGTCTTTGTTGGCTCACAACACCATTCCACTGACAGCCTTTGTTGTGGTTGATGCTAACTTGCAGCCAGCAGTGAACCAACTTGGTTTAGCAGGTCCATTTTTAGTGGGTTGACATTACAGAAGTCTCTCGTTAGCATCTTGAAGGCTAATTGTCGCCTACAAGAAAACATCTGGCAGTGACACCCTTAATCTTTTGGATTTGGGTCTGGATTTCCAGGCTAGTGTATGGGCACTCCAAAAGGGGAAAAAAATAGAAAAGGTGCTTAGAGGAAGACGTTATGAACACAGTCAGGAGTTAAAGATTTAGCATCAGTTTATAAAAATGACACATAATTCTTGATTTAGAAAATGGAATTAATTGCAAGAATTAGCTCAATTTAATCCACTGAAATGGATGTATATTTGGACATGACTCATTTCTCGCTCTAACTTATTAAACAATAGAGAGTAGAAATCATGTTGAGACAGGATGACCTGCTTTCAAACTATGACCCAGAATGTTAATCTATCACCGCGCCTCCTCTCCTGTTACAGAATGATTGTTTTAATATCATACCAGGCATCAGACGTTAACAGAAGAGAGACATGCATCTGTTCATCACCAAAACATAACATAAAGGTGTCTTTCATCTAGGTGGAATCAATTGCTTGATATAATTACTACAAACAGAATGGAAATGGTTCAAAATTAATTGCTAGTTTGTTCTATTTTGGACATTGAACAGGAGCCATGCAGAGAAGAAAACACACATATTGTTGGAATGTCATTGCTGTAGCTCTCAACACTCTGCTCTATTCAATCTACAGCGGAGGATTATCGGCAGGCGAGCTCTTCAAAGTGTTGGAGCAGCTGATTGGTGCTGGCCTTTGGTTCATGCAGATGTCCCATTCTAGGCCACTGTCCAAACAGGCCGAGACCTTCGCAGCTCCATAGACATCCGACTCATTTTCACAATGATCCTCAGTATTTGTGGTGCTTGTACTGGGGCTGAGTTGTACTGAGTAATTGTATCATTCTTTGCTTCACCCTGATCTTGCTGAAATCCCTCCCCTTTATCAGGGCACAACTAGTTAGGATCCAGACAGATTAAAGTTCACCAATGGGTTTATTCCAAAACCAGGTAACAGTGTCCAAATCCAAATCCAAGGGCGAGGTCCAAAAAACAGACAATAGTCAGGAAAGGCAGAGGTACTGAATCGCTTCAAGTGGACTGAGAGTCACTAGAAAAGACAAGTTGAATGCTGGAACCTTCACACTAGGGTTCAGCACATTCAGATTCATTAGGATATAAGTAATTCAGCATTGGATTAGTTCAAATCATAAGTTTGGAAAGTAAATCCTTTCTCTTAACAATAGGTGGCCACATTGCAAGCTTTTGTGATACTGACCCACATGTGGGCCAGATGTGATTTAACAGGCTAAAAGGAGCTGGCAGGGAAGTCAGCTGGCAACAAACTTGCTGAATCTACATCACAGCTGGGCAAGATGTGTGCACACAGTACATGTCTAATAGTCATTGCAAAAGTGTTGGGTCCAGTGGTAATCTGACCAGCAGGCAATCAGCTCAGCTTAACACAGACAGCACAAATGTTTTATAGAGCATCTAGAACCCATATGTAGACCCCACCTGCAGACTTCAGAAGTTCCATCCACAATCCTTTGCTGTTTTCTGAATAAACGACTTCCATTATCATAAATTCAAGAATTCCCTCAAATAAAACTGTTGATGAACCATGACCAATCACAGTTGATGACAAAATGACAAAAGTAAAAAAATAAAACTCAATTGCATAGGAAATAAAATAATAATAAAGTTGTTTGATAAATTCACATTTCTTCAACAACTACCAAAGCCGACTGCTGCAACCAGTGGGTGGATGTGCATTGAGAAGAGTCTCCACTGATGGATATTAACTGGTGGCTCACTGACCCAGGTCTATGTAAAATACTGGGGTCTAATTGATGCAGTTTTTACCTAAGAGCAGTGAAGTAACCATTGGCCTTCATTAATGCTAAAACCTGTGCTGAGCCAATAAATAAACATATCCGTGACAATATTCCAAATTCCATTATCTGTGTGGACAGACGGTTCAGAACTGAAGGTCACCTGAATCAGACAATTTTATCAGATAATAGCACATTCAACCTGCTTCAACAGAGTCAACCTTGACCAGGAGCTGCATACTCAGCGAAAACAGATTTGCTTTAGAATGCAGTGTAATCATATTGAAGCAATGCCTGGCCAGGATGAGCCAAGGTTTCACTCTATAACAGGTACTCTGGTGGTGGAAGGGGCCACATTGGTGGCGGTGAAGGTCAGGGGCCTCAACGGACCAGACCCGGGCGGCAGAGGCTGGTTCTGGGGACGTGGAATGTCACCTCTCTGTGGGGGAAGGAGCCAGAGCTTGTGCGGGAGGTGGAACGCTACCAGTAAGATCTGGTGGGGCTTTCCTCTACGCACAGTATTGGTTCTGGAACCACACTCCTGGATAGGGGTTGGACTCTTTTCTACTCCGGAGTTGCCCCGGCAGGTGTGGGGATACTCACAATCCCCCGTCTGAGCGCCGCTACGTTGGAGTTTACCCCATGCTGGTCATGGATTGTCTATAATAAACATCATGTTCAAACATAGGGATGCTCATTAGTGTACTTAGCACCAGAGCACCCTAGGCCTAAGGTCTACGATCGATTTTATAATCGTTTTATCTGATCTGATCAGCAGGAAACCGATGGAGTGCTTTCTTCAGGTAGGGAATGAGTCCTTACTCCAATAAAAGAGTTTAAATACCTTGGGGTCTTGTTTGCGAGTGAGGGGACAATGGAGCGGGTGATGAGGGGAGGAGGCCTCGGGGAGCGGGGAGGAGGCCTCGGGGAAGACCCGGGACTAGGTGGAGGGATTATATCTCCAATCTGGCCTGGGAACGCCTCGGGATCCCCCAGGCGAAGTTGGTTAATGTGGCTCTGGAAAGGGAAGTTTGGGGCCCCTGCTGGAGCTGCTGCCCCCGCGACCCAACACCGGATAAGTGGACAAGGATGGATGGATGGAGGGATGGATTATCATTGTGTTGTCAAATGGATGTTTGTTTCCCCTATTGTAAGTCTGGTGCAGTGGCCTGTGACATTTTGACTACTTCTTGTTGCCCATAATGTTAGTGATCACCAGTAACTGAAGTTTATTCTAGTGTTTAATGTAATGATATAGAATTAATTTCACACATTACAGTGTTTCCCTCAGTGACATGAAGATAAACCATTGATTATGTCACAGTTAGGAGAGAGCAGGCAGCAGGGGAAGGACAATAACGCAGATAATAACAGACAGACTGATGCAGTTGAATGATTTATTCAGAAAGTCTACAAGCAACAAGAGTCCTAATGGCAGTGTGTTGTCTGTAAGAGTGAATGTCTCATCTCTCCTTTGCCTAAAATACCTTTGGAGAGAGGAGTGAGGAGAGAGATGTAAGGAGAAAGGAAAGAGGAGAAAGGAAAGAGGAGAGAGAAGCGAGGAGAGGGGAGCTATGAGCGAGGTGAGAGGAGGCTTACCAGAGGAGCTGTGAGCGAGCATGCGCAGGTGAATCCATTGAAGTTTTTTTTTTTTTTTTCGGCAAACGTGACGTAAAAAAGAGTTGTGAAATATACAAACCCTGGTAGCTGTGCAACACAACACATTTAATTGACGTAGCTTTGAAATGACCACCAAAACAAGTGGTCATTTCAAAATGCTGAATAAATAAAGATAAATAAAGATAGTGCCAGCCATGTGGTGGTGTTATTTGGGTCAGTGCAATAACAGGTTTGACAGGGCATGTGTAAAATTGTGGTCTGTATAAAATTGTTTCTCTGTATATAGCCTGTGTATAGTGTATTTGTATGTATTTATTATTTTTTTTGTTTTTGTGTACCACCAACCTGCCAGGGGGTCTGCAGATGGAAATTAGCCTAAGGCTATAATCTGGCATATTTACATTTGCGAAAATGTTCATTAATATGTATTGTCCCCCTTTTGTAAACAATAAAATTAAAAAAAATAAATGTGTTGTCTTTCTTGGTCATACTGTATTTGTGTTCTTTGTTTAAGTACAAAATGTGCCACCCTATCCATTATTTTATTTTAGTGATGAAACAAAATACACTTGACCATTCAACCTAACCTAAATTATATGGGCTGTTGGCGGTGATGAGCATCATATGTACAACCTTTTAATAACCACTTGCTATTTTGTACAATAGGTGAACTTGAACCAGCCTGCACTTAAGCTCCCATCTGTAATTCTTCACATATCACATATCAGCACAATAGCAGAAAGATAATTGCCATGCTTCACAGTCAACAGGTCTATATGCACATGGGCGATTACAGGAGGGATTGCATGGGAGATTGTTTCTGGTGTGGTATAACGGTGTTGCGTTTTGCAGCAGGTGTCCACAGGCACAAATAGTTCGAGTGGTCATGGAGAGTTTTGGTGTTGGGGTATCAATCAAACTGAACATGAAGCCTGTAAAGGAAGCACAGACTTCAGAAATTCAGAAATGATTCCATTATGATGATGAATCTGCACAGACACCACTGCCACATCCAAGAGAAATACAATCTGGGAAAAATATTGCTACTCAGTATCACCACATTATCTTATTCAAAATGTGGAGATTAATATATTCTGAAAGTACTTTAAATTCAGTGGAAAGTAAACATTTCTGCATTACCATATCCCACCCTAGGCCAATCAGAAATGAGATGCATTGTCTCTTTGAGTTGAATAACATTGGACTGTAGTGGAACTGTTACTTACCATATTTTTAACTTCCATACATTATGCAATTGGTGTCCTGCCACACTGAACTGACAGCTGCAGACATGTGGGGCAGGCAATCGAGAGGGAGGGAGGGAGAGAATTACATTTCCTATGTACATGTCCCATATATGAAGACTTAAGAACCAAATATTTCCAAAAATCTGAAAAACATATACCAGGTTTCACTACCTACACTGAGGACTAAATGTCTTCTCCTGCTAAATAAATAAAGAATTGTATATATTATTAGGGTCCAAGCCTGGGGGGGAACCCTACTGTTTTGCTTTTCCTTCTTCTTCTTCATTCTTCTTCTTCTCTGCGTAAAACTGCCGCTGCAGCCTAAACCTTTACATGGTGGCGGTGTGCCATTTTCAGTTGATCTACATGAAACTTGGCACCTATCATCTCCAGACTGACCAGACAAAATATTGTTAAAATCATTTTTATAGAATAAAAATTGTGCATATTACACCAAAACAAATTTTGAAAACACAAACTTTGCCATAACTTGGCCAAAATAAATGCTGTACATTCAATTTATCGCACCGTTGTGACGAAAAGAGAGCTGAGTCAGAAGGCAAAGCTCTCGATCTACCGGTCAGTGTTCATTCCTACCCTCACCTATGGTCATGGCTGGGTCAGGACCGAAAGAACCAGATCCAGGGTACAAAAATGAACAGGTAAAGAAAGGGGTTTCCTCAGGAAGGTGGCTGGCACAGAATTTTGCTACGTTAACGTAACTGCATTTGACAACCAAACAAAAGTTCTGAAGAAAGCTACCAAACACATATATCATATCTCGGCCAAATTAAATGATATCAACAAAGAACTTGGAAGGATTGTCCATCAGGGGGCGCTATAATCAACGTTTATTGGTTTTGCCAAAAAACTCAACGCATTTAACTGGGAAATTTGCAATTGCAATATCTCTGCCACAGTAAATGCTATCGACACCAAACATTTACAGTTTGTTTGGCATGCTGCCTGGAGGCTCTGCACCAAATCTGGTAAAGGCAGGCCATTAGGGGGCGCTATCATTATATGATGATGCCATTTTATCCCTTCTGAGGTGGAGTGCATCGTATGTGACGTCAAACAGCACTTCTGATTCATAACTTTGTAGCTTAATAATATAACTAGTAGAAACATGCTGTCATTTGGAGCTAAAAGCTAACAGTGGCCCCGTTCTGCTGATGTCTTTGTTGTCTTCCTGTCCCTTACAGAAGGTTTTGTATCCAGCCTAGAAGCCCAGAGTTTTTTGGGGTCATTGTGCTACTAATCCGTACCGTTACATCCACCTCTTGATATTTTCTGACATTTGCCCCCCCACCATTTTGCTTTGAGTTCCACTTTCCTGCTCTCCCCATGTCACCGGGGCCGACTGGCACGGGGAGGCTTGGACCCCGTTGTAACTGCTTGCAGTTCTAGTCATTTTTATTTTTCTATTCTTTAATTTATTTGTATTCATTTTTTACATATATTATATATTGTTTCAATTATCAGCCAGATGAGGGGGGGATGATGGACTTAAAGCAACACCAGAGAACTTTTCCCCCTTTGGTCCCCTACAGGTTGGAAGAGGAATTGTCCCATTATGTCTCATTGGAACTACAGATCAAACTAGCACAGTTAGTAGTAGTAGTAGTAGTAGTAGTAGTATTAGTAGTAGTAGTAGTGGTTAGTTAGTGCGGTTATAGCCGGTAGAGAGCGGCGAAGCGAATCCACTGAAACGATTTTGGAAACATTATTTTAAGGTACAGAACGTTCTCTAGTGTTGCTTTAAATAATAATGATTTCTGGATTTTCAGTGGACAATAGTTTTAATTATTCTATGATCAGATAAATCTCAGCCCAAGTGCAATTATTTTGAGCTTCCGAGAACGTTATGTGCCTCTATGAATAATACTTGACCTCCGTTTTCAGCTGTCTGCAACAGTAAGAGAGAAGAGGCAAGAGAAGGGAAGTGATGGCACACAGCAGTTTAATGGCATCTAAAAACAGGTCGACAAGGTACTATGCTCATTAAGCCTTTGTTAAGCAACCTTTTCCAATTAAGACAATAACATGGGCAACACCCGAAACAATTTCTCAGTCATTTTAATGTACACAATGTCATGGATACACATATCTTAGCCTCTATAATGATTGACAGGTCGGCGTGTAGCTACGCCTTGAAGCATGCCCTCTTTATCGTCAAAATGAGCATCATGCTGTATTGAAGATGGGATGCACAGATCTAACAAGACTAATGCTGTGTCTCAATTCAGATACTTCCAAGAATACACTTACATGTGTACACTATGGACAGGGTAGTGTGGTCTCAAATCCCACTACTCGGACTCTTCTTTTTAATGGTAAATTGCAGCCGACTTCACGAGTCACTCCATGGCAGAAATACACATCTGGACACAGCTGGTTGAACTTTTGTTGTAATAATCAAGGTGAAATCTGCTCCTGATCACTACTCTCACTTCTCCCCATAAACCATCTCTGGATGTGTGATGTCAGCCACTGATTACGAGCCAGATAGTACAATAAACAGGTGATATTCAACGATGTCCAGTACAAGGATTCATCAGTTTACCAGACGGGAGGACAGTCCCAGGCATTAAAATCTCTGTTGATTGTGCTCATCTTGCTGTCACATTAGAGATGATGATGATGATGATGATGATGATGATGATGATGATGATGATGATGATGATGATGATGATGATGATGATGCCACTAAGGTCACTGTGACAGTCTTCTTTATTCACACCTTAGTACAAGTTGTACAAGTCGTACTAAGGTGTGGGATATCTACACTGTGTGGTAGGTACCTGATTGCAGACGTGACGAAGCCTCTCAGATGAGACCATGCTTTAAGTCGTGTGCTACACAGGTTTAAGGTGAAATCTGATTGGACAGACTCTCTTTCATTCTGCATATAAATCATAAAGTGTGCGTTTTCCTGGGCAAAAACATAGAGCGATTCCAATTTTGAAGTACATTTTGATTGTTTTTATACTTACAGTTTATGTACAGAATGGCGCAGTTTAAGTCAAATTCCAAAAAGGAAGTGTAGGAACTGAAGGGACGAAGAGCTGACTCTATTCACTGTGACATGTCTGACAAATAATACAGACATAACTCCTTTCCAATACCATCATTGCATATTCAGGCATAATGATAACAGGCTTATTCATAAAAATGATAATGTTGGTACTGTATGCTCTAATTTTGACAAACGAATAACACTGTTGCAGATATCTGCAACATAGCAGGTGACTGAATGCTTGTTAGGAGTACCTTCTAGTGGCAAATAAAGTCCTACAGGGAGATATTTTACATTCAAGTAGTCACAATACAGACCGACAGTATTTGAACCTGATATCAGACCAAATTGATTGACAGACGACAACTAAAAATGATTAAGATAAATTGTTTATGATAAACATGAAGGTTTGTTTACATCTGCAATGTTTCTAAAGATCTAAATGTTATATTGTTCTATCTACTTGATTTTCTTTTTTTATACTTAAGCGATAATATCATTTTAGGCCTACAATAAGCTTTTAAAAGGATGTTCCTCATCCCCATGCCTTCTAAGATCACCCATAAGCGTTCCAAGGTAAATAGACAGTCTCACTGTAAAAGATGAGTTTGACCTGAGTCCTTTAAATCTCCATCATGTTCTTGTCCTTTATTGTTAGGGATCTAACTCAAAGCACTTTAATCCACATGACATCATTTCTTACATCCTTTTAAGACAACATAAACGTGTATTGGGGAAAAACCTACTGTTAGTTGGGGGGGTATTCTGCTGCAGAGGAAGTTTCTTTCCTCAGAACAGCTCATTATCTTCCACTCTGTGCTATCGGGAACCAGGGCGGCGCAGTGCTGCTGATCGGCAGGGCACTGTGGAAGGTCAGCGCTCCCCGGCGTGTTTGGACACATCCACAGCCACTCACCAGCCAGGAAACGCAGCCCAACCCACACCTACGGGACAATGCAGAGGCATGATTAGTAACCCGCAATTACTGCTGCTTACGCACCCCCACCAGTAAACCACACATTTCACATTTTAAAAGAAACTTAATATGCTTTACCTCCTGTCATATATATATATATATATATATATATATATATATATGTTGGAAGTTCATTAGAAATGTGGCCAAAGCATTAAATGAGGTAAATGGTGGTTGTGTAGTTTTTTCTTTATCAGTGATTTGTGACGGTAGAACATGCTAACAGCATGTAGCTACATGCTAACACAAGTTGAAGCTGTAATCTTGGTTGCTGATGATAATTTCTCACCATTTAATGCTGCTTTTTTTAAATCAGGTAATTGTTCACATTACATAAGCCCATATCAAAACCACAACATCACTCGTACACTTACATTTGTGAACAGATGGAAGGAATGGATATTGTGTGTTCATTAGTGACATAGGTGGCGGTAGCTGGATTTTGTTTCCTCTAGACAGAGCTAGGCTAGCTGTTTCCAGTCTTTCTGCTAAGCTAAGTTGATCTCGGCAGCGTATTTCTTAAAATGTCGATCTCCTTTAACATGACACATCCTGACCACAAACATGTAAACCGACTGTTTTTATATAGCACTTTTCTAGTCTAACTACACACATCCACACACTGTGGCCGCGGCTGCTGTAGAAGGTGCCACCTGTTCATCAGATACACACTCACACACATTTACACTCCGATGGAGCAGCATCAGGGGCAACTCAGGGTTCAGCGTCTTTCCCAAGGACACTTCGACATGGGACTGCAGGGCCAGGGATCGAACCGCCTTCCAATTGGCAGGAGACCGCTCTACCACTGAGTCACATCCGCCCTGTGGCACACACACACACACACACATACACAAACTCTACAGAAAAACATCAAACCTCATAAGTGGTTGCCTTTAGTCTTATCGTCTCCATGTCTATCGGCTTTTGGTTTAGGTCTGACAGGATGGCGAGACTGTACGGGTGTGTGCTACCTCCCTCTGCCTCCAGCTGTCTGCAGTGCACCAAGGCTTCTTCCCATGTCTTCATCTCCTGGACCAGGATCAGGTCTTCATCACACAAGAAGGGCTCAGCGTCCGTGCAATCTTCAGTTTTCCATTTTGGAGACGACTCAGTCTTATGAACACAGTGATGAGCCTTGTCTGGTTCGGCTAAAGGAACAAGGAAAGAGAGAGTGAAATAACTGTTACATGGACAACCCATTATTCTGCTAAGTGCTAAGAATAATTTAAGTCAAAACCCCAAACATTCTTTACACTATTCAGCTTAGCTGAGACCTCTGACCCCTCCTAACTATTTCTGGTTTGCTGATGTTCTTAGAATGTTCACTTAGCGTAAGTTATATCAGTGGGATAATTGTATATTTTTGTGAAATTTTACAATAATGGGCTATACCATCCTTATAACAATTTGCATGCTCAAAAATATTCTTATTAAAACATTTTTCAATAATAATTTTCACACAATCATGTTCAAGTAAATTGCATCATTTTATGCATTTGAGCAATTCCCACTGCTTTATCATAATAAGCTAAATGAGCTATGGCTATGACAATACATTATTAATACTATCTTAAAACCTTTCGCACAATTCCCATCATGTGGTGCAGCCTCGTCCTGGGCTAACCCTGGAATGAGATCTGCATTAACAAGAGGCTACACTGGTGTTTGTGTTGAATATGAACATAGGCATGCTTACACAATGACAACGTTGATGTTTACCAGAAACAATGTTCACCATCTTAGTGAAGTGTGTTGGCATTGTGTGTTTGCTGATTTGTCTTGATGACGTGTTAATTAAGGGATTACCAAAGTTATTACAATTCCTCCAGGAGGAAACACGAATGTCAATCCAGTTAGTTATTGAGATAATTCCCAAATGTAAACTTCATAATGGAGCTAAAGGAAAAGCCAGGGGATCACCAAAATCATCAGGCTCTATCCACTGGGGACCATGAATCCCTGTACTAATGTTGTACTAGATTATCTGATAAATGTTAAGATAGTTAAATAGATAAATGAAAACTCTGACCTAGAAGCACAATAAGAAGAGTTAGGGGATCAGCAAACTTTCTGTTACCATGGATACCTTATTCTATATCAATGCTTCAGTTATTTGTCAAAGGGATTCATTCTCTGGGGAACATAAGTGTCTGTTTCAAATTATATTTTTATAACTAAATATACACTTCTATTCCTATGCAGCAAGCATGGCTAGTCCTACATTCAATTTTCATTGTGTTAAGAGTGGATGTAGCAAAGGTTAAACGTGTTATTTCATCATTGTCTAGAATGCATAGACCAAAATGATGAAAAGACGTTGGACAACAACCCAAAACAAGTGCACGGCTACGGCTTGCTCAGCCTCTATAATGATTGACAGGTCGGCATGTAGGCACGCCCTAAAGCATCCCTTGCTTTATCTGTTTGCATCAATTTTAAAATAAATGGGACCATATTTACAAAAATGAACATCATGCTTTGAAGAATTGAAACTAGGGATTGAGATCATAAACTCATTATGAAAATGTTTACTGAGGTAATAAATTATAATGTAAATGTTAATAAATCATATGATATAATGATTTTAATAAATCAAGTGCAAAGTCATTTTCTCAGACATCAACATAATTATGGGATATCTTTTTGCTTTTTTCGCTGCTAAAAATGAGAGAGAACTCAGGTTCCAGCCACTTCCACACTGGCTTCACTTTTCAGACCCAGAAGCTATCCATCCAATATTTTTACAGTCCGTGTCATTTAATCACATTTTAAACTCTTAAATTGTGGAATACATTAAAAGCAGCAATTGTACACAGAAGCTGGACATGAGAACACAACAGTCAGTATACTAATTTTCTTACAAGTGTCCCAGTTGAAGAATTGGGCGATCTGTTCTCCTTTGGACCATTTGCACTCGTACGTCGATTTATGGCAGGACAAACCGATCCAGCCTTCATACGGGGCAAGCATCTCAGCCTCCTGCTCGTTTCTGATGGTGATCAAGTCACTGTGGTGCCATCTGCAGTAGTTCTGGGCACCAACCCAGGTATCCGGGTTGAGGATGGGGACAACCATTGAAATGTTCAGGCTTGTGGGGGCAGCAGACGGAGGAGTGGAGAGGACAAAAAAGATGAGGTGGATGAAGAGAAGCCTGGGTATGTTTCTCTCCATGTTGTCTTCAGAAATGCTTCAAAGTAGAGAAAGATGTTATAACACAATGCAATAATAACACCAAGTCTGCTACCTTCATTACAAAACACAATGTATTCATCATCCATCCATCCATAGAGATCCACTGAAAGAGATATTCATTAAAGGTAAGGCAAATTTCACTGGAATTTAAAGGAGCATTTTAAAACACACACATGCTATTCATAGTCTAAAAATATTAGGGATAGAGGACGAGAGACTGTCCAGCCATTCCTATTTAAGGACATGTGAGCAGTTGATCCAGTTGTCAATCATCAGTCCTTATTAGCCAATCCCCGGGTCCCAGCACCCAAAGGGACTTAATAGGGTTTGAAGCCTAGGAGCCGTCACAAAAGTTTAAGACTTACTGCTCTATTGTCTGGCTTTGAGAGAGAGTAGCTCATGTTCACAGATAAAGATTGAACTTTCCAAGACCATTGAATTAACATATTGGAATTCCTAATTTAGGTAATGGAATTCTATTAATATGAGAATAGTACTATGACAGAGCAGCATGATCAAGTCAGACAAAGGCAGTAGCTCACTATCTTAGGGTACGCAATAACTGAGGATTGTATTTGTATTTATTATAAGGATCCCCATGAGCTGACCCCTAGACCACCAGCTAGTCTTCCTGGGTCCACAACAACATTTAATCAGACAATATTTTATATTGTCTGATTTTAATATATTTCATGATGTATACAGAAAAGAAATACAACAATATCTGCTTACAGAACAACAAAAACACTTAAAAAAATGTATTAAATAAAAACAATAACAAACCAAGCAAATAGAGAAATATCTTGAAAAAAAAGTGATATATGACAGTATACTATATACTCATATACATGGCTAACATTAAGGTAGCTCACATAGACAAAGAAGAAAATCAAATATTTTAACCACACAGTAAGAAACCTCATGATAAATAATTTAAGTGAAGTTAAGATTTGACTTTCTTTTTAAAATGTTCCTTTCCTGTGATAGAACGAATGTTACTGAGGATATTAGTCCAGAAAGAACTGCCTCATACTGGCTCCTCTGATTAAATAAGTAAGTATGTAAATAAATGATGGTGTCTGAGTTTGAATAACAGCGTTCAAAAAAAGCACATTGGCTAATTGTCTTTTTTCAGCATTCAACATTTAAGACGTTCATGCATTTTAACATTGGAACTAGAATAGTCTAATAATCTATTAGTCTGCTTTGTTTTGTGCTAGGATGAACTCTCTCTCACTACATTTATTCATAAACTTAGTTTCTTTATTCTTTATTTGCACAAGCAAAAATGAAAAGCTCACGCGATAAACAGCAACAACCAAGCCTGTTTCTATGGTAACACTCACCATAAATGACGATACCAACAAAGGGAGCTCAGCATGGTGGAAATTAGTTGAAAAGTGAAGCTCCTCACTCAAAGACAGAGCTGATACAGGGCTACGTGGTCCCCCCTATACATATCCGAGCTCTGATGCACCGGATTTCCACTTAAACTGACCAATCAGAGCAGTGTGTAGAAACAACTTGTCCAAAGGATGCAAGTCATCCACCAAACACACAACAGAAACCTTGTTTATCTTCATAGTCAAATGCCTTAAATGGTGTGAAGCAGAGCGAGACCAGGATGCCTCGTAATGATCTTAGTTCTCCTCAAAACACAAACATAAGCATCTCATTTCAATATTCCTTTTTACATATTTCCTGCCTGTAGATTTGCATATTATTTTGCAAGCAGTACAACCCCAGACTGACATTTGTTTGAATTAATTGGTTGAACTAATTCCAAATTTAGATTTGTGATTGCACACTACCAAGATTTGGAAACATTTTAGCTGTATTTTGCAAAGAGTTGCAAAAACCGGACCTAAAGTTAAAGTGCTGTTTATGTTCCTGTTATTGAAACAGAGATTTAATAATGCAACATAGATTTATTAAGCAGTCACCACTGGGGTTTGGACCAAGGATCTCCTGTTTACTAGACAGCTGCTTTAACAAACTAAGCCCCAGGGCTTTTTGTAATGAATTGATTTCAATTTGCAATAAAGATGTTAGCTCTTTACATAAAGTATAAGTTCTTTGAGGATTACAGACATACATATATAGATGAAGAAACTTACAGATAACGGGCTCACTGGTCAACTCTTGTATTGTAAAGATAGTTGAGAGGGCAACACCAGTTAACCCTGAAGACCCGCTGTAGGCAAAAACAAACATTAAAATGAACAGTTGACACCACCATGTAACTGCTTGTGTTGTGTTTTGTTGCAATAACGGACGTGTTGTTAAAAAAATGAAACACACAATCAGACAGGCACCGCTGGGATCTGAACCCAGGATCCCAACACAGCTGAACGGATTTTACTGTAGGTTTGAAACGTCCTCAGTCACACCCCTCCCCCACAACTCACACTTGAAAGAATCACCTTCTCCCACCCGTTTGCTGTCACCCGAACATCCTCAGCACCAAACTGTCCCAGCTCACTGTGCCGGCCTCCACCTGTCAGTGGATCACAAACTTCCTGACTGACAGGAGTCAGCAGGGGAAGCTGGGGAACATCACATCCAGCCCACAAACTATTAGCATTGGCGTCCCCCAGGGGTGTGTGCTCTCCCCACTGCTCTTCTCCCTCTACATCCGGGACGGGGATGAGTCAGCCTACAGACGGGGGGGTTGATCAGCTGGCTCTCTGGTGCGGTCAGAACAACTTTGAGCTTAACACGCTCAAAACTGTAGAGATGATCGTGGACTTCAGGAGGAGCCCCCCCACTCTTCCCCCCATCACCATACTCAACAGCCCTGTGTCTGCTGTGGAATCCTTCAGGTTTCTGGGATCCACTATATCCCAGGACCTAAACACTGCCAGCATCATCAAGGAGGCCCAGCAGAGGCTGTAGTTCCTGGGCCAGCTCAGGAAGCTCAACCTGCCTAAGGAGCTGCTGGTCCACTTCTCCAGTCTGTCCTCTGCACGTCCATCACTGACTGGTCTGGATCTGACACCAAAAAGGACAGAAGCAGACTACAACGGACAGTTAGGACTGCAGAAAAGATCATCGGTGCCAACCTGCCCTCCGTTCATGACTTCTACTCTTCCAGAGTCAGGAAACATTACTGCAGACCCATCTCACCCCCAGCTGGTAGGCGCTACAGAGCACTGTACGCCAAAACCAACAGACTCAGGATCAGTTTCTTCCCACAAGCCATCACTCTGATGAACAGCTGACTTCTGACCCACAGTGCCAGGTCTAACTCCTGGACTCCAGCACGGTGGCTCAGTGGTTAGCACTTCTCCCTCACAGCAAGCATGTTCTTCCCGTGGTTGCGTGGGTTTCCTCTGGGTGCTCCAGTTCCTTCCCACCATAAAGAAATGCATGCTGGGTAACTAGGACTACAGTTGAAAATTAGCCAACTGGCTGGCACATTTACAGATATGTTGATTAATGTGCACTGTCTTAAGCAAATAAATAAATCTACAATAACCCAGCAACACTGTCTCTAATCAGTCCGTTTACTGGTTCCACTTATTTATTCATCATTCTCTATTTCAGAGCTGTTTTTATTGTAATATAATACTTCTATAACATAATACTATTTATTCCAGCACCCTTTGCACTATGCTCCATAATTAAAATAATAACTCAGCATAATTATAATTTACTCCTGCATACGTTGCACTCTTCATTGCACTATTGTCTCAACCTGTCTATATTGTTTCTGTTATAGTGTGTATACTGTATATTAGTGTGTGTACATATTAGTGTGTATATATATATATATTGGTTGCTTTGTATGAGTAAGCACATTGTGAACAATACGATAAAAAATGCAAAATTCCTCAGGGTGCTCATACCTGGCAAATAAAGCTGATTCTGATTTACTAGACAGGTACTTGGGGGGGGGGGTGGTAAGACAGGCATCAGTGGGATTTGAACCCAGCATATGGTTTTAAGACATGTTCATATTTTCCCTTTATGACTAAACTGCAACAAAAACCAGGTCAGCTTATTACTGCTTGCTATAATTTGTAACTGTAAATCTTTGGCCTTGAGTGTTTTGGCAATAATACATTTACTTTTCTAATAAAACTACAAAAATCACAAATTAATTTTGTTTTACACAGTACTAGCACTTTATTTCAGCATTTCATTTTGAAGACACATACAAACTGATGATGGTTGGAAAACGCAACAGATACATAAAGTAGTTGCTATTCATAAAAAGATCTTCTATTTGCTCATCAACTGTCCAATGTAAGTCCGGCCCATGTCGGGGGCACACTGATCTCCATCAAGCAGGTGCTCCCACTCCACTCTCCCTCAGCTCTTCGGCACATGTAGCTAAATTCTTGGCTAAACACAGACGTTCTGCTCTCCCAGTGAAGCCACAGAAGGTCTGGCCTGGATGCACTGCAGCAGGTCAGACGTGTCTTCATAGCTTTAGGAGGTAATGGAGACCATATTGTTAGGACTCAGGATCTCAATCCAGTAGCCATCAGGGTCCTGAATGAAGGCCAAGCCTTTCATTTTACCTGAGAAGATAAGAAGGGCAAAAAGGAGTTGTTAATAATGTATGAATGAACGTAAAAAAAGATATCCGATATCCATAAATGTGCTTTAATCATGCAGTAATGACACGGTGGCACACGCAGGAGAAATCTTTTAAAATGTAGATGAAGGTACTGAGCAGGTGCTTTCTGTTGTTGTAGGAAAATACATATTTCTCTTTTGTCACTTACATTGAAGGTGCACAAGTAGAGACACACACACACACACACACACACACACACACACACAAACAAACACACACTGTTAGAGATTTTACTCTGCCAATAATGCTCAAGATTTTTTATTTTACAGACTTAAAATGTGTTTTCATTTGAGAACTTTACTTATGATATTCACTTCTGCATTGTGTGTCTGGGCCATTTTGATTGATTACATTTACTCACCTCTCCATTGTGTGTGTATCAATGCCAATTTGAACAGATTACATTTACCCATTTCTTATTTTCTCAGGTGTTCAAATACTTATTTGCAGCTGTATCATACAAATAAATAGTTAAAAAACCATACATTGTGATTTATGGATTTTTTTTAGATTATGTCTCTCACAGTGGACATGCACCTACGATGACAATTTCAGACCCCTCCATGATTTCTAAGTGGGAGAACTTGCAAAATAACAGGGTGCTCAAATACTTATTTTCCTCACTGTAGGTCGCCCACGTCCCAGCATGCATTGTGTAACTTGTCTTGTTCATGCGCACTCAAAGGCCGCACTCAAAGGTGAGCGTGGGAGTCGTTCGGAGTTGGTAGGAGATTGTCAGAGGTGACTATCAGCGCTCCCTTGCAGCAAGTAAAAATCCTTCGAGTCCTGTCTTCTTTTGAACAGCTGGAGAGGGTAGCGTGCATAGCTTAGTGGGGAAGCTGAGGTTTAAAACGCACGCACACACACGCACACACACACTAAATAATTCTAATGACATTACCTGTGAGAGAGCCGATTTGTCCCTTTTACCATAATATATTTTAGTGTTTACTCCCTGTCCTAAGAGTTTGAATCAAGGAGATTTATTCTTAACTGAATGGTTTCAACCACATTTAAATTTTTTTACCTTTTATTTTTGAGTGAATAAGCCAACTAAAAAAGGAGGTGGAGAAAGAAGGATTAAAAGTTGTGAAGAAATGTATTAAAATGTCTGTCAGGACACTTGACATCTTACCATCATCTGGCTTCTTGACAAATGTGACTCCTTGCTCTTCAAACAGTTTGCAGGCTGCGTAGACGTCAGGAACGGCGATTCCAATGTGTCCTGTCAAACGCGTCATAAAAGGTGAAGACTGGTCACTTTACATCCACACTACAGTTTGCTCTAGTGAGCCTTCAACAAACAAGCACACAGGATAGCATTTACAAATGTGGCACACAACAGTTACAAACTGATAGCTAATTAAGGGTGTCGAATGTGCTGAATGTCATCTCCTGTGAAGAAGACTGCAGTTACCACAGAGAAACTAGATGGCAGCTTATTATGCTTAAGTTTCCAATTAACTGAAGATATAAGTTATTGTTACATTATGTTGTTAAGTCTTTTAACTTTGGCAATGTAGTGTGCTACATTGCAGACAAAGGTCAGATATTGTATTGCATACAAGTCTAGTCTAAAAATGGCAAAGCAACCTGTGCTTTAAAAAATAAATGTAAAAATTGAGAATTGAAAAATGTAATCGAATCGACAGATGAGTTAAACTACTAAACCAAGAAGGTTTAATATGACTAATAATATGACTGGGTGTTCCTGAATTTTACATCCATGCAAACATTTCACTTTCCTTTTCAAAAGTAATCCTACTGGTCTTTCCTGTCTGTGTGTAGAACAGGAAGGCGGTCTTACCAAAGCCACGTGGATCAGAGTTCCCATTGTGATAAGACTGGCTCTCATCAGCCTCAGAGCCCCAGTTACTGAGGGACAGGAGGAATACAAGAGAATCGCAAGTAAGAGAGGAAATGAAAAGAGGAAGAAAGAGGAAAAGAGAAAGACACACATTGGAGAGCCTTACTGCGTCAGCTCAATGGTGGCTCTTCTGGAGAAGGTCCAGGCCGTCTTTTCCTTCACATCCGCAGGAATCTCCTTCTTGTCCTCGTAGCCCAAGAAGAAGAGAGAGAAACGCATGTGGGGGAAGTCAAACTTTTGCAGAAGCCTGGAGAGAAAACGCCACGTTAGTCACCGAGTCCGGTTCTCATCAACCCACAGACACACACTCAGCCAAAAACAGCTCACAACATGTTTAGGATTCATTGGGTCACTTTCTGGGAATAATTTGTTGCACATGGAAATAAAAATGAATTGAACGGAACACTAACACAAGAGTACTCACGTCATGCCGAGGATTCTGGTGTAAAAATCCAAGGATTTAACTGGGTCTTTAACCCGCAGCATGGTCTGCTGCATCATGAAATCCTACAACACAGAAACACAGTGACAGAGCTTTAAGTATACACATTTTATATACATATATACAGTGAGGCCATCCATCAGCCAATACAGAACCAACAACAAATTAATAATATACAGTTACAAAAGCTTGCATGTTAGCCAGCGTTAAAGGCTGGTGGCCTTGTCGCTGGTGTTCCTGTTCCTAATTCCCCTTCAGTACACATGTGCATAATAACTACAGACCCTGCTATCACAGGAAATAAAGTACACTGAGTATACATAAAATGATGAACACTACGGTACTGGGATACAGGTTTGGTTAGGTCTTGTTTGACTGTGGAATGTTTTTATTTATTTATTTATTTAATCTGTTCAGATTATTTTGGTCTTGGTATTGTCCAAAAGTTTGATTTGTCCCAGAAGGCCGAGTTGAACATGGTCACTAGATGGAAATTTAATTTATTATGAGTAACAAAGTTTTCAACTTGTTCCTAGCCCTTTTGAACATGAACAATATTATTTGGGTTGCTTATACGTAGCTGAGGATGTCATTATCTTTTTTTTATTGCTTACAGGTTCTATGTTGTGTTCTTTTTAACATGTTCAATAAATTGACCGTGTGAGTGTGTGTGTGTTTTTCAGAGAAGACATCTGTTGGCTGTGTCTGGATTCCAGAAGACTTCCAAATCTGAATTTGCACCCTGGTCTGGCACTCACTCGTGACGAGGGATTTCAGCCAAACCACACCTCTGTGCACCCGACCCATGATCGCCACATCTGCGTGGGCATCAGTCAATATTACCATACTGACAAGATCAGGCCTACATGGATGAGTTACAAATCAAAATGCTAATTGTATACGCAAAAACATTCCATGACAGTGATGAAGTCCTACGATTCATATTGTAGGGTCCATTTCACCATTTCCATGCATAAGCAAATGGGGATTTTTAACGATTGTTGCATGTAAATGTAAATGAAGCCCTGCATGACCTCACGCGCGCCCAGGGATGGCTCAGACGTTTGGAGTGCTGAAATGCACTCTTTGTATAAAGTGAGTCTATTGTGAATAGGGCTGCACGATATGAGGAAAATATATAACTGCGATTATTTTTGACTGATATTGCGATTGCAATACGATTCACGATATTTAAGAGAATTATCATGTTTGTATCATTATTCTCATTTTCATTGACTAATATTAAATCTTAAAAAATGTAAATGATTAGAGGGTGATCTGTAGGCCGGGATGTCTCTGCAGCACCACAGTACTTCATATTTTGCCCTTAACAAATATTCCCCCCCCCAACTTGCATTTACTGATGCAAGAAGAAATGATCTCATAAGTCGCAGCTTGCATGCTGCAAATCTGATAAAATTGTTTTTTACTCTGATAATAATATACATTTGTATTGTATCGGTGTATAAAAACCAAACAAGTACTCTTTGTGTTTTCCAGTCCAGTATTACCTCTGTGGTTAGCAACTCTTCCCCATTCCTCAAACCAAATCCAATTAGTCAACTTCCTACTGAGTAAAAAAGTATCAACACATCCAAACAGTGCTGCAGCGTAATCGGTTTCTCCAGTTAACTACGTCCACATATTGCCAATATGGCAATATGATTATGTCAAAGCAAACAAACAGCTAAAAAGTGGATCATGCTGCATGCATGAGAGGTTATACAGGAATACAGTAATATAGTCTCTTTTATTTCTCAGGTCAAATTCTAACAAAGGTGGTCTGTGATTGTGCTGAAGCTGCCAGAGCTCACACTTAAATGGAAACACATTTTAGAAAGGACTGTGATGGAAGGGATGCATGCAGCCAGTGCAGATGTTTAAATAAAATTTAAAAAATTTATTATAGAATGCATGCATGCATATAATAACGATTCTAAGTGAAAGAATACATGCGGAACAGGTGGATAGACGTTGAATGGCTGGCAGTGAGTATGGTTATGAAACAATGTGTATGATCTTCAACTTATGAATACAAGATAGCTCTGGCACGTTATGCTTGCAACACAGCCCACATGAACCAACCCAGTCCCGCCTGCTCGTTTCATTGTGGTCTGGCCTCGCCTACATCCCATCGTCCCGGGGAGTACGGGCAGGTCTTGCCTTACGGACAGGGCTTCTTCTGCGCATGCCCTAATAAATTACGTCTGAGCTTTGACACAAAGTTTGGAGTTTCTTACTACGCAAGAAATGACGGCTGTAAGTTAACGTTAGCTAGCTTACAACACCCTGTGATAAAACCCCCATTAGGTATTTAACGTTTGGACGTCGCTACAACACACAACACTAGCCGTAAACCTGTCCGATAATGGACGCAGCACACATAGCAGGTTAACCTGTTTGGGAGTCGATGGCCTGGTGGTTGGCACTGACTGGTTTACGTCTAGTTCAACGTTAAGAGGGACGGCGACCGTCTTACCTTAGTAACTGGGTCTCCATCTTTACAAGCCGACGCCGCTGCTTCGTCTGACAGACCTTTGTCGCTCATTTTCGCTAACCGACTACAAAGCTGGACCGAAGCTCAGCGGGGCGGACTGACAGGGGAGTGGGACGGGACTCAGCCGGACTCATTTCAACAGAAACACTTTCCGGTACCGGCTTTCAAAATAAAGGTCACATTGACGACAAGACAACAATTGGAGTGTACTGATTACAGGACAGCACTGATGGGACACTTCTTAAGAAAGCCCCCCTTTATAATTAAAAGGCTGATTTAATATTGCATATAGAATGGCCAACAAAACAAAACCAAATCATAGTGTATTTTCAAAATTATTTTGATAGGGATCTTTATAACACAAAACTGTTGTATAGTGGCAGGAAGTGTGTTCTACTCATGTGGATCTCTGATAAAGCCTCAACCCTAAATCAATGGTTGTTCATTGTGACAAGCATCAGTGTATATCCCTTTGCTTGTATGATAAGCACTTGCACTCATAGTTAAGTGCAAGTAGCATCGCTTTGTTTTTTTAAATGAAGACCGGAAGTGTCTGTTGTCATCTGTTGGCCAGACAAGGCTCAGTACTATGGAACATTTTAAATAAAATGTAAATATATATACAGTCTATTAATAGACTGTATATATATTTACATTTTATTTAATATTAACGGTCTATGTATGGAACTAAGGAAGCTTGCTGTAGAATCATACAGTATATGTGTAGAATGCGTAATGTGCCTTTATTTACCTTTCTCACTCCATATAGTTACCAGTTTAATAGGTAAACCCACAAAAAGTAGTCCAACACAATAACACTGTAATCACTCTTATGATCTCATTATGCTCAGTTCAGCATACCACTGCATCCCAGCATTGTAGTTTGGTAATGGTAACCAATGTTAACTATTTTAAACCACTACTACATTTACATAGTAGCCTTAATTAAGTATAATACTCACTTATTTAATTTCTTTTATTTCCTCTTACACCGGTGCCCTCCAACACAAATGACCAACTCAGCAGGCCAGGGATTCCCTGGTTTACCATCTCCACTCATATTGTTCTAGGATCAAAGACAACACTGGGCACTTTGCCATAGAAATCGCTTTATTATAGACAAGTTGTAGAGTTCTTTAACGGGAGAATAGTGACAGAAGACTACATTACTGACTATAAACCATAAACAATTCCTCACAGCTTGGCGTCATTTGGCTTTGGGTGATCTCAGAAGTTTATATTAAGTTTATATTAAGATCATGAGCCACACTCAGTAACCAGTCATACAGAAAGAAGGGCTGATAAAGCTGTGAGAATACTAACCCGGCTACAAGCCTGAGTACCTGCAGAGTTCCTGAGACAGTTTGGCTGCAAGAGACGGGACGGTTGGCAGACAGACTACTTTTCTCCAGACAGCAGTAGATGGTATGCTTCTCAGGAATTTCTTTCAGCAGTACTGTATGTCTTTAAGTTTTTCCAGATTTCAACAAGTTTAAAACAAACTAAATCTGAATGTTTGTCTTGACAGTGTTAAATAGGGAGTTATAAAAAAATATCAATTCTGAAAAGATAGGAAAGATTTAATATTTGCCTGGTGTCTGGTGGTTCTTCCCATTCCAATACAAACCACTGTAGGACAGGTAGCGTTCTTCTGACGTGTTTAGAGAGTAATCAGCCACGTAGGAGGGAAACAACCCAACAACCATTTTTTTTGTCATAACAGAATTCTAAAAGTAAATAGTTTCTCTCACCTCCACTTTCTTCCAGATACATTATAACAATGTTACCATATGTTAAAAAACAAACAAAATATTCCCATCCTAAATACCACAGTCCAGTCACCTCATATCCCTGTTAAACTACACACTAAAAGAGATCAGGTATACAGATGAGAGAAGACAGGAAAGCCCTTTCCACTACTATGTCCATGTTGGTGCTCCAGCAGAGCAGGGGTTTAGTAGCTGCGTCCAAACAGGGTGTAGTACTGGGCCGGCTCCTTGCCGCTGACACACATCTGACCAGGCTGCAGCGTCTTCAGGGGCGAGAAGGGGATACAGAGGCTCTTGGCTCCCATGGACGGAGCTCCAGGCTCCAGGTCCTGGTCCCTACAGGACAACCAAGCACAAATTGTCTTTAATGGTTGAAATGTTAAGCCCTCAAAGCAAAATGAGAGGAAAATGGCCAGAATAACTAATATTTAACATCTTGTATTTTCCCAAAAACATACAGTATGTAAATGAAACAAATGATACTTTACAAATAACCCTGACTGAAAATCCTAAACACAAGCATTTGAAATGACTCCATAGAACAGCAAAACGTTCATTGTTTTCTAGCCCAGCTACTGCATAATGTGACTCAGTGCTTATTGCATATGTATGTTTGATGGATTCACGCCATCATCTGCACAAATTATGATGCAGGCAACTTGGTTGAGCAAAGCATTAACGATTGTGTCAGACAATGACTGGACCACAATCAAACATGGCTAATCCAGCACATTTCCACGCTGGATTACAAGTGCTCATGTAAATTAATGTGTATTTCCCCTTCTTACATTAAATACACAAACACGTTTGACATACTTGGCAGTTGTTTTCTTGATCCAATCCTCGCACTTAATTCCTCCACAGAATGGGATCTGGACAATCTATCAAGTAAGGTACATGTATTATCAAGTATTTACTCAAGTGAGGACACAATGAAACGTGTTGTGCTGCATGTGGCTTGTGTTTCTCACCTTGCCCTGGTCCAACTCTTTCTGGAACTGTTCCATCGTGTCTGCAGGCACCATGTTTCTCTTCAGGTCATCTGAAGCTCTGACAAACACACACAAAACACAATTTAACCAGTTTTATTGCATATCTATGGTCACCATATAATCATCTCTAAATTTTTTCCGTAATTCTGTGTTTTCAGTCTCCGTCTATGTACATCAATTTTAACACGTTTCCCTCGGCAGGTTGAGAAACAGGAAGATTTTGACCCAGCAATAACAGATTCTTGGGGCCACCTGGTTGCAGCGGAAACAAGTTGTGAACACAACATTGACATATCATCACATATAAGAGGATATGGCTAACATCTTAGCAAACAGTTGCTTCTTTACGCATCCAGCAGCACTATACAGCTCTGAAGCAGTATAAGCCATTGGGAGCTGCAGATTCAAGTGATAATTCTCTATGCGCAACCAATTTTACATTACAAAAAATATAAATTATAGCCACTTCAATTTACATCTACATGAACCACAATAATACATTAAGTTTAATATGGCATGTGTTGCATGTTTTGTGCCTTTATGACAGCTAGTGATCAGCAGCTGTCCTAAAAAAAAATGACAGCAGAAAAACTTCTGTCAATGTACATTATGTCATACATAGAAGTGTATTTTATTATAGTAAAAAATATTTCTATCTGCTACATATATGGCTCCATGTATGCGAGTAAAGGTCCGACGAACATGAGAGGGTCCGTAGACTAAGTGTGTCGTTTGCCTCTGAAACAGCAGCTTTTCACATTGTGTTAAAATCCTTTGAGTGCGATTTCAAGCAGTTGAGACGGATTTCACTGCAGTGCCAGCCACAGAGAGTGCAAGTCTGACCCTGCTGCATCTTACTTCTTGAACAGAGAGTTCTGGATGTCCTCCAACATAGCGACCAGCTTCTTCTCCACCTCAGCCTCTGGAATTGTCAACTTTGCGCCCGAGTCTCTCCTCACTGCAACACACTGACTCTGCTTCATATCTTTAGGACCCACTTCTAGACGGATAGGAACTCCCTAGATGAGAGACACGGGCCAACACAGATAGAAACAAGAATGAAAAAGAGAAACGGACACCGTCATCGTGTCTTTACAGAACACATGGCTGTTTTATCTTCTTGTTTTATTAGTTCTAATTGTTGAATATATGCATTCAGGTAAAGAACTTCATTAACTACCACTACTACTATCCCTGTTGCCATACTATTTCATACTTTGAGTTCCCAGTGGTTAAACTTCCACCCTGGGGAGTAGTTGTCTCGGAGGTCAGTCTTCACCCTGACGCCAGCATCCAGCAGCCTGCTCATGTATTTAGAGCACTGGGTCAACACTGCCTCTTTCTCCTGCTCTGGCAGGGTGGCAGTGATCCCACATGGGATGATGACAACCTGGGGAAAGAGAGAACATTTTATTCATATAGTGCCCTATTCTTTTTTTCTCTGTATGTATCAATTTATGATGGGTCAGTGGTTTACCCACTCTGGGGTTTGCTCTTCATCTACTCTTTCAGTCATAAAATATAAGAAGGGGATAAAAAGCAGGTGTCTTAGGCTAAATGGGTATATCATTACACATTTTTCAGTCAACTTTAACAAAGTACATCTACCATATTTCCATGTCTCTGTGTGAGAATGTGACAGTGTCTACCTGTAGACAGGCCACCCTGGGAGGCAGCACGAGTCCCATGTTGTCTCCGTGGACCATGGTGAGGACACCGATGGTCCTGGTTGTAATTCCCCAAGAGTTCTGGAAGGCCAGCTGTTTCTCACCCGGCCTCTTCGGATCCTCAAACATGATCTCAAACATCTTGGCGAAGTTCTGACCAAGATGGTGAGATGTTGCACCCTGAGGAGGCACAAAGCAATGCAAAAGGCAAAACGACTTCATGTGGTTGTTTTTTTACATTGCAATTACTTTGTTCCTTAACATCAACCCACATGAATCATTGTCTGTTTCTCTGCAGCTTCAGTGATGAAATGAAGCGATCCGACATACTACAGTACCTGAATGGCTCGTCCACTGGCAGAGATGAATGCCTCTACAGTAGTGGTGTAATCTCCTCCTGCAAACTTCTCCTTCTCCGTTTTCCTCCCCTTCACCACAGGGATCGCCATCAGCTCTTCGTACACCCTGGCGTAGAGATCCAGAATCTGAAGCACCTACAAACACACGTGATGCACACAAAGACTTACAGATGTATACAATGCAGCGTGATTTAAACAATAACACAATTTGTACCATAAAAGTACTGCGCCAGTATGCACCTCAGCACTTTTTTCCTCTGATATTTTTATTGACGTTCAATCACAAACACAGAAACGCTCATACAATGCACGTTTTCTCATTCCCCCAAAAGTGTCAAAGCACAAACCCCCCCTCCCACTAACCCCATCCACAAACTACATCTCCCAAGGAGCACTGTACCTCAACACTGCAGGAATCTGCTGGAAGTCAAATACCAAGCCACAATTGTATATTCTAACAAATAAAAAAAATAAAAAAATTTGATTGATTAAAAAAAAAAATAAAAATACCAGAATAAATAAAGATAAATAGATAGAAGGCAAATTCAGATATTGACAAATACAGACTATGTAACTGACAGAAAGACGAGCAAAGAAGTGAACAAGAGGAAAGAAAAAAACCTTCAGTTTGACTGAAGACTCTCAAAGTATTTCAGAATCAGGGTCCCCACACCCTCTGAAACCTCCCACCTGAGTTACAAACTGAGTAGCGGATCATTTCGAGGTCTAGACATGACATGATGTCCCTAAGCCCTGAGAGCGTGTGGGCGGAGCAGCATCCCTCCATTTTAGTAGTATTGCTCGCCTAGCCAAAAGAGGAGCGAAGGACAGTGTGTGACTTTTGGTTGGCGTTAGGCGTGTGTCATCCACCCCAGTGGTGCCAAAAAGGGCAAAAAGGGTGGGTTGGGCTCCCGCTCACGATTAAGAATGAGTAATAACGTTTGGAAAACATTTCTCCAGTATCTTTCCAGTCTGGGACAAGTCCAGAACATGTGAAAAAGTGAAGCCTCACCTTTCTTACATTTGTCACACAAGGGATCAACATCTGGGTACATATGAGATACTTTGACCTTAGATATACATGAGCCATGTGCATGAGCCCTGAGTGAAAAAGTTCACTTGTGTAGATTCTATTTATATCCCAAAACCAAAAGGCCAAATTGAGTAAGAACATTGCAGGCAAAGAGGTATCTGGGTTGGATATGAAAAGTAAAAGATCATCGGCATACAGAAACACTTTAAGTTCAATTCCTTTCCTCAAAATCCACCTCAGCACAAAATGCACATTACCCAATGCTATGTGTGGCATTGGTGTATGCTACATACTGCACCTGCCCCTATACAAATGAAAAGAAATAAATAAAAACAGCTCTTGTGTATTTCAAACATAATGGACAGAGGAGTGCTTGTTAAGGCAGAGATGCCAGGGCCGTTACCTCCTCAGCTGCCTCCTCTTTGTTGGCGAAGGCTGTATGTCCCTCCTGCCACAGGAACTCTCTTGTCCTCAGGAAGGGCTGGGGGTGTTTGAACTCCCACCTCTGGAGGAGAAGTGGGGGAGAGAAAGCAGTGAGAAGAGAGAAAAGAAGAAAGGGTGCCAGTGTTTTGTGTAGCAATTTCTTCATCAAGTTTGTAACTATGAAGTGAAGACGAGGATGCAGAGGTGACAGTAGAAGGATACTGACCACAACGTTACACCACTGGTTGAGTTTGATTGGCAGGTCTCTGTGGGACTGGACCCATTTAGCATAGGCGGGGTACATCACTGAAGCAAAACAAAACAGTCACAGGTTAATACCAAACATGACTCTGCAAAATCACTCCGACTGCTCTATTAGAAAGCAAGACAAATGTTTAAAAAGCTTTTTACACTTTGTGTACGTTCACTGCAAGTGTGTCTGCATTGACACATAGTTTTTGTCTTAAAGTCAAAGTCCATTAAAGAGCTGTGGTTCAGACCTGTCTCACTGGTGGGTCTGACAGCGATGGGCTCTGCCAGCTCAGTGTTTCCGGACCGGGTTACCCAGGCAACCTGACAAGGATGACAACACCACCATTAAATGATTATCAATGTTGTGCAGTCATATCATTGTTTTATTAACTATATTGTTTCAGCAAAGCATACTTCTGGTATTTCTATTTCCTCTTTTACCTCTGGAGCAAAGTCTTCAATGTGGGTTTTTTTCCTTTTCCAAGGCGGCCTGAGAGACAAACATGGGGAAGTAGCAGTTCTCCACACCCATTTTCTTAATCTCCCGGTCAAAGAAGTCTTTAATGGCCTCCCAGATAGCGAAGGACCAGGGCCGCAGCACATAGCAGCCGCTAACATCGTAGTACTCAATCATCTCTGCCTTAGTGATGACCTGGGGAGAGGAGGAGCAATGTTGCATTGATAAGGGGAATTATTGAAGACATTTCAGAAAAGACTGGCAAGTGTTGTGTTTTTAATTGGCTTTTCTGGAAGTAGAATACAAGGTTTTATTGGAGTAAAGAGAACCCGTGTTGATTTAACTCACCTGAGAGTACCAGTCAGCCAGGTTCTCCTCTTTCTTGGCCTCCAGGCCCAGCCTGTCAGGAGACAGACAACTAAGTTAGTGTGATGCAAACCCTGAGGTTAAGAGGTCCAAAATGCTACAATACCTAGTATTTAAAGTGTGTTTGTGTTTTGTTAATTACACATTATAGTTGATTATTTTCTTTGTAGGCATCACATTGTTTAAGAAGTAGAGCAGATATTGTGGAACTAATGTCTATTTTACTGTATTAGAGTATTCCCAACTCAAATTGTACTATCTTAACACTGAAAGAACAATTTGTAAAATTAGAGACCGTGGTAATTAAGCACTGCCCAAATACGGTGGCAGAGCAATCTGGGAAATCCCCACACCATGCCTCATTAGTTAGTCTATGTGCAGGTACAACATTTGAGTTACATGAACACAATCCTAACAAAACAGCCATTCCCAGTCCAGCCAACCATGCAACTCGAAGCTCACATCTGTAACTATACAGTTAGCAAAGCAGCTTCGTACTGCTAACGGACAAAACAGAGAGAGCTGCACCATAAGTGCCAAATCCCAATCTCTATTTATAGCATGGTGTTGTGATCATGATTATAACTCTTCATCTGAGGAACAGAATTTTTTTTATTGTACTTTTTGCATCTTATATCAAAACCTTGACAATTTCTATCTTCAGTAGGTCTTCAGGGTTTACAGGGCTGATGTGCCAAATGTCAGTAATTACTATGGATAGAAAAACATGCAGAGTATGGATATTTAAATATATTAGTAGTGCAGCACTATCATATCACATTTGCTCCTCGAGGCTGACAGCAGACCACAACACTGATCAAGCAGATGAAAAACACACCAAGCATTTTAAACTCACCGAATCTGAATACAAAAAAATAAAATACTCTTCAGTTGTTAAGCTACAGTAGCAGAGGGTTCTGCTTACAGACGATCCATCTTCAGTTTCCAAGTAAGAAATCCAAGTATGTGCCTCTGTCTCCACTTTAGTATTTGTTTAAAAAACTAAAACAAATACATCTCATGGAATTGTAAGTTTTAAATGAATCTATCCATCAACTGCCAGTTACTGCATTTTAAGTGTTTGTAGCAATTAAACATCCATTCAAAACAATGTTTCTTGCTAAGGAATTGTCTCATTCATGTAACTATAATGTACCCAAAACAGAAAAGACAGTTTAGTACGAGGCTTTTTATTGACCCAGACATTTTTACTTTGTCACTTTCAGCCAAATCATTATCGGTACAACCAACTGTGAATGCCATATGGTCTCACTATACATCTGTTTACCTAACTTCAGTCTGCAGAGCCTTGCTCTACATGTGGGAGAAATATTTCCACGCTCGTTAGAGACAAAATAAAACTGAAAACACAATGTTTTGAAATCGATCTTGTTACATTTTCACGAGAAAAAAAGGAGGTCAAAGCAAAAAAGTTGACTTCAGATGCCAATAGTAAAATAATATTCTGTTCCTCAGTATCTATAACGATCACATTATTTATTCTATAATTTTAGCTGAAATAACGACTCACCATTATGGAGTCACATTATATAGTCAACATTCTGCTGGCTGGTAGGATTTAAACTAAACCAGATGAAGAAAAAGCTACTTCATCATTGTTGGATCTTCTTGGATCAGTTTCCAGCCCTCACCGTGTTTGCTTTTTAGGTCCTTGACCATCTTGTGGGGTCCCTGCCCCTCCGGAGGACTCCTTGCCCTGGCAGGCTTTGTCTCCTTTAGCCTTCTTCCCTCCTCCTGGTCCTCCTCCTCCCTGTTTCTCAGACTTGTTCTCCCTCTCCTTGCGGTTTTTGTCCTCCCCTCCGCTGGCTCCAGCAGCGGTCACTGGTTTGTAATCCTGTCCAGTAAGCGTCTTGTACTTGTTCTTCAAGTCCAGGAGAGTCTTCACGGCTTCATCCACCTGTTCCTGAAAAGGAAGGAAACTTGTATTTGTTGTTTTCCTCCCCAGTTCTAGCTGTATTTAACTCCACACTGTGACTGGTTCCTTACCTTGGGGGCCTTCTCAGACTTCAGCTTTCTCACTAGCTCGCCCTGTTGGGCCACCTGTGAGAACAGTTCCTGAGCCTGCGGGGGAGAGCTGGGCTGACTCTGAACATGGCTAGCTGGGGCTTGTAACCCTGGTTTGTAATCCTGTCCGGTCTGCTGTTTATACTCTGCCTTTAGAGCCAACAGCTGCTTCACTGCAGCATCTACCTGATCCTGATGAACACCCAGCGAGAAGAAAAACATTAAGCCACAGTAGCAGAGACAGCTGCAGGACGATCAACAATATAAAGACTCTGAAAGTAGGGGAAACACTGGTAGTACATTGATATGTAGTAGCTGTGATACTGCGATGATAGTCTCACCTTGGATGCCTTTTCAACCTTCAGTTTCTTGACCACTTCTCCTTGCTCAGCAACCTTCTCATAGAGGGCAATGGAAGCCGGGGCAGGGCTATTCTGAACCAGGGGGGCGGCTTTCTGGACTGGGGCGGCAGCCTTCTGGACTGGGGCGGCAGCTTTCTGGATTGGGGCGGCAGCTTTCTGGACTGGGGCGGCAGCTTTCTGGACTGGGGCGGCAGCTTTCTGGACTGGGGCGGCAGCTTTCTGGACTGGGGCGGCAGCTTTCTGGACTGGGGCGGCAGCTTTCTGGACTGGGGCGGTTCCAGGTTTGTACTCCTGGCCTGTGACCTGTTTATATTCTGCCTTTAGGGCCAGCAGCTGTTTCACTGCTGCGTCAACCTGGTCCTGGACACACGGACAAGAAAACGCATTTCATATTTTTACAATCCTGTAATGGGTAAACAATGTTCAAGCACCAGGGAAATTATAAATATTGTGAAAATCTTGACACTGATAAATAAAACCACTTGTTATATTTGCATTTAAACTTATAGCCAATTGTCGCTTTCACTGGCCAGGTTTGGCTTATAAAATATTTTAATAATTAAGGGTGTGCCACTTTAAATGAAAGGCGGTGTGGCCGTCACAGGAGGTGAGCGTAGACTGTAGGTTTTAATCAGCCCGCCTCAGCTCCATCCATAGTCCACCACTTTGCCCATTTTTGGATGATCTCTCAGGCACTGCCAAGATGGACACCCACAGACCTCAACAGTCAAATGTTGCTCAATCCTTATTGGTGCACAGACGTACATGACATCAACTTTCTCCAACTGACCTCCGTCCACATCAAACCAGTGAGAAAAGCATGGAAAAAAATAAATAGTAATTTCTCATATGAAATAACCCAACATATGGTTTTCTGTGCCAGAAAACAGTATGTTCATGTAAGATCTATCACTCATCAGTTTGATGACAACTTGCTGAACACTGATAGTCGCAATTCAACTTTGGGTTTTTATAAGCACTGGGTTTTACTACATCCGTACTCTCATGCTGCATAAGAATACCTTGGGGGCTTTTTCAGACTTCAGTTTCCTTACAACTTCCCCCTGTTGTGAAACACGCTCATACAGGGCTGAAGAAGAGCAGGAGGAGGAAGAGGGGGTGGTCGCAGGAGGAGGAGTGTAGGAGGCAGGAGTGGAAGGGGCCATCCCAGGTTTGTAATCCTGACCAGTCAGCTTTTTAAACTCCTCCTTGAGAGCGAGGAGCTGCTTCACAGCTACATCAATCTGCTCCTGGTACCATCAACAAACCAGCTTATTGTTGCAGTAGTTTAGGATAAACTCGACTGGCATGCAAACAATGTGGGGGACATGGGCTGGACAAATCATTTGGGACACAAACAACGAGTGACTGGACAAATGACTTTGGATGGGAGAATGAGGACACGTGAAACGACTGGACAAATCATTGAGTACATTATTAATAAATAGACGGACGACTTGAGGTGTGAGTACCGATTGACGGATGTGGACGTGAACAGTAACAGAACAAGCAGATGTGGACATGATTAGTAATTGGGCAAATGTCCCGGTACCTTAGGTGCTTTCTCTGACTTTAGTTTCCTAACCAGCTCGCCCTGCTGGGTAACACGGGTGTATGGACAAGAGGCGGAGTCTGTTGATGTTATGGGCGGGGATGGAGCTGAGGTGGGAGGAGCCATGCCAGGCTTGTAGTCCATGCCTGTCTGCTGCTTAAACTGTGCCTGCAGAGAAAGGAAGTCATTCATTTAATCAACTAAGAGTATTTAATTGCTAAAAGTGTAATTATTTTAATTGCTCGTCATTACAGCTCACGTGCCTTCAGAGAAAGCAGCTGCTGAACGGCCTTGTCCACTTCGTCTTTAGGAGCCTTGGCAACCTTAAGCTGACGGACAGCTTCACCTTTTTCTACAATGCTCGAGAATAAGTCACCGGCTGAGGTTGAGGCAGGGGCTGGGGCTGAGGCTGAGGCAGCCTTGGCAGAGGTTTTGGCAGGCTAGGACGAAAGATAAGGCAGATTTAGAGATGGAGAAGAAGACTAAGAAATTGAAGGTAAAAGTTTATCCCAGACATCAAAGAGACAACTGCGGGTTAAGCTTTCTTTAAAAAACCCTCCCTGTTGTGATTAAAGACTCTCCTGTTGTCTTTAAATCTGGATTTAAAGCCTCTATTCAAAGATCTATTTTAGTCTATCATTTGGCCGACATTTGCATTACTGGTTAAACCAGTTAGCAACCAATCTCACTCAGGTTCCTTGCTACACCCATCGATGTCCCAAATCACTTCCCAGTACAGTAGAAGAAGTACGCAGGGCCCAGGGGGAACAATAATGGTCCTTAGCTCTAACCAGTTGATGAGCTCAGTTTACTCAAACTATACTGGTTTACTATTAAATCAAATCTTATACACCAATATCAAGTCTGATTTACAGTGTTGAGATATTGGCCTTTGGTCAATAATAAAAAAAACAAAAAAAAAATCAGATGGTGTTTTTTTTCTGAAAAGCACTTACTGTGTTGCTAGATGCCTTACTCTTGTCCTTGGATCCAGAAGTGGGCATCTCCTTGGTGTGTCCATCAGGAATGTAGAACAGGACACAGGGACTCTCCTTACAGCTGTTAGGGCTGTAGATGTAAACCTTGGTTAGACACAGATACTAGGACAATGAACATGGTTAGACAGCAAAAAACTGTGACAGTAATGGGTGATATCCTTGAACTGGGGTGGTTCAAACAAACAGGTCAAATAGGTCCCTTTCCTCACCTGACAGGCTCATAAGGCTGGTCACAGATGTAGAAGCCTCGCCTCTGGAGCTGGATGATGTCACCTTTCTTCAGGTCCTTCAGACAAGGATCTCCAAGCATCTTCTCCTCCAACTGAAAAAGTGAGAATAGCGCAATCAAACAAAACAATAGATTTGAAAATGACCA